>VZTA01007551.1:234340-250582 GCA_013398855.1 Mohoua ochrocephala
CCCTCCAGCTCAGTGTGGGAGGTTTTCAGCTTCATGGCTGCTCGAGGCTTTGGGTGGTTTTTTTTCTTTTCTCTGCTGGGGCCGTGCCTCCACCGCCAGGGAAAGGCCGGACCCGGGCCCGGCCCGCTCCGGGACGGAGCCTGGGGGCCCCCCTCCTTCCCCGCAGGGAAGCAGGAATTGAGAACTAAAACTCCGTCGCCTGAGTATCGTCAAATATGTGCATTGCAGAGGCGTTACCAGCTTTCTCAGTGGTTTAACAACCTGTCCATCTAACCAAGTTTTAAACCCATAACGCCAGGTGAGATAATTGTCTATGCTGCTCACTTAAAAACGTGCCTTTGGAGCCAGTTTCAGAAGGATTTATGTGATTTTTCTGAGACTCTTTCAAGTGAATCATCTTCTTTATGGATCATCTCCATTTCAGAGCAGAGAATATTTGTGGACAGCCACAGGCACAGGCTGCCATGGTGCTTCAGCTTGCCACTGCCTCTTCTGGTGACAAGGCCTTTCTAGATTATCCTTCATGTGGCTTGATACAAAACGCCCCATTCCTCTTTTCTGAACCCAGACTGAATTCTGGTGATTATATGTCACCATGTGGATGAGAAATGTTGTCCACGGGTTTCACTACAGAGCTTTTTCAGGATGGGCTCATCAAATACTTCTTCACAAGGCAGTATCCCTGCTGGCCTGGGTTCCTTTTAATTTCAGTTTCTTTCTGAGAAGCATATTCAATTTAACACTATTTAAAGGTACTTTCAAGTTATGGATTTCATGCAACTCCAAATTAGCAAACATCAACAGTGAATATTATTCCTTTTCTTTTCCTCCTCATACTTTGCATTCAGCCCATAGTGTACGGAGATTAGCTCATTACAGCCAAGGGAAAGAGCAAAGGAAAAAGGAAAGGTTTGAATGTCTCCAAGAACTGTTCAATATTCTCAGCACTCACCAAAACGACATTAAAAAGAATAACATGCTTTCCATCATAAAAAATCTAAGGTTATTCAGTGTTGTTTGAAATAAAAATAATAGAGAATTATTTTACTATTAAACTGAAAAGCTTGCAGCTGACAGCAGTTCATTTTTTTGGAGTTATTGTGTTAAGATCCTGCAAATCTACTTGTAATGCTAAATAAGAATGATCCATGGATTAAAAATCGGTGAGGAGCTTTACAGAACACAGCAAATAAAATACAATAGGAACCTTACACTTCAGATACAGGATGAGTATAATCTCCACAACAGACAAGATGGGCAAGATCTACACAGGCTAAGAGAAATTAATCAAACTGTACTGCAATGCTTGGCCTGAAATCTGGAAATGCTTTGAAAAGTCAATAAAGGAAGCCTTATCCCCAGCAGGAGTAAATCCATCAGATCCGTCCACTTACATCAGTTGAAGATCTGCCCCAATGTTTGTAAAATTATTGGACTACACTATATTGCTTTCATTTTTCTGCTGGTAAGCTGGAAAGGTAATTAGTACACAGCTGCATCCCCAAAAGTATTGTCTAATAGAACTTTTAGAACCTTTACAGGTTTTTCCTGTAGCCATGTGTGAAAACATAGAGAAAGAAGCTAAGAGCCAGAGGGATGGATTATCCACCAGGGCCAAAGAAGTTTAAACTACTGCTTTACCAGTTTGGGGAAAAAACCAACACACCGTTGAGTGAAACAACCCAGGAAACTAAAATGAAAGCAAACATGGGAGGTGGAAGAGGAAAGACCTAGTTCTCTTTTATACAAGAACTGATATTTCTTAAAATTTTTAACTAATGCAACAATTCCTACTTTATAAATCAGAAAAGTAAAGGATTTTAATATAAAAATACAGCAAATGTTACACTAAATAAATAAATAGGTTTCAGGGATAGAAATAATTATGGACTTGTACATAACACTGAGGATTTTTGCTTTTGGTTTAGTACAGTATAGCTCTTTTTAGTTAATTTTATTTTTTCTCAACGCACTTAAATGCACTAAACCAAGGAATTCATAAAGAAAGCCTATTAATGTGAAAATAGAGAAAAACATGGTTAACTCCAACTTGGTTCAGAGGTGAGCAGTTCCTATCAAAGCAGGAAACAGTAAGGCCTTATCTCATAATTAAAATGATTGAGTAGGAAACATCAGGGGAATAGTCTAAATACAGCTAGTAAAGCAAAGTAAAAAATAGTGTGGCGATTCACAGGATAAATCAGTACAGAAAGTAACCCGACCCTTTGAGTCAAATTTTTACTCACTGACCAGCTGGATTTGGTATGTTTACAATGCTGAAAATCATACTTTTTGAAATTAAAAGTGTGGAAAATAGATTGATGTCTTCTTAGTGAAACCGATATTACATAGAACCAGTGCTCTAACTTTAAATGAAAATACAAATGAGATTTTCAAAGGAGCAGAAGGGAATGAAGGTCTCCAACTCCTGTCAAATTTTATTAGGATTTAGGGCTCTAATTCCCTCATGCTTTGACAATCTCAAACTAAATATTTACCTCCTCTCTGCATCTTGTGCCCTTTCTGCATTATTTACCACATTCAGAGATACCATTGCTCTCTGGAGCATACTGTGATTGTGTAGTATGTTCTCAACCATTTTATCTGCTTATGCCAAGAAGAGTTAGCCAAAATGTGAAGGTATATGAACTGATTGTTGTATAAGAAATGAAACGGAGTTGAAGAATCAAGACTTTAAAATATTGATCCCGTTACTTACAACCAGTGTATGTTCCACCTGATGTTAGACGTTTGCCTCTTTACAAATGATATTGACAGCTCTTTGAATTTATCCTGCATAACTAGTGTCTTCTACACTCTAAAGTTTGGTAGAATCTACCCAACAAACAGCAAAACAAGGCAATCTTCACCTATGATCCGTTCTCCAGATAATGTTTTTCATTGAGTACTTTAGCATCTCTTTCCAGAGAACTGAGTTGCATTTAGACCAAATGATTTCTTATTCCCCCAAATGTACCTTCCTATTAACTGATCAAACATTTTGTATCTTGTCCTGTCTCTTAGGTACTCCACTTCGCAGGATTTTTTGGCTCCAGTAATTTCCTGGGAATCACACTCAGCAAAACCATGGATAATGAAATGCTCCGTGCTCACATCCTCTGCACACTCTGGATGCAAGTGGAAGGCTTCATCTAAGTGATCTAGGCAAAAGGAATTAATGCACTCTACAGACTGAATAAGGAAAGCAAAATGGACTGAACATATTTGGCCCTGGGTATTGGAACACATAGTGTCAGTAATAGTATCAGATTTTCTAAAATATTCTAGGTGCCTATTTTTAAAACAGTTTAAGGAGATGTGGTCTTAAAATGCCACTGGAACATGGTTACTTTACCTTCTGTACACTTTTTTGCGAATGAAAATTCCTTTCCTATGTGTTGCCATCCAAACTTGCAGCTGTCATCGTCACAAAAAGTAGTAATGCATGCTGTTAGTAAAACCTTAAATTAGTGGAATTACTCTTTTCCAATGTAGCAAGTGATAGTTTGAGAGGGAATAGCCTCAAGTTGCAGCCAGGGAGGTTTAGACTGGATATTGTGAAAAATTTCTTAATTGAAAGAGTTGTCAAGCATTGGAACAGGCTGCCCAGGAAGTGGCTGAGTGACCATCTTTGGAGGTATTTAAAAGATGTGTAGATGAGGTGCATAGGGACACAGCTTAGTGGTGGATTTGGCAATGTTAGGTTTACAGTTGGACTTGATGATCTTGAAGTTTTTTTACAACCTAAATGATTCTATTATTGTATGACTGCCTGTAGCATCCCCAGATAATTTCTGAACTCTTTGACCTCAATTTATAAGAAAACAAGCACAGTGAGTACATGGGCATTTTAAATTCTGCATTATAGCACATCTCTGCCTGTTGGGTCTCCTGTTAGCTATCAACAGATATCAGAAAAAAAATACAGATGTGGAGTTAAATCAGCTTTTTAGAATATACCATTAAAACACCAAATAATCCTTTTCTTTCTTTCTTTCTTTCCTTAATAATCCCTTTTACTATATGGCATAGAATTGATATCAACAGCTGATATCTACAACCTTAATAGGTTTCTAGCTTGTTAATTCCCTTTGGACAGAAATCATCTTTTCTGTGGCAATGTCTTCTTCCATGGAACATCTGGGAATTAATATCAAGTGATTTATCTTGTTCTTGTTGTCAGTCTTCTGGAAAAGACCTGAAACTCTGGTCATTTTACAACCAACCAAAACCCACATTTGTTTCAGGGGGCCCTAGATGAAACCTGATTTGAATCTCCTTCCTTAAAGAGACATCATACACTTAGCTAACTGCTATAGTTCACAAAATTTAATGTTGCGTGTTTTGTATCTGATACACTAGAGGCAACTTTTCAAGTTCCTGCAGCTGCACAGCCTAAATCTTGGCACAATCTACTAATATATCTGAGACAGAAATATGACCCCATAAAAGTAGAGTATTATGAGCACTAAAGCTCTGCTATGTCTCAGTCAAAATATCAGGGTTTTTTACTGTAGTATTCCACTCAGTATTCATGGAATAGAGTGTGATTAAAGAACCACTCTTGCTCTTGGTGTGCCGATTCAATAATTATTGTCTTTGTTTCTTTAATATATGCGCAAAGTCTCATCCCACACAAAACATGATATCATAAAGCTAAGATAATAGTAGAGTGAGACATCTTTCACAATGGCAGTAACAAACTCTTGGTGGTTTTTCAGTGTTTATGAACATCAGCACTGTATTCATAAACTTATTTCAACCTTGCAGGAATTTACACTTCTACAATAAAAGAGAAAAAAAAAAAATCCCTTGGAATGACGAAGGTAGAGCGGGATAAAGAAAGGTAAATGTGATTTTTAATTACTTTTATGCATGCAGACCTCAAGGGATGGAAGAACAAAATATCTTCTGTAATTTTAGAAGACAAAGGGGTGCTTCTAAATTGCTTTAGCACTGTCTGGGCTCCTTCCAGAGCATCCACAGCTGCTTCATTGCTCAGGCTCTTCTACTATTTCATCTCTAACTTGTTTTTGTCATCCACAGTACGTATACGTTCCTTGTCCTGGCTGTTTCTAGTACATACATTGGACAGCTTATACAGGGCGGATAACAAGGCTCCTCCCAGTCAATGGGACTGTTCTCCCTCTGTGTCACAAATCCCAGCTGCAGATGCTTCATCAGAGGGACACTCTTACCTCCATCCTGCCTTCGGCTATGTCAAAGCCACGGCAGCATTTTGAAAAAATGCTCTACTGTAGTGATGGAGATTGATGTTAAAAAGACTTTAAAAGTGATTAAAATGTTTAGCTATTTTATTTAATTTTTAAAAGGCTATTTTAAAAACATAAAACTCCAGGACATTTTATGAGAAGAAATACTTTGTCTAACACTACTTCATGTAAAGGAAATTTAAAATCTAATGTTATGAGTATCTTCTTGGTTGAATACCAGCAGCTTTTTGGCTAAAATGATTGATCACAGTGCATAAGAAAAAGTGCCCTCTCATTCCTGTGCTCTGAGGTTCTGATCCAGGAAATCCAACAGAGTTTAAATGGATGGTCCCTCCAGCTGCTTACCTTTTCTTTCTTCCTACTCAGTGTGTAGTTTATGAGTTTGGGAGATCCCTGCAATGATCTGACTCTACTGGGATCTTTTATTAATTGCTGTTCTCAGTACAGAGTCTTTTCTGCTCCAGATGTTCATGAGGTCCAATGCACACTAGGAATATCTTGTTAAAATTAACCTATACTAGTCAGTACCCATATCAGTTCTTGGTATGGAAGCCCCACGTTATCTAAGTATAGAATAGGTAGAGAAAGACTTTTCTTTTACTTTTTCTTTCTGTCAATCCTGTCAAGCTAAGGTTTCATGAGACACTATGAAAAATTTCCATAACATATATTTGTCACACATTCTGCATTCTCTTTCATTACTAATTTTCTTTTATTAAAAATGCAATTGACTGTGTCTGGCAAGACTATTTGTATTGATTTACAGCTTATAATGAAATACAAATTACAGCAGTTTCTGAGTTAATTGCACCTTTGGCCTTGTTTTTGACTGCAGTAAGGTTTTTCCAATCAGTCTCAGACACCTGGCCATCAACCTTCTGGGACCAGCACTCTTGCCCTAGACATCTCTGGTCCCCTCTCTGCAGACTAGTGACAAAAATTGCTAAGTACTCGAGATCTTTCTTTTCAGTTTGACAACTCAGCAAGTCCAGTGTCAGGTAAGCACCTAGCCTCTTTCTTCCAGGAAATGACAGCATAAAGTAATCATCTCCAAAATGGTCTGATTTAGAACAGAAACCTTACTTAGAAAACAGATATTAAGAGAATAAACACATCTGAACATGTCCTCTTTGTCTGAGAGCTCACAAAAACTAAGATGCAGAACTTGACAAGGTTAAGGTCAAATCCATAAAAGGATTTATGTGTCTGGATCCTCTTCAGTGGACTCCAGTACACGGGGGAGAGAATCAGCTCTTGACACAAAAACCTTGCTTACAGACACAGAGAATCACATTCCCCCACTGGGAATCAAAGCCTGGTGCTCTTTCCTGAGCAAAAACACGGGGAAAAATTGATGTTGACAGAGAAAGATTCTCCCATTACCTCTCTACTTATAAAACACCTCTCCAATTTTATAAAATATCAAGTAGATCAAAATAAAGGGAGGGTGAGGAGTGGGGATGGGGGTGGAAAGAAGGAAATCGGATCTACAGGTTTAAATCTCTCTTGTAGTCACCAACTCAATAATTTTTTTCCTTGTTTCTGTTCCACTGAATTTGCAAAATTGTTGCTAAGATGTCCTA
This sequence comes from Mohoua ochrocephala, assembly GCA_013398855.1. Classification (NCBI taxonomy): domain Eukaryota; kingdom Metazoa; phylum Chordata; class Aves; order Passeriformes; family Acanthizidae; genus Mohoua; species Mohoua ochrocephala. The sequence goes on from VZTA01007551.1 coordinate 241,158, forward strand.
AGAAGGCCTTAGTCCCTCTAAGGTGTACAATATGATACAACACCATGTAAGACCACTGTATTTGCATCTGTTTAGTACCTAGCCAATACACCCACCAGTACTTGTAAAGTTCCTTGTCTCCTAAAACTAGGAAAATTAGGAGCGTGTGTCTGCCATTTGCTGCAATTCTGTTTGAAGGCCCAACCTCATCTGAAACCCCACTCCAGGAGCTCCTACACACATGGCTATACTGCTTCACACTGCAGCTCTGCTCATCTCTGAGAATACCTGTATCCAAGAAGAAGGATATCTTTATCCAAGAAACGTTTTGCCATTCACCATGCAGAGGCTGTACAAAATGATGACTGTATCTATAAATCCTAACCAAAACCAAAAAGAAAAAGAGGGTAGGATATGCAGGATGGTAGCACAGCCCAAAACTTCAGTTCTTGACTGATAACCTTTCTTTCCTCTTTTCTGTCTCCCTCTGCGTCCCCGCTTGGAGAGCGCAGAAGGATCCTTGCTGGAGCACTGACAGTAACACCTCCCTCACAAAAAAATAACCACAACAGAAGCCTGTCCTGTTCAGCTGCTTAGAAAAAGTATGGCTGAAAACACATTTTTACAGAATATATCAATTACAGGGCTATTCTTATGAGGACTGGAGAGGCTGCATGATATCAGTCAGAAAGAGGTTTCCTCCCACTTGGAGGGTTTGGAGTGCTGGAGGTTGTGATAGAGATGGACATTAGCTAATAACCCTTCTAGGAACTCTTGGCTGGTAACTATGACACCTTTCATCTCCTGGGATAGGAAGCAAATAATCAAGGGTTTTGCTTGAAAGATTTGCCTTTGTGCCAAAAAGAAAGTAAAAAATCTGTGGAGTGAGAGGCTGTCAGTAATGCCTGGAGTTAGGATATGGTGTGTGGAAAGTACAGTTGAGATGGTAACAGCATGGAGTCTGACAGAGCTTGTAGTTTCCTGTGCCTTCCTCTTACTTATTGCATAGCTCTGATGAAAGCTGCTGACTGCCAAATCAGGTAACAGCATCTAACCAGTTACTAGTAACTAAAGCTAGTTACTTTTTCTAGGATTATCATTAAGCATTTGATTTAAAAAAAAAAAATTAAAAGCAGCCAGCCACTGACATTAGCTTACTGTTACCATTATTTATTATGGAAATGTTTCATGAAAGCATCCTGGGAGACAAGGCCTGCTAGAGCTTGTTATCTGTGTTTATACTTGAAAGTTTGTTTGTGCTTCTATTACTACCAAGAAGAATAAAGTAGCCTAGTGCTGGTAACAAAAAATAAGAATATTCCAGATAAATGCTTTTTTAAGTTTACCTTTTTGTTCTATCTTATTTGCTTTAGACACTCTTTTTTTTTTTTTTTCTCCATCAGTCCTAACTCTGAGTTGGTTAACTTTGGAATTTCTAATTTTTATTGCTTACAAAAACCACTCATTAAATATACATCAGCTATAAAATCATTTGTCATCTACATTGATGATAGTACAATTAAATCCTAACCTTGTAAAAGACTTCTTAAACACAGGTAATATTCTCATGCAACCCTCTTCATAATTCTATTTTCCTTTCCGTCCAGTGGATAATGCCATTAGCTTTTTTAAATATCAGGGTCATTCCTGTACATGTCCATAATTCAGTCGTGTACTAAAGGAACTTACACCTATATTTTCCATTTTCAGCTTTTTAAAAATTAGACTAAGGCCAGACAGCAAGGCAATTTCTTGAGCTCTATAAACACTAAAACAGGATTGCTTGATGGTATTAATTTCTTACTCTTAAGAGAATAAGCCATTTGAAGAACTTGGCACTGGATGGAGAAGAAAATTCCAGCTGGACTTTCCAGCTAAGAATATGAGCCTTTTGTGTTCCAACAGCTCTTAGAAAGACCTTGAGGTTTCAAAGACACAATCTATTTCCACGTATCTTGTAGTACTGACAGATAGCAAGGAAAGAGATGGACGACCATTGCACCATGACTGACAGATTTTTCCTTTAGAAGTATGTCTTCCCTTGCCATATCCTTCCCACCTCTGGCTGAAGTGCACTGGATGTGCAGTGACCATGCAAATCCCAAAACCCAATCCAATGCTTCACTGTCACATGTAAGGGAGAGAATTTATGACATTGTGCTGATTCAAAAGATGTGGCATGAGAAGTAAATATAGCAGTGGACTGACAAATAAGTGCAAAAGGCATAACTGCAGGCTTTAGTGTCTCTGTCCTGTTTGATTTACTTTGAAACTTTTAGGATTAGTAGTATGCAGCAAGCTCCCAAATTGCTCTGAATTAAGCCATTCCTATAAAAAAATCTGTGTCATTTCCTCTCTCTGTTGTTTACAAGAAAGCCCAAGGATGGAGAATCTCTCTTCTGATAAATGATTCAAGGACTGAATAAGCATTTAAGGGACACTAGAGAGAATTTCAAAATTATATTGGGGGCAGGAATCTCTCCTGTCCTAATAGACTATTGTCATCACTGACCTACAGAAACAGGTTGTCTCTTATGTTTAATCTTAGTTCCCGAATCATTGACTAAACTGGCTTGAACAAGAGGCACAGAAAGTGGCAGTCCTGACAGTAGCCTGAAGATTGTTCCTTTCTCCTAAGAAATTGTAGAAATTATCTCAAAATTCCTCCAGCTGAGCAGGATACCAAATGCTAAACTACGAAACTAAGGATGCCGCGTATAACATCTGCACTGCATCTAGAAAGGGGAACACTAGTTATTTACAAAATAAGCTTTGAATATTTCCATAGGAAAACTAGATTCGTTTTGGACACAAAGACTCTTCCATAGAGGAGCAGCAGTAGAAAAGAACAGAGTTAGGGTGATTTCCCTTTACAATTTTTATCAGGACTTGGTGCTGCAATACAGGTAGGATACATGTACAAACAGGTTCTAAAAGCTTCAAAAAACGGGATACAAATGTGAGAAGGCAAGAAACTCCACAGATTGCAAGGATCCTAAAACTGGAACTGGTCGAAGTTTAAGTGGTGCATTAGAAAGGAAAGACTCCGGCTGGATCATTCAGTTTAATTTTCAACAAGTTTTTGAAAGAAGATAATAGAATGGCTTCTCTAGATCTCAGAACTGCTGTTCAGTGTCATTAAATATGCTCAGCAATCAGTTGGTACGTATGATTGCATCTTGCCCTCAGTTATGTGACAACAACTTCCCCTTTAATTAAATGGGATTGCACCTGTGTAGGTAATGATACAATTGGGCCTATAATATATAATAAATACTCAATATCTTTGCCAAAAAATCATTTAGTTGCATAATTTAGTGAATGTTAAATAATTATTAGGAACATATTTACTGAAATTCAGTTGTTCAACATCTATCTTCATGCAAATTATTGTTACACTTCGATAAATATTCATAGTAATCAGTGTGTATTTAATTAACATACAATAACTTTCTCATTAAGTCTGAGTTAAATCCTTTTAAGGGGGGAGCATTTCATTTAAAGTGTTACTGGAAATCTCTCTTTGGAAGCTTACATAATTAATCTTATTTTTGGTTTCTGACCAAAAGAAAGGGCAATTGATGGCTGTGAGGGATTCTCTATTCATAGTATATGATCCTGTGCTTTGATAAAAGTTAAGCCAAAGCATCTGAGCACAAAACAAGAATGAACTAACAAATGTTTTATTTAACTTGCCTGTGATTTAAATTATTTCAAAATAATTTATTTGGAAGTCTTAAAAGCTTTGAAATTAAATGACAGAACAGTAAGATTTACAGTAAGAGACGAAGTAACAAAAAAATTCAAATTACATCAGATAGCAAATCAGGCTGAAGATAAAATTTGATGGCATCTTTAGAAAACATGTAATTCAGTCACTCTCCAGTTTTCATTTAATTTTCACCTTGTTTTACTGTTTACTGCTTTACTTGATTAGACCGAAGAGTGAAATGGGTTATTTTCTTTTGGTTTATGTACAATGTCGACCTTCAATTATTAGAAATTGTTTAGCTTTCACCTTTTAATCAAATTATGTAGGATTTCAACTTTCTGTTTTCCTTATTGCTATTTTGTTTTATGCAGAACTCTAAATTCTTTTATGGAGTAAACCGAAGGGTTTAATACATGTGTGAAAAATAACAATTTTCATTTATACCAATAATTTGAGATGTACCAGACATACTTTTTTCCCCTAAAAAAAAAAAAAAAAGAAAGCAGAGGGAATTAAAAGAACAGTCAATTTCTGCATTCAGATAGAACAAAGACATTTCAAATACCTTTCAAAATGTCAAATACAGGAAACTTCTCTGTTTGAGGTGATTCTCCAGTACTCCTGATGTAATTTACCACTGTCTCAGTGTTGTACACTCAAGCCTAGAGTTAGTTCTTCCTTCACAGTGAAAACTCAATCAATCATATCAATTAGAACAGCACTAGCTGGGAAAAGTTGAAAATGCTAATATCAGAAGAACTACCAGTTTCGTGGTTAATAGTAATTAACTGGATATACTAATGCAGAGGTTCCAACTCATCCTGCAATTAGTACGGATGAAGAGTTAATGATGTCTCTAGTAAGTAATGGCCTATTCTAGGACACATTGCTTCACACCACCAATAGTGTCTGAGGACATCCTTCTCAAAGAACACTTCGCTGAGACCAATACATTCATATGAAAGTTGAACTAGACTTTTCTGACACAAAATATTAATGAGAAGATTCACAAGAAGGTGATAAAGGCACTTTTCAAAATTGCTTCTCCCGTTCCGCTTTCTCCACCTTGGGACACAGTCAGTGTGTGAGCTGAAGGGGAAGGTGAGAGCTGTGTCTGGGGAAGCAGATCTGCTGAGACGAGCTGAAGATCTAAGGATGAGTATCCTGCTCCTGGGATCATTTCTGCATTTAGTGGTGACACAGGTTTTGAACTGGCAGGAAAGACTCCACCTGCCCTTGCTGCCTGGGACTCTCAACCACCCTCTCCCTGCTCTCTCACAACATAAAACTGAATCTCAAAGTTTCTGTGTGCAGTAGAGTAGGAAGCCTTGTGAGTTGTCCTATCCTAAATATCTTACTGTCTGCATCTAAGAAGGTGTCCTCTGGGAAGAATGAGGTGAATTCAATACCTATCATGTAGCAGGGGCCATTGAGATTTCACATTTCCTTGGTAAATGTTGAAACCAATCAATCTGCATAAAAGAGCACCAAAATCTTCTTCAATTATTGAAAAAGAAAAAAAAAAGAACGAAAAAACCCACAGTGAATCCAGATTAACTTGAACACCCTTGATAAAAATGAATTTGTGCAACATAGGCATACAATGACATTTAAAGTGGTTTCTGTCAGTCTGGAAAAGTCTGCTGTGAGTCCAGGGTCACATCTGCCACCTCCACAAAGATACTGTCAGTAACCCAGGATGATACTAGATACCTGTGTTAAGGCAGCTGAATCACTTCCAAATGCTACATGTTTGGAACACAGCATCAAAGAACAAATAGGTACTCTGCACTATATTTGTGTATAGAATTATGGCAGATCTTATATCAAACGAACATATGCTCTCTAAGGCACCAAATTTTGAAGGACTCTGGTGAAAGGAAAAGGAGAGACAAATTTTCCCCCCCTTTTCCTACTAACAAGATAGGAAAACCTGTCCAGCCTTGGCACTGATGAAACCAGTCACACACCTGAGGAGCATGAGTGCTTCCACGCAGATTTTGTTGCCAATTCACATTCTACTGAAATGCAGATTAATTTTTCCATTTATATAACTCTTCTGCTTCATATATATGATCATTTAAGTACTACAACCCAATGCATAAACGTTACTCAGGGCTCTTGCTTGGCTTTTTATTCGTTTCACTACTCACCACTCTTTCTTTCAAAGAGACTATCTTTGGGGACTTAGCACTCAAATATGCCTCCTTGTTTAATTTCAGTCCCCAGATTACCTGTACTCCACAACTACATGGTATCCCGCCTTTTTAATAGGAGGGATTTAAATTGGCAATAAGTACTCATGCATGTGAGGTTATAGACTTATTTACACTAAAATAAGGCATCTCAAAGCAGTTTAAATTTTCCACATGAAGAATTTTTGTGGCTCTCAGATGAGTAGTGTAACACATTGCTTCTCGTGTTTTAAGTTTGGCAAGACCAAGAGTCCTATTCAAGCAGTTGTCTGTAGACCTTTTGATTTTCTTTTCTTTATTACTCACTTCCTTGATCCTGTTGCATGTGATTTTGAAATCAAGGTGAACAGGACAAAGCTTTTAAAATGCAGCGCACCACAGTCTTTAATTTCTTAATAAATTTCTCTCCCAGACCTCATCCCATGTATTACGCAGAGCAAATAGGCGGTGTGGTTTACACTGTATTTTACAGATGAAAAAACTGAAGAAAACTCAGTAAGAACATAAAACAATAGCAATTTAAATTGTATGTCAAGTATAAATTTAATCTTTAAAATGTCTTTGATACATAGGAAATGAGCTTCATAACTCGCTAGAGACTTCTGCTTTTGAGTTACTTTCCTTCCTTATTATTTAGCAACTGATTATGGTTTCTTCTCTCTATTCACTATACTTGCTTTGTGTGGGAGAATGCGTATATACGTAAAAGGACACACACTTGTATGGGTGCTTCTGTATTTTCTTATGAAAATAGAGAACACATACGACCACTTCTTCTTGAATCAGTATCTTATCGCTTCACCAGACTAGCAAATTAAAAATAATTTCCAATTTCTTTCACAAATACCTAGTGGCTAAGGATTATTAATTAATTTGTCGGACTGGCATAAGTTCAAAAATTGCTCAGTTAGGGAAGAAGAATATAAAGCATGGATTGTTTACAATCAGATTTTGTAGTCTAGATTTTCCTCATGGAGGTCAAAGTTTATCGCGTTGTAAAACAGTGGTTATAATTTCACCACAACTATTCATCAAAACTGATATTTTGGAGCTGCAAAACATTGCTTTCTGAGGCTACCAAGTAAGCAAGCTGTTGGCCTTTCCCTTAATACTCTCCTTTAAAAATAATAGCTGCCAGCAAGTTATAGTTTTATCTCACATATGTGAGAGCACTCCAATAAATCACTTCTGCTTGCAGCAGTCATAGATTATGAGGCTTTTATAATCATGAAATAAGCCCAATAGTCCACTTCTGTTCTCAGAAGACTGAGACTCACTGTGCATTATTCTCTTTGTGTGGATGGATGAGCCCCTTGTTTCTCAGGGGCTGGTGTTACATTTAGCCATGCTGCTGGTATGTACCCTGTATACCAGAAATGTTTCCTACAAGCTGGGAAACATTATTAGGGTGTTTTGTCAATTTCTGACATATTTCCCTATGAAAGAATCAAATGCACTTCAGGTGTTTTAACTCCCTAAAATCATTCCTTTTGTTCTCCTTTCTTTTTCCCTAGGTACAAGATAATCTTCTACAGAACAGTGTTTTGAAATGCTCTGGTACTGTGAGTAGTACATAAAAGACATTGGAATGAAGTCTGTGAAGGAGGTTTATCATAATTCTTGGGACAATTATGGCAATTAGATACACTGATACTTTTGTATCTTCAGAACCACAATATTTGGAGAGAAATGATTAGAAGGAGTTTCTTACTGGAAATAGATCTAAAACTAAGGTTTTGATGACTTTCTTAGCAAAACATTTGTGCTATAAGCAAGATAATGATGACAGATATCAAGGTCAGGGTAATTACTTTCTATATTTGGATTAGTATTACCCTGGGTGTTATATACAAACTATCTACAAACATCAATCTATTGCTGTCCTTCCTCAGGAACAGACTTTTCGCTTTTACATCATGAGCTTTAACGCGTGTGCCAAAATAAGAATTTTTTAAAAAGTTGTGGTTTTTTTTAAACCCAGAAAGTTCAGGATAAAAAAATAAAGAAAAAGAAAAAAGCAGAGCAAAGTTGGCTTTAAAGTTGCAAATATGCAAACTTAGAAATGCAGATTGCAAAAGAGTATTTTATCCAACAGTGTTGGGTGGTGGAAACTAGCTAGCATTCAAAAAGGAATTGGTGTGTCAGGTTCTTATTTACATTTCTGATACTCCTGAAATTAATAGATAGCTATTTGCTTTAATCTTTTCATATCAGCCACAAACTGCTTGTATATGTTTTATCACAATAATTTTGATAGGAATTGAATTTTATTTCAGTGGCATTCAGTTTCTAATTTTCAAGCCCAAGTTGTTGGATGGTAGCTGTGCTTTGGGGTGATATAAGAGCCTTACATAAACAGTGCTTCAGAACTATACATACATCTTGACTGGACTAAATCAACGGAGATAGTAGTGTGCTGATTCAAAGGCACACATAAATGAAAAATGTTTCAAAGCCAAACTAATGCGATCTTCCGAGCTGTGAGTTAAATTTAATGTTATAACAAAAGACAAGGTCAGTAAAGAAAGCCTTATTCCTTCAGATTCTTTGTTTTAATGCTATTAAATGTCTGGACACAGTAAACTCAGAGCCCCCACCCCCAACAGATCTCCTTCTGAATTATTTGTCTTTGAAATTACTCATTTTTTCCTCCAGCTGTGTTGCAATGTTCAGCTGAGGCTATAAATAAACAGCTCTTTCAAATGTCATTGGCTAACATCATCCTATGCATTGATCATGGAATAACGCTTCCAAGTTTCTATTGCATTGTGAACTGGATGTTCCTGGCCTAAAATGTGTGTAGCTTGTGGTAATTTGGTATAAACACTCTTGATTTCATCAAGTTTTACAGCTTCTGCATCATCAGTCACAAATTTAAATTTTCTGCCATTTTCATACAGTAAAGTCATGATGAAATGATCCTTAAGCTACAAAGTGAAGGGAAAAAATACTCTTTATCTCAGTGGTGACAACTTGTCTCTCTCTATTTTTCATCCAAATAAGTAGAATGCTGTAAATCCTGTCCAGAAGACACAGACTGGAAGAATTAATCAAAGGTTTGTTTATGAGCTATTTGGAGCAGATTAAATGTTGTGTTGACAACACAATTTACAAATTATCTATCAGCATCAACTGACGCGTAGCACCTGATCCTGATGTCAAGGAGAGCAGATCTGAGTCCCAACTGAAGAGCTTTAGCCAGTATGGTAACCTCCTAAACAGAATCTCTGAGGATAGTCCTAGAAAACTGGTACTGGCACCCAAGCTTGTGCACTGTCACCCAAACATTTCGCCAAGGATGAGGAATGTTCCCTGTGCAACTACTGAGCATGAATGTTCAAGTGGGTCAGTTCGCTCAACAGGACAGTTTATCACTACACAAAGAAAAACATATGACTTGAGACCTTCCAGCTTCTTTTGTGTAGTAGTTGGTGCTAGTGAATAGTTCTTATAGATAAATATTTCAGTACACCATTTATGTTCCAGATTTTGCAAGTATTCTCTTGGATATATTAAAGAAAAAAAAACCCAAACAACCA
>VZTA01007553.1:0-23737 GCA_013398855.1 Mohoua ochrocephala
GCTCAGTGCCCCGTCCAACCTGGATCCTTGCCATGGATGAGGCATCCACCAGTTCTCTGGACAACCTGTTCCAGTGTCTCTGGATTTCTGAGCTGCAAGTGCACATTGCTGGCTGATGTCCAGTTTTTCATCCATTAATATTCCCAAGCCCTTCTCTGCAGGGCTGCTCTCAATCCATTCATCCCTGATAGTTGATATTGGAGATATCCCCAACTGAGGTGCTGGACTTTTCACTTGTTGAACTTCGTGAGGTTCACACAGGCCCGCCTCTCATACCTCTGGATGGCATCCCTTCCCACAGGGAACCACTGCACCACAGATCTTGGTGTCATCTGCAAACTTGCTGGGGGTGCGCTCCCACTCAATCCCATCACATTGATGAAGATATTAAATATTCCTTATCCTGACAGCTCATTTGTCAAGTATGAGTGAAGCATCAGAATTCGTTTTTCTTTCAGACAACTCTCTGCTAATATAGAGTAGTAAAAGAATTATCACTTACAACCAGAATTATAAAAGAAGTAAATAAGCTCTTTTTCTAGAGAGGAGAACTTTCTGTATATATTCTAGAAGAGCAAGAGAGCTTTTAAACTGAAAAAGACAAATGCTTTAACTTATCATTAACAAATATCTTACCTTTGTTGCATGTAGGGATGTCTCAGGATTTCCGCTGCAGCAGTGTCAGTAAAATGATATACGTAAGAAATCGAGCTAAATTTTAAATGTTTTACATCTTTAATACCTATTTGACTTACATAAACACCTAGCAGCTCCTTTCATCTTGACTACAGTATCTCCTTGCCTGTGTTTCCCTTGCCCCCTTCTGGCGTTTCAGAGGTTTTGTACATTTCAAGAGAAAAAAATCTGCAAATTCCTTGCATGGATCTAGTAAATTGAAAATGAAACAACAAAAAACCCCAAACAAGTAAATAAACAAACAAAACCCCAAACCAAAAAACAACCCAGGAAACTGTTGCAGGACATGTGCAGACTCGGATGATGTAGAGTAATTTTGTCTTCTCTTTTCTTCTATCACTTGGTTAACACTGGCTGTTACGCAGGGGTAGGGGGAAAGTAATTTTGAAAGTACTTTTCACAAAAAGTGTTTGATTATTTTTATCCTTAGGAAAGTTCTGGTTACAGGAAGGGTCACTAGATAATCGATTTTGTAGTGTTACAGGTGAATGTATGGGGTTTTAAGCTACTCCCTCATTTAGCTGCCATTAGCTGCCATGTCAACCTGTCAAATCCTTTTCAGAGATTTTTGAGTTTATTGTCACTGGTCAAGCTTTTTGTAAGTCTTTCACTAAGCAATCCAACAGTACTTTTCAAGCCCCTTCCTTACCTCTAGCAAAAGTGGCAGGTTTGTTGTTGTAAGACCTCTTTTATTCTGTTTTCATCTTGCAGTTTGGTCCCTTATCTCATTCTGCTTGGCAAACTGTCCTATTTTGTAGGAACTAATTGTCTGAACCCTTGAAAAGGTTCTGAAAAGAAAATTTAACTTTAGTAATAGTTGCAAAAGACAATGAAAATATATAAGGGTTATTATTTTGTATTAATAAATTGATTAAGGCCTGTTTGGAGATTGTACAGTTTAATAGATTTTAGCTTTCGCTTTTGACATATTAAGAGGCTTGCACATTTTGAAAATCTGTTCTTTCCTGCTTTTTCTTAAGAATGCAAAAATCGAATGTAAGTTACTACTTTGAAGCTCTGTTTTGCTACAGCATTTCCCCTCCTCTTTGGTTTTAGGGAATTCACTGAATGGCAATAGAACAGCAGTTTCTCCTGTTGAGGGCTATCTAGGAAAAAAGGTTTACAGTGAAAGAAAAGGATACTTAGGCATTTAGCATAACTCTTCAAGGCAGTAAAAGAATCCTAGAGTATGATAAATACGGTATTCCAAATGCTTGTTACTTTCTTTAGTAACAGTGAATTTTCTTAAACCTCTGGTGATCTTCCGTTGATTCTTCTCTCTCACATCAATCAAACATGGAACACATGGATTGAATATATATAAATCCAGGACTTCTGAAGCAGTTGCTTAGGGATGTTCAACAAAAGCATGTATAAATACTCGAGTTTCTGAAAGGAGAAAATGAGTTAATGAGATTTCTAATTTTTTTTGGTCTCAAAATCTTTCATCAGGTTCCTCTTTTTATTAATAAGAATACATACAATGAAGCAGCCTAAACCCATGAAAGTCACAGACCGTTTGTCTAAACTTTCTTTTAATCATATATTTTTTTAAATGAAGTCCTTTTTCAGTGTATACTAATCCTGACCCTCTGTTACAAAGAATTTTATATACTTAGTGGCATATAAAGTGTAATCTAGTTTATCCTTTAAGTGTCAGTGATACATAAAGGCTTGAAAAGAACCCTAGAAAGGGTTTGTTCTATCAGCATGTAACAATCAAGAACAGGAAGAAATGAAAGCTGCAAAAAATACAAAGCAGATTGTTTGATAATCAACATAGAACAACCTCTGCTCAGTTGTGACACCAGGATGCAAAAACCTGCTCAAGATTTTGCGCTTTCAGTTTTCATAAATGAGTTTGCTGGGGAAGGTGCTGGGGTGTAAGGTCTGTTCAAATGACAGCAGAGCTGTAGTGTAGTGCTGAAGAACTGGGAAAGCGTGAATACTGTGCTCAGAGTCCTCTGTGCACACCTGCAGAACCAGGGTACCAAATCCATTAATCTGACTTGGACTCTATCATCAAAGGATTGCTTAGGTTATTGTGTGATGTATTTAAAAGGTTTTAATGAGATGTAAAGCATTTCGTAGTGAAACTGGTAGAGAAGTAAATGTCAAGATAAGATTTCATTGTTATCTTCTCAAGATAATGAGGAAATTAGGCAAGTTACATTATGAGGCCAGACCTTGAATCCCAGGACATCTTGGAGGAGCGATATGGAAAAGTAGATGTTAATTTCACACTTTCTTTTCTTGATCATGGTACTGATCGAGACTACAGATGATTGAAATGGCTCCCGGAGACCTGAAACCCAGCAAAGGTCTGTCTGTTTTTGGTGTGCGTGGTCTCCATTGCTGTTGGACAGCTGCTGAGATGGTGTGGTGGGTGTGAGTCCACATTTGATTGTAGCAGCTGCAGCATTTTCCTTATGCCTGGTGGGAGCTGTCTGCTCCGCTGTGTCAGCGGTGTGAAATGGCCACAGCCGATCAAAGGACCTTACCCCAGACAGAGCTCAGTAGCTGCCGTACCTCCTTACACAGCTCGTTGTAGCCTGGTGCTTCATTGCCATTCTCTTGGTTTCTCAGAGTTTGCTGTGCCATCTCCTTTCTTCTTCTAAGTGGGAGAGTAATGAAGCTGAAACCAGTGCATTCGTATCAGCTCTGGGCTACACGTCAGCAGATTATTACTGTCGCTTGGTTAAAAATGTAAGTATTTTGCGTAATTGAGATTTTGTTATTAATAAATCTCCAGTTTATAAGCACATACATGGAGCTGTCACTGTGATAAGGAACATGAACTGAACTTTGTTTATCTTTTCTTACCTCAGTTACTTTTACAACCTTTTAAGGGAAAAAATGAATTGGGAGATCTCTGGACAAATGAGAATTTTTTTATTGGATTACATTGTAATAGATGTTCATAAAAACAAAATTCCCATTGCTGTTGTGCTGTAACAAAAAAAAACCCCTATTCTATCATTATTTTTTCCCCATGAAGTTAAAATTATATTATTGTTTTATGTATTAGAATGTAACTCCTGAATGTTTTCTTTACTGTATCCACTACATTTAAAATGAGATAAGCCCTAAGTGTTAGGTAAAGTCACTTTTATATTTATGATATATAAAAATAGTGGGAATAATATTTCATAATATATTGACTTGAATTAGATAAAGCATGAAAAAATTATTAGTAATGGTCTTCTGAAGGTTTTGCCTTAACTCCTGGGGAAGCAGAGCTAAAATTAGTATCTTTTTAGTTTTAAAAGGTATAAAGTATATCATGTGTTAAAATAACGTTTTGCAGTGCAGTTTGTTCCGTGATTAGGAGAGCTTTAATTTCACATCAACAGTTAAAAAATTAAAAAATCAAAATAGATGAACAGAGAAAGTTACTAACCTTTACAGTACATCAGTCACATAGAGAACCATGCAACCAGTGTCTGCTTATTGGCAGTAAATGTAATGTATTTTATTTTATTTATTTTTCTTTTATTTAACAGATGGTTGTTTCATTAGTAACAGAACTCAGAGAAAACCAGTTCAATGGACTTAACATTCAGGGGAGGTAGGTGTTATCTAAACATAATTTTGGTATGTTTTGGGTCATTACAGTTCAGTGAGGATCATTTTGCAGTCCTGGGCAACTTGGGCTTCAGTTGAAAAGTTTTGGATACATACGTAGGTAGTTTAAGGTGTGGACAAGCTTGTTAAATGGGGCTTCTGATAAGAGTTTATGCTTAATCTAGGAGTCATAGAATAGCTGGAAGGGATCTTCAAAGATCATTTGCCTAATGCTGCTGTGTCACTATTTTTCACATGATCATGCCTTTTTGCTGTGGGATTTGTACCTTTCTACTGACCTTGAAATGCAGATCATAATCTTTTGTCAGTACTGTAAAAATTAGGTCATTTGAATGTCACTAGACCCTTTTGATTGCATGTAAATTAAATGAATTGCAGCTAAAAAAACAAAAGAAAAAAATGAGGATAGATATTTTTAATATAAAATATGAATTCGAATTGTGTCTTCTGTTTTACGTTTATTCCATTTATTAAATTATTAATAATAGAGTGATAAATATAAATGAGCAATACTTACTATAGGTAAATTATTAGTGGTGAAATAATTACACTAATAGTGTCATGTAATAAACTAAATGAAATTATTGTTGTTATTAAATAGTCAAAGAACTAATAAGTAAAAGCATTTTGAGTGTTAATACAATTGAGATAATTAACAGTTAATTAATTGAATTAAAGAAAATGCCTGTGCACATTCTGTTGTCCTTCAGAGTCAAAAGGAATGCTACGAAGAAAAGAGTTTTATGACCTCTTTTACACCACATAGCTTGTAAAATTACAGGAAAGAAGAGGCTGATTGAAATATCTTCCTTGTATCACGAGCCAAAAACTTGGCTCTTCTTCTCTCCTTCCTCTTTGCACCTAGATATTTGGTGAGGGAGGTTAAATGAGCTGAATTCATTTAGAACAGACATTAGTATTAAAATCATGGACACAGTTAATGAGGGGTATCACAAAATTTCATTCCGTGTAGGAAATAAACACCCCGCATATTAAAAAGTAGAGTGAAACAGACTTAGCTTAGTTGAGATTGTTGGAAAGAGAAATACTGGATTTCTGCTGGGAGAAAGGGAAAACTTTGAACTTGGGTGGATTTTTGGGTGTAGAAATTATGATATGGCCTTTTATTCAAATTCAGAGACAAAAGTAGTCTGCTTTTAGAGATGTACATTTTCTCCTTTCTCCATTTAGTGATACTTTAAAAAACTCAGATGACAATGTCTGTGCAAATTCATGGTACACAGTGGAGTGCATTGTGCACTACTCACCAAGAACATATTTTGAAGATTATGTAGAAGACAACAGGGTTTTCCTTTACAGGGTTTTTCTTCCAAAGTTAAGGAAGAGTAAATTCATCTGCTAAACTTTGCTAATCTCAGATAAGGAATTAGAAGCATAATTTTGCAAACAGAAGTGATTTAAGAGTCTCAGGTCTCTGTATCCTGGAAAATACTGCTGCACGATAAGATCATCCCAATAATTACCATTGCTATAAAAACACTTGTAGCAAAAGTGCATTTTGAAGTACTTCAGTATAAGAAACCTTGAACACCTATTTAATCAGGTAACTACTCAGAAATGTGCATCTTTGAAAATGTGTCATGTTTTATTTCTCTCTCTGTTTACATGATAATGGTTAGTACCTTGTGTCCACACTGCTGTGCAGCATCTTAATTCCCGTCTCAGGTCTTCACGGGTAGTACTGGTAACTCCCCAAAGAAAATACTTTCAGGTTCTTGCAGAGAATGCACTTCAGAAACTTTCAGGAAAGCCTTTTACAAACCTTTTAATTTACTAGAATTCAGTATTTCATAGTTCTTGGTCTTTATAAGTGTCTTCCTGTCAAAGCTACAGTTTCATGTGCTAGAAGCAATATATATTCTCTGGGAAAGCTGTGATTTCTTTTTGCAAATCTAGTCTCTGCCATTTTAATTTTTTTAATGTTCCAAAGGTTCCATCTTTTCTTTATGTTCCAGATTCCACTGTCTTTAATAATTTCCAACCTTGTAGTTTTAGTGAGAAGATCCAACGAGTGGTTTGTATATTAAGATCCAAAGGTGGTACATATTCCTTCAGCTGCAGGTCTGTAGATCTGTAAGACAAAAATTTTGGCAGCATTCATAAATTGTTTCTGCTGAGAGGAAAGAGGTTAAAATAGCAACAGGAGGCCTGAAAAGCAGCTAGGTTGTCTGTTCTGGAGCTCCAGGAAGCTTACGTGGAAGCTATGAATGTGTAGGCTTCCATCACCGGGAAGGACAAAAGCATTGTCTGGTAGGAAGGATGGGTGATGGAGCCAGCACAATTGGGTTCAATTCAGAGTTGTGTTGATATCCCTTACATGGTTTGCTTTGAGCACATAAATATCAAAATTTTATCTGACTTCTTAACATTCTGCACACAAGATGGAATGACGTGTCAACAGCCATTCTCGTAAATAATTTTTCAGCAGTTAGGTATGCATTTCTTATATTTAATCTTCTGTAATTAATTAATGTCCTTTTTTAGCTTAACAGTTTAGAAATTATGACTTTCCTGAAATATGAACTGTGTTTATTTTTTCCTTCAGCATTTCAGCCAGTCGTGTGAATGCCATGTCCATTTTCTGTGTGCCTCTCATTACTTTGCCTGATCTAACTCCCTTGCTGGAAACTCTCCTCCTTTACCACGGAGGTTCATCAAAAGAAATTCTCAGTTCAGAGTTTCTAGAGGCTGTGAATGAGGCCTTTATAAAGTAAGTAGCAGGGTTTGTCTTATTGTTTTGCTTTTTCATAAAGATCATCAATTCAATTCAATGTCTCTTGTCTAGGTTTGTATGCTGAATGCACTGAACACCTGCTTTCTGGTAAAATATTACCTTTGCATTTGAATAGCAGAGCTTGTGAGCCAAAGCAGAATTTTGCATTGCTGATGCACAAGTTGTGGCCTAACAGCTTTAAATATTGACTGGGACTTTGTCCCACTTATTCCCTAAAAAGGAGGTTAAAACCTTCAATAGATTTTAGTAATTTTGTGGAAATTGTGATAATTTTTCATAGAAATGTCATTTACCTGTCATATAAATGTTTGAGCATTACTAACTTGATATTTTGGGAGCCATTTTAATTTTTCTGTGTGTAAGATAGATCTTTATGTTTGATGTTTTCATAATTCTTTCCGTTTCTGTTGGTTTTGTTTTGTTTCGGTTGTTTTTTTTTGGTTTTTGGAGTTTTCGTTTGGTTTGGTTTTGGTTTTGGGGTTTTTTGGTGGTTTTTTGGTTTGGTTTGGGTTTTTTGGGTTGGGTTGGGTTGGGTTGGGGTTTTTTTTGTGAAATTTGTTCTCCAGATCTTAAATTCTCCTTTTTTCAGCAGATTAGTTTTACTGAGTCTGAGAGAGGACCAATTTGTGAAATAAAGCTTTGCTTGTTTTTCTGCCACTAAACCCAGTAGTGCTCTGATAAAATGAGTCTGTGGATGGAAACCAGCTGAGTGAAGCTGAACAACAGTAAGGTTGGCTGTGCCAGGAAGGGGAAGATGTCAGGGAAAGCACAGCCTACTTTTGCTTGAGAATTGCTTTATTCAACTTGTAGCTGAGGCACCATATTATAAACAAACTTTTTTATACTAGAAAATGTCCCTTGTGCATACTTTATGCCAATTATCCATTTTTCTCCTTTCTTAATCAGTTTTAATTGCTTCCTATGTACTCATCATAATTTCTGAGATGTTCCAATGAAGATTTTTGTGGTGATCCATTGAGGGCTCTAGAAAAAAATAAATACTTAATGGAAAACTACAATGACTAATCCATACATGTTAGTAGAAGCTGAGGAAAAGGAATGAAAAAGGAACGTGGAGGTTTGTAGTAAGAGATGGGCCCGAAAAGACAGATCTTTCATTCTTTCACTTGTCCATCTTTTGTGGCTTCTGACTGTACGTGTTCCACAAGTTTGAAAGACTTTGGGAGAGCAAGTTCACAGTTCTGTGCAGATGGTTGGTTCTCATGTCAGTAAGCTGACGGGCAGTCCATCAGGACAGACTTCTGACACTTCATGTTGTGTGTGGGCCATAGTGAGTGTGGCCGTTCTTTGGATGCTCATAAGGGGTTCTTCTGACTGAAATAAATGTCTCTTTTCTTAACTTTTGAGCTAATTGGTTATCACAGTGAGCAAAAATACCTGATTTCACATGGCTTTTGACAAGTGACTCTTGCAGGGTGCTCAACAAAAGTGCATGGTTTCCCTGAGGGCAGACACAGGCTCATGGGCGCTTTGCTTGATATATTCCTGGACTGAACTCGTGTGGTCTCAATGGGAATGTGCTTGTATTTTAATTTATTCCCCCACTCTGACAATTGAATTCTATTTCCTTTACTCTCTTGTGTTCCGAACACGTCTTCTTTTTGAACATGGGTGAAGTCTGTCCCAGAAAATAGGGCACTTGCAGGGCTCCGAAGAACTCAGAATTGTCCCGGTGGGACCATCTGCAAGTTCAGCTGTGAGAGTATAATCACTACAGTTAACTTCCTACATGGTTTTTAAGTCTTAGAGTTGCAACACCTCTATGTAATCTTAGTAGCTTTCTTTTCCTGCCATCATATCTAAAATATCTACCATGCTACCACAAAACCAAGAAGAAAGTTGGTAGTGGCAAAATTATCTAATCTCTTGTCATTCTTAATTTACTCTGATGTGCATATGTGCTTTAATAGTAATATTTAATGAAACAGCGTCTTGAAATTGAGCATTGCTTTACAGTTTTGAAATCCTGGATGCTTCGATGTATTTCTTGTCTTCACATGTACACTTTAATGCCGTTGCATAGTACTGAGTGGAAAAAATACAAGCTTTTTAATGAAATTAAGAATTCTGAGAGCTGATATTTTAACGAATGTATTGTAAAATAAATACATTGAAAATAGATCCTAAAATGCCATTAGTATTCTTTCTGCTGGTATTTTTCTTTTCTACCAGTAGCTTTAGTTTGCGTGTACTCTCCAGGCTAATTTTAGGGTTTTTAATCTAAATTTGATTTAAGACCAAGGCAAATATTTCTTGTTATTTATGTATTGTTTTGGTTTTAACCTTTTAATTTGCAACTATCACAACAGCTACAGAAATATTCCAGGATGTTTGTGCTGTGATATCTCTTCTTGGGTGGTTAGTTAAGTATATTTTGATTTGTGCTGGTCCACACGGTGCCCTTTTTTTTTGTAGTGATACAACACTATACTTCATCTGGGTAATAGCTGAAGTCTTTAGATGAAGAGATAACTTGTCTTCTTAACTATTTTTCTTTTAAATGGTTCTGGTCAGCTGGTGGGCTGAAGGCTTAGCTACCTCTAAGTAATTTTTTTTTTGTTCTTTTTTTTCTTTTTGTTGTTGTTGGTTTTGGGTTTTTTCCTTATTTCTGTGCAAAGATAAGTAATGCTTTGGTTATACAGCAGAAATATTATGCAGGACCTTCCTACTCATCTGTCAGTAGCTGTCTGCAGGAACCTAGTACAGGTTGGAGAGAGCGCAAAGGTCCAGGGACAGGACCTTTCTTGAGAGATTAAGGGAACTCCAGACTTAAACCTTCTGTTTCCATTTTATGGGATCCATCATGACCAAATTTTTAGGTTTAAAACACATGTGGTGAAGTTGCATTTGTAGAAGATGGTGATTTCCTGTCATTCTTCGCTATTATGATTTGCTGTTGGACAGGCTACTGTAAACAAGATTTTGTCTCTCTTGCTTCAGGTTAATCTTCATGCCATCTTTTTCCCCAATATGGTTAAAAAAAGGAAAAAAAAAAAGTACATTTTTTGTCTTCCTTCCAGTTACTCAGGTAAAACAGTATTTTTCTCTCTAAACCAGGAAGAAGATCTCCCTTCGTGAATCAGCTGTCTTCAGCCTTTGGCTTCGTCACTTACCAAGCCTTGTAAAAGCTACCTTACATCTTCTAGACCAGCTGTTTTCCATTCAGTTGAATTCACTGGAAGAAGTGGCCTGTGTCATGAAAGACTCGTTGCTGGTATGTGCACCATGTAGTCCCTTTGATACTGCTCTGCCATGCTTCAGGAGTGAGAGTTTTCAAATATGTCAGCATGTAGACATACGTCAGCATAAATGGCCATTATGGGACATATGGCTTGTTAATGCAAGCCAAATCTTGAGTCTTAAAAAGGTCACTAATTTTTTTAATTTTTATCCTGAATTGGTAGAAGAGTAAAAAAGATTTCATCCAGTGATGAACAATGGGTAAAGAAATGATGATCCCACTAGTGAGGGTGTTGAGCACCTTCCTCTGTCTTAAAAAATTATAAACTCTGGCCAGGACGGATTTGAATCTGTTTTTACTTCAATCTCTGTGCCCTTGGAGTTCAGGAATCTAAACAATGGGAACCCCTTGTAGATTATTTTATTATGGACTGCTTTGTTACTCGGTTTTGTTTGCAAACCTGAACAAAATTCTTAATGCAAAACATTTGCTAAACTATAATTAAAATTTGTTTTCAAATGCTGTGTTAGGCAGAGCACCAAAAATCTTCCCTAACAGAAAACCTGGCACAGTACTTTTTCCAAAATAATGAGCTAGTTTGCAGCACTAAATGTAAATTTAATTGTTAATTACAGTGTGAAATAGCATGTGTGCGATGCACTCAAATTATATGTTTCATAAAATGACAGAACTAAAGAATGGCATATGGTATCTTATTTTCAGCCTATGAAGCTGCTTACAGAGCACGTATTCTAGTCAGGAAAAGAACGCTACCTTTAAATATTCTTCTTTTTTAATTGAATCTGCAAATCTCTTATTGAGGGATCCATTATGATACTTGCAAATCTCATAAATGCTTGGTGTCAGCAGTTCTTCATATGTCATCTGGGGATTTAGATGTATTGCAGCAAACAAGGCTATATACAGGGTCTGTGCCTAATTTTCCTATCTCAGATAAACTGTGAATTGTATATGGTATCTGGTACTACACCATGTACCAGCTGAGGGAAAAAAAGATATCTAAATCTAAGTTATAAATATATAAAAAGAAGTCAAGTATTTGTTTCAAGTGTTGTTTTTTGTTATTTATTAAAAATGTTCACACATTGTCTTCACATCCTGATCTCTGAAAAGAATGGAACATTACTGGGCTAGCACACTTAGGTTGTCTTTCCTCACCTCTGCTCCAAAGACTTCTTGTCCTTTCAAAATAAAGATATTGACAGACTGGCAAGACCAGTGCAGCAGCTTTGAAAGCTGGTTTAGAGAGGACATCCTGTGGACAAAGACTGGAATGAATGGAGCCATGAAGAAGAGAGCAGTTGGCAGATGGATATTGATGATTGATAGGCATTGGTAGGAGGGAGGGTGCATAAATGGGAGATGGTATAATAGTTAAAAACAACAGGATGAGAAGCTTCAGAGAGGCAGTATTGAAGGAAAATAATGTGCTCCAGAAATTGTGTTCTAAAAGCATAATAATATTTTGTACAACATGTCCATGGTACTGTAAAGATATACTCGTGTGACATTAAATCAGCAGCGTTTATACAAGAGTATGTTAATTTAGCCTGCCTAAAGGATACTTAAGTATTTATTTAGGAAGTGGATGTGCATTTTTTGGCAGTTGGATTATGGTATTTTAGGATGTGTGCTCTGTTTATCTTATGGATATGGTAATAGCGGAATCATGAGACAAAACTAGATTTCTGCTTTCCTATTTGGAAGAAAACCTTTCAAGGACAAATAGGCAGAAATATGTTAGTGATTTGATTATAGTACATTATAAGAAGGAAACTTCAATAAGCTCTTTCATAATTGCATTATCAGAGTAATTTATCTAAATCAAGTATCTTGATGCAGCCATCATCCTGTACATAAGCCTCACAGAGATCTAAGATACCCAGATAGTTGTAAACCACTGTACTTATATTATGAAAGAAAGTTGATACGTACTACTCGTATGTTTTAATTCCAAGAGTAATTGTTGTGTGATGGTCCACTAACTTATGTTTATATGGCATGCCATTCGTTATGTTTGTGTTGTGGCTAAACTGAAATTAATATTGGAAATCCTGTGGTTACTCAGAAGTAACAAAAACAAGGGAGGTGACCATCGCAGATGGTCTCTTGGCTTCTTTGGAATTGGGTGGGTGAGTGGATGTCTTCCTTTCTGAAGTAACTTTAAGGTTTGTATTGTGTGCATTAACTACTAAACTTACAGTAAATACACATACTAGTATTTTATGCTTTACCAGGAATGGGTGGATATGTATATACATAGATTTTTAAAGCCCCTGTGTGTAAAAAGAGACGTGATTGAATCAGTGTCATTTATAGTTCGTGTTTGGTTCTGAGATAGCTTTCCGAAGTAGTTTAACTTCTTTCAAAGGTGTGTTGCAAGAAGAGTGCAATAGGCTGAGAGGGCTTAAAATTTGTCAGCTTCTTCTTTATAAACCATCTGTTCTTGCTGCATTTTGTTTTCCACCTTGTCAGCTTAGAATCCTGGAATCATTAAGGTTGGAAAAGACCTCCAAGATCATTGAGTCCAACGTTTGACTGAACACCACCATGTCAACTAAATCATAGCTCTAAGTGCTACATCCAGTTCTTTTTTGAGCACTTCCAGGGATGGTGACTCCAACACCTCCCTGGGCAGCCTGTTCCAATACTTAACCACCCTTTCACTGACAGAATTCTTCCTGATGTACACATGGGTTGAGACTCTGTCCTCTTGTCCTGTCACTGGTTGCCTGGGAAAAGAGATGACCCCCACCTGGCTGCACCCTCCTTTCAGGCAGTTGTAGAGAGCAATAAGATCTCTCCTGAGCCTCCTTTTCTCCAGGCTAAACAACCCCACTTCCCTCAGCTGCTCCTCACAGGACTTGTGCTCCAGACCCTTCACCAGCTCCATTGCCCTTCTCTGGACTCACTCCAGCTCCTCAATGTCCTTGCAGTGAGGTGCTTTGCTGAAGTCTGGGTAGGCAACATCCACAGCCTTTCCCTCATCGAATAGGCAGGTCACCTGGTCATAAAAGGCGATCAGGTTGGTCAGGCAGGACCTGCCTTTCCCAAACCCCTGCTGGCTGGGCCTGATCCCCCGATCCCCTGGTTGTCCTGTATGTGCTGTGCGATGGCACCCAAGATGATCCGTTCTGTAACCTTCCCTGGCAGCAGGGTCAGGCCGACAGATCTGCAGTTCCCCGGATCCTCCCTTCCACCATTCTTGTAGGTGGGTGCCACACTGGCCAACCTTCGGACATCTGGGACCTCAGTTAGCCAGGACTGATGGTGAATGATGGAGAGCAGCTTAGTGGGCACTTCTGCCAGCTCTGTCAGTACCCTCGGGTGGATCCCATCTGACTCCACAGACCTGTGACTGTCTAAGAGGCACAGCAGGTCACCAACAACTTCCTCCTGGATTGCAGGGGGTCTATCCTGCTCCCCATCCCTGTCTGCCAGCTCAGGGGGCTGGCTGCCCTGAGGATCACTGTGCTTTCTGTTAAAGACAGTGGTAAGGAAGGCATTAAGTACCCCAGCTTTTTCCTCATCCTTGGTGACAGTGCTCCCTTCTGCATCCAATAAAGGATGGAGATTTTCCTTGGCCCTCCATTTGTAGTTAATATATTTATAAAAACACTTTTTATAATCTTTCACAGCAGTGGCCAGATTGAGTTGTAGTTGAGGTTTTGCCTTTCTGGTTTATTCTCTGTATGACCTAATGACATCCTGAGTTGCCTGCCCCTTCTTCCAAAGGTCATAAGCTTTTTTTTTTTCCCCCTGAGTTCCTATGGAGGCTCCCTGCTCAGCCAGGGCAGTAGTCTTCTCTGCCAGCTCATCTGTGTTGGAACATGGAGATAGCATGTTCCTGTGCCATTAAAATTTCCTTCTTAAAGCATGTCCAGGACTCCTTTGTTTATAAGGGCAGTTTCCTGAACCAATGTCTTGGACAGGTCAAAGTCTGCCCTCAGGAAGAGGTAGAGGTTCTGTTGATCCCCTTCCTTATTTCACCAAGAACAGAGAAATGCTATCATTCCATGGTCACTGTGCCCAGGATGGCCTCTGACCACCACTTCTCCCACGGCCCTTCTCTGTTTGCAAACAGCAGGGCATGCCCTGGTAGGTTCCCTCACCAGCTGTGTCAGGAAGTTCCCTTCCACACTCTCCAGGAACCTCCTAGACTGCCTCCTCTCCACTGCTGAGTTTCCAGCAGGCATTTGGCAAGTTAAAGTCTCCCACAAGGGCTTAGAGATCACAAAACATCCACTGATAGAATATTTCACTTCATCCTGATTCAGTGGTGTGTAACAGACTCCCAGCAGGATCTCTGCCTTGTTGGCCATCCCTCTGACTGTCACCACAGGCACTCAGCCTTGTCCCGACTGTCCTCGAGCTCTACAGTCAAGATACTCCCGAATGTACAGAGCCAGTGAAACAGGCATTAAGGAGGAAGGATAGAAAAAATTATTCTTAATATTAGTGGATTCAGGCGCTTTCAAAACTTCTGTAAAAATATATTTGTGCTTTCAAAATAAATATATTCTTCAAAATAAAAACACTTTTGGCACTTCCTATATATTTATTTTGGACTTGTTCAAAAGAACTAGGATTCGATCTTGGTATGTGAGCCAGTGTGCTCGTTGACCCTTTCTGGTTTGTGTCCAATGCATCTTAAGCTACAGCTTAAGTGTGTTGGTTCGTCATCACAGAAGTGTGTGTGCAAAGGTGGGTAGAGCGTCTGAAAGACAGTGGAGGAATTCCTGAATCAACCATTTAGCCCACAGGGCTGGAACCATACACTCGCTTTCCGCTGCTCTCCAGAACCTCAGAACGGTTCCGTTTGGAGCTCTGTCTAGTCCAGTATTCCCTTTAAAAGAACCGCAAACAAACAAACAAACAAAACAACCCCAAACAAAAAAAACCACCCCAAACAAGGAGAGGGCCGTGCCTGGCGCTTGCCTCCTGCCGGCGGTTCCCGCTGTCCCTCCCTCCGGCGGCACTGGGATTTGGGGAGGCGGCCGGCCGTGCCCGCTCTGCAGCGGGAGGTGGCGCGCGTTCGTAGCGCGGCCTGGCTGCGGCCGCGGCGCCAAGGAAACGCGGCGGAACGGGAAAATGAGGTGCCGCCTCCTGGGCACAGTGTGGCAGAGACAACCCGGGGGACACGGGGAGCTTTTCTAGACGGGTTTTAGTAAGGGTTGTTTGCTTTCTAATGTTACCATGTAGGGATCATATTAAGCAAAGTGTTCATTCTCCCTGTGTGCAATTAAAAGGATATTCTTTTATTCTTGTTATTAATAGTATTATCATAATTATTAAAACTGTTATTTTTTATAAATATTATTTATATATATTACTACAATGTTATATTAATTTTCTGCTTGGTACTTTTTAGCTTGAAACAAATGCATACAAGTTTTCTTTTCAGTAGTGCGTTATGCACTTTAAGCTGTATTACTAAATGCCATTTTATAAACACCATGCTTCCTAAAGGTTAGAGAATACATTTTATTAAACATGCTTTACTCTAGGCTGTTCAAGAACTATATTATTACCAAATCTTCAGGTCCTAACATCAGAGACACAAAAGCAAGGATTTGCTTTTTAACTTAGACTTTAACTTAGTACTTTGGGGAATGTGTAAGTGGTTTTTATTCTAGGTGTTTTATAAAAGCCTAAGAATATGGAATTAAAAAGCAGTGTGTTTACTGGTGCATGTTTAATATAACAACTTTCTCAAAACAGTCTTTTGTGTGGGAGCATGGTAAAAGGCTTCACTAGTTTAAAAAAAATTGGTGCACTGAGGTATTTAGCTGGTACTAGCAACTCTGAAGTTCACAAAAGAAGATAATACTGTGAAAAAATTTATTGGATCAAAATGTATGCAAAGCTATTAAAGACAAAGGCGATAAAATCACTTTTTAATTTCTGGAATTTAATTTTGAAGATGTAGCAAGAGTCTCAAAGCACATCCAGAAAGGATTGTCAGCAAAGAGGAGAGAAAAAGCTTTTTGAAAATCTACTCCTTGTGTCTTGCCTCTAGCAATTGCATGCAACAGCCTGTTCTTTCTGTCTGCCACCTTTAGTATTTGTAGTGATTGTTGTCATAAACAGTTTGGGATCCCAGGTGTTTGCATTTATCAGCTGTTGAGCCTGCTTGGTCTCGCTGTGGAGAATCCTAAGAATTCTAATCCTGAGAAAATCTGAGGGTTTAGTAAGAGTTGATCTGAGAGTTACAGTTTAATAATGGCTGTGTAATGGCGTCCATGAGTTAAGCTGTAAATTATGCAGTGGCAGTTGTGTGAGTTGTTTCTTATTAATACCTAATTTTCTTTCATTTGTTCATTGACAGCCGCAAGCAGCGAGCCATCCTGCCATTTTCAGAATTGTAAATGAAATTTTCAAGTAAGTCTTGAATTTACTGTGGGAAGAGTTTTAAATGACCCATTTAAACATTGAGGTTTTCTTCACGAGAAGAAGCAATATTATAATCTGCAACACATCAGTATTAACAATGTCAGTATTAACAATTCCAATACAACAATAATGTATTTAGTGACTGACATCCTTTGCTCATCAAGCGTTTCCCTTAAGAAAACAGGGCTCCCGGGGACACGTGTTTGGGGGCATTTGTGTGTCCGTGTGCATGTTTAGGTTCATGCTGGCACTAACAGAAGACTCTTTGCTGTAGAAACTGAAGACCACTGCATTATGAGAGTGAGGCCACTTGGCAGCTACTGCTCGGGCAGTCCTTTGTTGCTGTGGTCCTGTGTCTGCACACAGATGGCATTTTCTGAAGATCTGAGACTTATCACTTTCCCAAAACAAGATGCACTTAGAAATTGATGTGACTTCAGCAGACATGTACTGATGTCTTAGGCTGGAGGCTGTATATCGTGATGGTACAGAGGGACAAAATTTGTTGAAGCTTCTTGGCTTATTTAAGGTCATGGTATATAAAATGTTTTCTAAGAAAAACACGTGACTTCACTACTCTTTTGCATCCTTTCCCTTTGGTAGACATTAGAAATGGATGAAATGATGTTTTGTAGCTAATGCAGGACTTTGTCCAACACAGTATTTTGTAGTAAAACTTTGCACTTCTATTAATGTTTCAAATTGTCTTAAAAAATGATGTTTTGCTGTTTCTAAGCCTATGTTTCTGCTCCCTTTTTTTTACTTCTAGTTGTTTCTGCTTAGTGTGCTTGCTCCTCTACATTTTTGGTATTAAAACCTTGATTCAAGATTCATAGTATTTCAAGAATACTATGTCTCATGTCCTGTTGATATTTACACGAAGCTGTACATGTTAGCTGGCTTTTGCAGACCAAGTGGTTTATGCAGCCTTGTGTTTATTTTTGTTGTATTTCTCTAACATCCTTCCAACTATTATCAAGTGGTGTGCAGATGTTAAGATACTATTCCAGTTGTAATCACGTGTGAGATTTTAGAGAACTGCTGATAAAGAAATTGTACTTCCTTGTTTGGAAACTGTGTTGGGTTTCTATAGCTGGTGCAAAACTTCTTTTATTTTTGGAGTTAGTGTTCTGTTAGAAGTATGGATCTAAGCATTGTGACTCCTTCTGTAATAACTTTTCCTGCTATTTGCATGCACATTGAGATTAATAGTGCTAAATTATTTTATCACCGTGATATTACTTCCTGCTTTTATTTCCCAGTGTTTTCATGCTATACAGAAGTCCATATGCCTAGACTGTCTTGAGTTGCTGTGTGTGTACTGTCTCTTCTTTTTATATCAGGGATTATATTTGCCTGTAGTTTTGTGACATTTCTATGTTACAGTAATGTGTTAGCTCTTCGTATCTTTTGGAAGGAATGAAACAATTCTCTAATACTTGTATCTCACTGGCAACTTACTTTGAACATTTTTTCTCCTTTCTACTATATATGTCTTTCAAATAAGAGAATGAAAATTGCTGCTACCTGTTTTCTCCACTTGCTCCATTTGCTCAAGCTTATTTTGCACTGTAGAAGGCCAGTTGGAGCATTCACCTTCGTAAACCTCTAGAGTGGCCCGTGGGATGCAGTCCCACAAAACACTATAAAGTATGCTTCACTTAATCATGGGAATAGTTGCTCTGATCAGATGCCAGATTTGGCTAATAAGGTTGTGCTGATCTTTTAAATTGTATACTTATTTCCCCCTATTGGTAGGATAAATTATGTGTCTGATAAATTATAAGTCTAGTTTCTCCATAGGAGTCGTGCATGTGGTTTGGTTTTGGTTTTTTTTAAATTAAAAATAAAATCCAAAAGCCTACAAAGTTAATATTTCTGTGAGAGGTTTAATGAGCTCCGACACAGTTTTGAATCTACAGCATCCAAGGAATACACCTTTTTCATTCATTTCAGTTAACAGTGGTGTGATGAGCAGATTAATTACCTGATCTGTCATGTCTGACTTTTCAATGCTTAGGAATGCGCTGATGGAAACTGATGGAACTTCAGGAGTTATGGCAATAATACAGGTGTTTACACAGCTCTTCCTTCAGGCTCGTCAGAATGAAAACAAACAGGTTAGTCAAGATCTCTTTCTCAGTGTTTTTTTCCAGTGACAACATGCAAAATTTTGCAAGGAAAGAAGCAATTCTGTGCTTGAGAGAAGTGACTGAATGTAATTGAGGTAAATAATAGCATCCCTCTATAGCTGCATAGATTTGCCAAAGTTCAGTTCAAACATTTTCACCTGTGCATAAAATTACAGCATGAAACCAGTGTGTAAGAGCAATTTACCTAACTTAACCATCGAGTACGTCTGCCTAAAGTGATTTTCACAGGTTCAGTTCCCCTGATGCTGAAGTTTCTGCCTGTAGAGCGAACATGAGCATGAACATTCATCTTTGATAAAAAGGAGGAGAAATGCTAGATGCATTTTTCTTTTGCAGTAGCAGGGTCTCTGATAATAAATGAAGCAGAGATAACAACCCCATTCCCAGTCCACTAAATAATTATAAGTAGGATATTGAATAGTCATATTTGTCTCTTTAGAAGGTAAAAGACACAGAATACATACTGGGACACAGAATACATACTGGTTTCAGTTTCTGGTCTTCAACATTGGCCTCTCAGAAATTTTCCTTGGTCTAAATTTTCAAATTTCACAGCCTAGTTTCTCTTCTTCTGCACAGATTTTTATTCAGGTCTTACTGAACTGAATTAAGTGGAGTTACTTTTGTGTTAATTTAAAGCAAGATCAGTTTCTTACTTTAAGATTTCAAAATGCAGATATGAAAAAGTCTTATCTTACTTATAGCTTGCAAACTTGATTTCAGATTCCCAAATCACATGGCATTTCACATCCTAACCATCTTGCTTGTTTTTTGAAATCAAATTCATACAATGCAAGTTTGGAAAGTACCCTGTCATTTAAAACCCTTCACTTTAGACTTAAGAAAATTTCCAGTTCCTTTGATTTTTTGCATCTTTTGAGAGAGATGGTAGTTAAGAGAATGCTGGGATTTCTTGAAAGTTGTGGCATACTGGCCTTTAATTAGCAGTGTGATTGAATCTGTCTTCTAGCTTCAGGCAGCTGTCTTGCTTAATACATGAGTGCTGTGCATGGTAATCTCATGCCACCCTGACTGCATGGAACAGCACACCGTGTAGCCCCAGGTGGGATCAGTGGGTGAGAATGAAAGTAAGAGATTCCACACCCATCACACACCTAGGAGCTAATCCTGTCGTGCAGGTGATGCGTTTTCTTCAAGGTGAAAGTCCTTCACCTGCTGGCATTGCAACATGGACTACTGCCCATTTTTTTGAAGTGGTTTTAAATATTTAGTTTCCTTTATTTCACTTGTATACAGTTTAACTCATGGAGTTCTAATTAAGGTATGATCTTCATTGATAGAATTTAAAGTCCCTTGTCTCACAGTTCGTGAATC
This sequence comes from Mohoua ochrocephala, assembly GCA_013398855.1. Lineage (NCBI taxonomy): Eukaryota > Metazoa > Chordata > Aves > Passeriformes > Acanthizidae > Mohoua > Mohoua ochrocephala. The sequence goes on from VZTA01007553.1 coordinate 20,141, forward strand.
AGCTGTAGTGCTAGCTAACAGTTTGCTTGCAATAAGGCAGCTACAGATTGCTTCCTAAACTTTAAGTCAGTCAGATCTCTTTTTTCTTTTTGGTCATACCATCATTACATATATTTGTAAGGTATCTGTCTTTGTGGTATCTGATTTCCCTTGACAGGACATAATGTGCTCCATTAGCATTTAGTAGAAGAATGGTAAAAACATTAATGACAGAAGATGGAGTGGGTTCTGCCTGGTCACCGAGACCTTTGGAATGGATAGACAGTTAATTGAAATAATGCTAGGCGAACATGCATCCGTAAAATTGGCAAAAGAACTGGGTCACGTCTGGCAGCTCACAGGTTTGCGTGATGGGAGCAGAGTGATTCTCTGTTGCAGTGTGGCAGCTGTCAGAAATAGCTGTCTTTTATAATAACTTTGTAGACCATTTAGAAAGAACAAGGTTTGGCAGAAAAAAAGCTGAAGAGTGGGAAAAGACAGTACTACTGGGTTCAGGATAGTCTTTTTTCTTCCATGTTTTTGGAGACTGAAGACAGCATAAATGGAACATGGGGTTTAAACCTACTTAGGAAGAAGTCAGCACACTGCTGACTAACGCTCACCTTGGTGTCCATGGGGTCCCCAGATCCTTCTCTGCTAACTGCTCTCTGGCTGGGTGGCTGCCAGCATGTAATGGTGCCTGGGTTTATTCCTCCCCAAGTGCAGGACTTTATACTTTCTCCTTGTTGACATTTATTTGGCTTCTTTCAGCCCATTTCTAAAGCCTGTCAAGGTCCCTCTGGATGGCAGCATAACCCTTTCATGTATCAGCCACTCCTTCCAGTTTTGTGTCATCACCAAACTTGCCGAGGGAGCTCGCGGCCCCTTCAGCCAGTTCATTAATGAAGATGTTAAACAGGACTGGACCCAGTACTGACCCTGCTGTGCTCTGGTAGTTACTGGACTCCAGCTAGATTTTGTGCCAGCGATCACCACCCTGTGGGCCTGGCTGGCTTTCTGTCAGTCTCAAAGGGAGTTGGCGTTGCACCTGCACACACACACGCCCCACGTTAGAGCTGCCTGCAGTACGTGTTTGCAGAACAAAAAGGCTGAAGGTGTGCTGCTGCTACTCTCAGTGACACAGGCAGCGTTCACAGGGTGCAAGTCACACGCTCTCAGATAAACAGAGGGCAAGTCTGCTCTCTGTGACCGCCCTACCTGGTGCTGAATCAGATCCTAAGAATTTTAAGTTTCCATTTTTGAACAGTTGGCAATAATCTACACAACGCCCTCAGATTCTGTAGATGTTATTAGTTCTTAGTTTAATATGATCCATGAAATCTGTTTACACTGGAAAATTAAATTAAACTAGTGTCTTTTTTAAGCTCTGCATATTAAGAGTGAAAACTTATGTGATTACAGGGAAAAAGATTAAGACTATTAAGATGTCATTTTCTTCATGCTCTGAATCTTTTTTGATGCATATACTTTTAAAATCTATAAATAATTACTTTTTATAAGCAATCATTTCCTAAATATCCACTTTCTTTATGCAAAATCCTAAAATTAACCGTAGAGTAACTTTTCTGTTCTCTTGCTTCAGTCTGTATAGTTAATTACTACCTTAGATGAGATTATTCACTGTGGGTTTGTTTTGAAAACTGACCAGAAACCTCTTAAAACAATGATTTTGTATCTTAGCATAAATTTCCACTGAAGGCCTACTTCCCGTACCATCACCAGCCCCTTGTAAGAGGTTTGGTCAGACGTCCTTTTGGTAAGCTTTTCATTAAGTATTTGCAGCATTTTGAATCTGCATCTGTATATGTCTTAAAATAACTTTAAAAGGGATAGAGATAATTTTTTGCCATTTCCTTAATAGGATGTGCTTGATTTAGCAATTTTAATAATATTCTTTTAATGTGTTTTTCTGCAGGAACATCTAATTCTTATGTAACAATACTACAGATGTAACTTTAAAGAAAACTAAGCCAGAAGTGAATAACAGAGAAAGAATGCATAATTATGTAGGAATGAAGCCATGTTACAGGGATTGTAAAAATACTACAATCTTCTTATGTTATAATACCAGTAATTGTCATTATGGAAAAATTCATATGTATTTCACAAGAAACAGGCTTTCTGTTTCTCTTTGAGGCTTGGATTCTGCTATTTCAGATTGCAAACCTAATTTTTTTTAAGGTTGCCTATCCATATAGATCAAGAAACCACTGTTCAATGTGGTATAGTTTTTTTATGAACAATAATTAAAGCTCAGTACAAAAGCCTCTGAGAATGCTGCTGCACTGATTTTATATATTAATATTCCTTGAGCAAAGGAACATCAGCCTCATTTCAATGTTCCTAGCTGTACTTCCTCATATGGCTTTATCAATGAATTGTTGTATGAAATACAGTAAATAGGTATTGTTGAAAACTCGGAAATTTTAAAATGAAATTTTAAAATGAAATTTTAAATACTTTGTGATAAGTGAATCAAGTTGGAGAAATCTTATAGCTACTTTAATGTTTCACTGTTATGTTCTAGTGGACAGGTTATGATTTTAAGAGTTTTGTTTTCATCCTCCATCCTCAGAACTCCCAACTACACATTGGGCTCAACACGTGAAACACATTTCGGATATGCTCAAAGCATTAGTAGAAGATAGAAACATTAGGTAAGCAGTATAAGATCGTCGAACTTTTTGTCATTTGCATGTTAGTTTGCAAAAGGCCATGTCATTTGGAGTCTTTAATGGCTACATTTCATCATTTTCTTATTATTCTCTAAATAGGGCTTTATTTTTAAGAATGGGACTTAATGAACCTGTGCTTTATAGCATCTATATACCTGACCAGTAAGCCTCTGAGGAAACAAATCTTGTCATTTCTTCCAGCAAATATCTAGCTCCATTATTGAAATGCTTACTTGTCTATTCTCCCATTTCTCCCTCAAGACTTTTAACCCTGTTTTATGAAGGAGCTTGGCTTTCTGCAGGCTTGTGCAAACGTCCAAACTGCAAACTTCTTTGTTTTCATAAATATGTGACTGCCAGACGGTGGTATCATTTTTGTTGCATTACTCTTTGAGCTGTGTTTCTGACCTGCTGCCCTTGGGGTTTGTTTGTCTACACGAATTATGCTTTGGTAAGGGATGTTCTGGGACTATATGAAAAGAATTAAAAAACATACATCTCCATCTGCTGCTGCCTTGTAATTCTTTCTTATCAGGAGTGTGATGAGACCTGACTCGGATAGAGCTTGGATACGAATTTGCTTAGGTCTGCTCTGAGAGTGAGCTATCCAAAGAATGCTAAACAGCTTTTGAATTCAAAGAAACCAAATTAATTTTGATTTTAAATTTGAAACAGATCAAAAGAAACATGTAACACCAAGGCTAGCCAGACTTGCAAAACAAGATCATAAGAATCACAGAATCAGCTGGGTTGGAAAAAGCCTTTGCGATCATCGAGTCCAACCTATGACCGAACACCACCTTGTCAACACCAAGTGCCACATCCAGTCTTTTTTAAACACCTCCAGGGACAGTGACTCCACCACCTCCCTGGGCAGCCCATTCCAATGTCTGATCACCCTTTCTGTGAATAACTTCTTCCT
>VZTA01007553.1:23751-37807 GCA_013398855.1 Mohoua ochrocephala
TTCTGTGAATAACTTCTTCCTAATGTCCCACCTAAACCACCCCTGGTGCAGCTTAAGACTGTGTCCTCTTGTGCTGTCACTGGTTGCCTGGGAGAAGAGACCGACCCCACCTGGCTGCACCCTCCTTTCTGGTCACTGTGGACAGCAGTAAGGTCTGCCCTGCCCCTCCTTTTCTCCAGGTTAAACAACCCCAGCTCCCTCAGCTGCTCCTCACAGGGCTTGTGCTCCAAACCCTTCACCAGCTCTGTTGCCCTTCTCTGGACTCGCTCCAGCATCTCAACATCCTTCCTAAATTGAGGAAAGAACTGGATACAGCACTCAAGGTGTGGCCTCACCAGTGCCAAGTACAGGGGGACAATCCCTGCCCTAGTCCTGCTGGCCACACTGTTGCTGATACAGGCCAGGATGCCACTGGCCTTCTTGGCCACCTGGGCACAGCTGGCTTGCGTTCAGCCTGCTGTCAATCAGTAACCCCAGGTCTCTTTCTGCCTGGCTGCTCCCCAGCCACTCTGTCCCAGTTTTCCCCTTGTGTACTGGAACAATGAGTGGCAGAAAAAAGCTTTTTGTTGTTCCCTCTGAGGCCAGGCTGTCTGGTAGTAGCTTCTCACTTTCTGTGTGAGCTGCAGTTCAGTGCTGTGTCGCGCCTGCTCATCCCTGAAGTGTGTCAAACCTTTCTGTCCTTGGAGTGTGACCCGTAGCTGACCGTGACTTCTTAAAGAAACACATAACACAAGCTTAGAACAAATAAATAAAACAAGTATCATCCACCATGATGCGTTACAATAATACAACCATGTCTGTTCTCGTTTTGTTGCCCAGCCCTTTCTTGGCTTCTTCCCCCTTTGTTTTGAATAGTTTGAACAGTATTGCACTTGCACTTGCCAGAATATACTCGTACTTCCTTTAGAACTCCTGCAACAATTATGTTTTCTACCAAACCCCTCCCAGTTACAAAGAAAATGAATCTAACAAGTTTTCAATACTAATATCCATGAAGAAACCATATTCAGTTTTCTTTTGTTGCTTTATTGTCGCTTCTGTATTCCTTCTACTTAATAAGATTTACAGAGGAGAAAAAAATACTGTTACACAGCATATCCCATTGCTTCTTGTATCCAGTGGTCTCGTTTTATGTAGGTTGGTTTTCAGGAGTTTTATTTTATAGCAAATGTGAATCTTATAGCAAAGTGCTTTCTGTGTCCTTCTAATCAACAGGTTGCTTCTGTGCTGTGATTTATTATTATATGTAGTAGTCTCAGTGAACAGTTTACAATGTTACATGACATTTTAAACTAGAAATCAGTTGATCAGTTGATGAACTCACGTACATTTTGTGGGGGAAAATCCCAGAAGAAGTGAAGGGCCACTTTTGGCAATGACAGTGGAGCATAGGTGCCACTACAGAGCAGGGAGAAACAGCGGTGGGGACAGAAGTGGAGGACTCCAAAAGAGGAGCTGTAATGGTAGAAAATCTTAAAGATAATGGTAACTTCATCAACTTCTGGAATTTATAAGATCTCTTGTAGTTTCCTTGTAAAGGTGGCACAGCAGCTCTTTGAGTCCCCAGGAATAAAACATAAGAAAACCTTCTAATTCTTTCAAGTTTTGCCAAATTTATTAGGAATAATTGTTCCTAGTTCTTAATCTTAATCTAGCTGTTCTTCTGCTTGTCCTTCCACACTTAGTTTAAATTTTTGCTTTTGAGACACCTACCATTAGTTTGCATCTCCCCATTAGTTCTCTTTTCTTTAGTCTTCTCTGTCTTTTAAGGAATGTGCATGAGAAAGTGTGGAGACGAGTGGTGGTCCTTTGTTACAATGATAATGCTTTTGTAAATACCTTCAAAATTTTCACTTAAGAAGTCATGAATTTTAAGAGTCAGGAGATATACTTTAAAATATGCTTTAAAACTTTATATTTAGTCCATCTAAATGTAATTCCTCATAAATTGCCAAAAAAGATGCACCTCGTGAATTACCAAAAATCAGAAAATAAGCCTGGAAAGCAACAGAGAGAAAGTGAAAGGCAGCAGTGTGTTAGAGTGTAATACTTGAGATATGGTTTGAAGTTTTGGAAATCCTGCAGCTGAAGAGTAAACAGTAGGGATTAATTTTATTATGTATCTTTTCATACATAGTATTTTGTCACAGTTTATTAGAAGTTGCTGTTCAGGATAGTCTATTCTACTGTCAAAGCTGATCTGTAGTAGCACCGGGTGTGTCTCATTTGATCGTGATTTCAGATAATTAAGTAGTACATGGCTGTATGCTTAGCATGTAAGGTATTCTCTGTGGAAGAGTAGTTTAAAGATTTTTTTTTTTTAAAGTTAGCTGCCAGCACCCTTTGTAGTTAATTTAAGGCAATTAAAAATGTTAAATAATGAGAAATACTTAATTTTATCTGTGTTGTTTTCCAGTTCTCTCCCTGACCTTTTTGAAATCTGGTTTTTGGTTGCTTGTTTTGGAGAATGGCTGGATGTTGCAGTGGAACAATTACTGAAGGCTGCTGTAGACCCAGATGCTGTGCTGTGGCTGCTGGCATTTTACTACTGTCCTAAGAATGAAAATCAACAAAGGACTCAAACAATGGTGGGTAATGGAGCGATAGTAAGTGGCAGTAAGTCAGCAGTCAATAGTCTGATTATATCTTATTGCTGTAAAACAAATAGTGCACACCAGAAAAAAGAAAGGTACTGACTTTACAAGGTCTCTGGGAATTGTGTTGCAGTGGAGAATTTGAAAGATTTTTTTTTTTCTTGTAACATTTAGAAAACCTTTTTCCTCTTTTTAAAGTATATGATATAGATTAGCACCTTCTTGGCTTTCTTTTGGATAACCAGGGTATTTTTAATAATAAATGAAACCACCCTAGTGATGGTATTTTTTAAATCAGTAGGGCAGAATTCAGCATGCCTGTGTTATGGCATCTTTTGAGAAGGAAACAAGAGAAATCCCAGCAGTTGGAACCGTGAAGCAGTTGAATCCTAACCTCGCCCAACTATTCTGATTTCTCTCCAGGTTTGGCATGTGATACTGTAATAAATATGTGATATTCCCATATGCTGGGTGGGTAACAGAAGGAGCAGTGTTCTAACCTTACTGTACTGCACGAAGAGTGCTGTGTGTCTGTGTAGGCAAGCAAATACTTGAAAGCCTTTAATTTAAACCTATTGTGCAAGTCTGGACTAGCCCAAGCAACTGGATCTAGCCCAGATTCAAAAGGCTGCAACTTGTCTAGTTTTCCTTAATATGAAAATGGATTCTCCTGGATTTAAAAATGCAGCTCAGTACACCACAGTAGTAAATTTAAATTTACTTTAAATTTACATCTAAGGGTCCTCGTACAACAGTGTATTACACAATATTTTATTTCCTTTCCTTCCCCTCCTGCCTCCCAGATGGCACTACAATTGAAAGATCACATCCTAATCACTTACAAAACTTTTTTTTTTCTCTTTGATTTCTTATAGTCTAGGAGCAGGGGATGGGATGTTGGCTGAGCAGACTTAGGTTAGAGCTATGGTGAAGTAAAGAATTTTAGAATGTTGTTCTGGGAAAGAAGGCAGTACGTGAGCAATAAACACGAGTGACTGAAACTATTGTGCTACAGATGCAGATCAATGTATGGAATATTGTTCTAACTCCACAGAATGAAATCACTTTGTCCCATATATGAAATCATCTCCCTGTGTGTCCCCTATTCCATCAGTTTGTTACTCAGTCATAACATAAGACAAACTTTAGTGAGAAAAAAGCTCTTCCACTGACAACCCACGCAGTGACTCATCTTCTCCCAGAGGTCTGATATTTCAGTTCATTATCATTCTTTTCTTAGGTATTTGAACTAAGACTTTTTATTTTTTGCACAGGTCAGGCTACTTCAGAAGCATTCCCACACTTCGTGCAAAGCTTCTGCCTTTAGTTAGGTTTTTGCTTTTTTTTTTTAATTTGTCCTTTGGCAGATTAGCTCTCAGCTCTTTCAACTGAAGTGGTTTCTATCTCAACCCCAGCACCTTTCACTAGTTAGGGATTAACATGGCATGGGAACTCCTGGCAGATGTCAATCTGGAGTACTTTTCATTCAGTGTTATTTTTGTGTGGAAAGGTGTGCACTCGTGACCTAAGATTTTGTCTTCCTGCTCTGTACTTGAGGTAACACCTTTATATCAGCCAGAGTGTAATACAAAGGGTTTAAATTATTTAAAGAAGAAAAAGGCTATTTTTGCTGTTCACTAGAGTTCACTCATATGTGCGGGACTAAATATTCTGCTCCTCGATACTTATTTCTTTGTTGCACCCCTTTCATAGCTGTAGGCTCCGAAACATTGAAGGAACAAAAGTTGGAGGCTGGCACTAAGACTGAGATTCCTAGGGTACGTGAGCTCTTGGAGCAGGGCCGGCTCCTGTCCATCTGCAGTCTCTGGCACATGTGATGCACAGAGGGATAAAGAAGAGAAATTCCAGTTACCTTTCTGTAGATCCTGGTATTATTTGTGCCTCCCATGTAGTTGTGGACTTAATGAAAGAATAGCAGCTTTTTCAGATTATTTTATGTGAAATTGTTAAAAGGGTAGGTCAGCGTCAAATAAATGTCTGAAAAAAATTGTCCCAGTGAATATCCTTGAGAAACAGGTGTCCTTTTCCTTGGGGTCTGCAGTGGTGTATTTTTCTGTTGTTCCAGCTGATAGTCATTTGCACTCCATCTACAAGTTTTTTCAGTTATTTTTTAATACAGTGAACAGAATTATTTTAAGGATGTTTTTGCAGTAGTTGCTTATAGTCCTTTTCTAGAGGTGCCAAAATCTTCTGTTTCCTGCTCCCAGTAAAAATTAGGTTTTATTGTCTAACTCACAACACAACATAAGTTGCGAACAACACAGGAAGAAGTTAAAACGCACATTCTTACCAGAACATTTTATCAGCTGAGGTCAGACTGCATGGGGATTTAATTGATTTATAGCAGCAATACTGAAATGAGCCCTTGAGGAGCCTTTGTTCGTTTTCCCACAATGCAAAAATCAGACCATGTTCTGCTGAGGGACTTTCTCCATTTCCTTATATTATTAAAAAAGGTAAGATCCTGGCTTGATGTCCTGTCTGCTTCATTTGTAAGACCGAAGAATATAAAAAAATCCATTCTGTCCACATTTGTGTGTGTGAATCAGTGCAAAAGAAATGTGTGCAGCCCTTCCTTCCCTGGTTTTCCTGCTACTTAAATTCAGATTCTTTTCATGTTTGAGTTGTTTCTCCAAGGATTCAGTTTTCTTTTAGTGAACAGATCCAAAGGAAAATACCATAGATTTGACCTTTACTCTTCTCTGATCCTGCATTCTTTGAAATTATTTCCTACAGGTAGAAGCTCAAGCAGTCTACAATCATCTAATGATGCTCTTCAGCTGTACAGACCTTTCTCTCAAAGACCTAGAGGCTGTTGTACACAGAATAACGGGTATGGAGCAGTATTGGAACCAGTGTCTTACAACACATCTTCTGACCAACTTCTTGCTCTTTTCACCTGGTGGACATAAGATTGCCCAGGAACGTATTTGCCATGTAAGTGTTTCTTCCTTCTTTTTTCAGGTTAAGATAAATATATATTTATTTTACCATTTTGGATTTACATTTCTACCTCTCGATAACGAAAACACATAACAGAGAATTAAAGAAGACTGTGACTACAACAGCCATGTCTAACTTGCTACATATCTATTCCAGCTACAGTCAAACTATTTTCCATTCGCTTTGTGATCCCACTGAGGGGGTTGCTGTCGTGACCATACAGATGCAGAAACAGCTGAAGTAATAGCTTGCAGTTAAGGGATACCTACAGTTCATTTACACGTGGTATAGATAGCACGTGCAAACGTTTTGATTTTCCTGTAAAAGTCACTCCCTGAATTATCCAGCTACTGCAGAGATGATGGAACTCTCTTCTCACTGTTTTGCATTGGGTGGAACAGCTGGTTGCTAGGTCTTAACGTTGATGTGGCAGAAGCTTGATGTTGGCAAAGCCAGTGAGGAAAACAGCGTGGTAATTGAGAGAGAAGGAGAGAGTGAAGAGCTAACACAGTGTCTCTTAGGGTGTGAAAGAAGATGAAGAGGAGTAAAAGGGTGGAAGCTTGCCATAGTGTCTTCCTCTCGGTGATCACAGCCTTCAGGTGTATTGGTGCAAACTGTAAAATGGGTTTGTGTCTCCTAAGATAAACAGTGCTCTCTCAGTGTAGGATTAGAAATCCATTCCTTACTATAAAACCATATTCTTTTAAGAGGTGCACGGTCCCTCTGCAAGCAGTCTAGGGCCAGTGTGCAGTTTTAACAGTTCCAAAAGTGTTTCCATTCAGCAGCAGTGTGGTCTTATGTATAGAACTTTATAGGGTATATGGCATGTGTAAGGCATCTAATTTTATGATGCAGCTAGCTGACTAAAAAGACATAACATTTTTCTGTTTAAGAAGGGCTAAGATATTTCTCCCATCCGAGGGTGCAAGTTCACAAATGATCAATTTTCTTCTCAGCATAAGAATGCAATGATAAAGTTAGGGGCGTTGTATATGTTCTTACAGACTGCTCTTTCTAGTTGTCCTTCATGAAGACAGTGCAGCTGTTCAGCTGTGATGCTGTAGTATACTTGCCTGCTACTTTAAACCCCTCCAGGAGGACCAAAAGCAATCTTCTGCTTCTTTATAGATAGCAGTATAACTAACTTTCAAAACTCTTGAGTATTTCCCAGTGCAGGATGGTCACGAGCTGTTGCAGGCCAGTTTGTTGGTTTATCAGGCTGATTAATTTTGACTGTATCTGTATGATCACTTATTTGTAGCTAGGCTCTCCATGTGATTTGAAAAGGACTAAAGACAACATATGAAAGGCAGAATGGTGTGGAAATGATTTGGGATGCATGGCTGTGTTTTTGTTTAGCATAGTAAACTTTGGGTTTAACACAGCAGATAATGAGGAATTGTGCCCCTCCTGATCTGCAAAAATTGCAGCTTAGGGTCTTTTTCTGGTTTTTGTTGTCTTTTGGGGGAGTGATTTATTTTTACTTTTGAAAGCTATACAGAATTGGATTGTCTCCCCAAATGCAGGCAGAACCTTCACGTGCTTTTAGTTGTTTTCTATAGCAATGACTTACAAATGGTTATCATGTCTATCCGTTTGTGTTTCCTATAAAAACTTCCTGGCCTCTTGATTTGTTTCCCTTACATTTGAGACAACAGCAGAAATCCCAAAGTTGCTCGGTTCCACTAGGATGCATGAAAAGAGAGATACCTCGGGCAGAAGTTGCTGCTCACATGTTCAGTGGGGACGGACAAGTCCGGTTTTGTTGCAAATACTGCTGAAGAATTCTTAGTATTTAGCAACATCATTGCATTATTTCATCTTTTGTGTTTCCTTTCAGATTACCAAGACAACTGACATGAGCAAAGAAGTTTATAACCTTCTAATCCGCACTGCATACAGATTTAACCGTAGTGGAGAAGAAAGCCAAAGGACTGTGAAGCTGCTGAAAGAACTTCTTCAAAAACTTACATTGAAAGTTTAGAATTGTAGTGTCATCTATTTATCAAGCCAACAAATCAGGCCTTTGTCCAGGTGTAAGACTTCCATTAGCATCTGGCACTGCAGGTTATCAGGGGCAGAAAGATACCTAGATAAGCTATATCTGCTAATTTATATTCCCTCATCTACATTTAAAAAAAATCTGTTGTTTGGAAATGTTAGCTTTTTGAAACATAGTAAATATTAAAATAAATATTAAAGACGCTTGAAAATTTTGTTCTGAGTACCTTCTGTAACAAGAGACCTACATAACTTAAAGTAGTTCACTCATCTCCTTGATGTTTATCTGGCTGAGGATCAGGTTTTCTCCCAAATTACGCATGTGGGGGTTTTTTAGCAAGTAATATCCAATTGTTTCATTGGTAAGTTGTTACTAAAACGTTTTGTTCTGTGCTTCTGCTTTTAGGAAACTAACGACCATCTCAAGTGATTCATGGTGCTCTCAGGAACATCAGTGATGTTTCCTGAACTCTTTCCTTCTTTTTGAAAATGTTTCCAAAATGAAACTCTTCCCAGATTTGCTAAATGTGGGGCTGCAGCTTTCATGGGGCAGTGTTCTCCTCAAAGTACTATACCAATAGCTGGTCTTTGTCAGCAGATACTGCGAGCAGACAATTGCTTGCAGTACAGCCCACTTAACCATAATTTATTCATTTAAGAAATAGGGGGTTTTTATTCAGACAAAAGAGAGCGAGCAAAACAGAGACATAAGGACATTTTCCAGTTCGAGGGACAAATTTCCTATAAAGGTTGCAACTCACTGCCTTCATTTTTGTCCAGCAGTAGTTTGCTTACTTCTTTGTTTATGTTTTACTTCTTTTGCTCATGCAAGGAGCATAGACAGGTAGCAATGGCTTATGTTTTTACCCTAAGGAAAGTATTTGTCCCAAGAGGTTTTGTGAACCTGTTTCTAGCTTAACTAGAAAAATAAGCAGGGAGAACAGTAGTGACAGAGCATCCTAACTTTCCTCAGTAAATTGTTCTCCTGTGTTACTTAGCCGTAATGCCAACACTTGTGCTATGCTACTCAGAGATGCTACTTGGAATACTGTTCTTGCATATAAAATCAGAGACATGTATCTTGAATTAATAAAGATTTTTAAATGTAGCATTTGTTTTTGAGCAAGGGAAAAGAAAAACAATGTACTTCGTGTCCCTTGGCTGTAAGAAGCGGAAAGATATTTTCTGTTATGCTGTTGACTGATTTCTTACAATTTTGTTCCCAGTGAGTCACATTACGGAAGTTACATGCCCTCTCAGTCAGTTTGCTAGTGAAAAAGTAGCAAACACGTAATGTATGTCTGCAAAGAAAGGGTTTTTTTCTCTTTTTTGATTAAAAATATTTTTAAATGAAAATTCAGATGTGTTGCAATTTTTCTGTTGTTAATAGCCACACATATCTAAAAAAGTAAAATCAAGCAACCGAGTCTTCTGTTCCCTGAATACCATGGGAAAAGCATGGGATTAAACTAACTCAGAGGTATCCATCTAGTGGAAACAGATGTGGAGTGATCTGTCTAGAATGACAAATAAGCTAAAATTTTAACCCAAAGGAAGAATGATTCTGTTTGTTTGTTTGTTTTGGTTTAATGTCTAATCTGGTTGCCGGCTGTGAGGTTTGTGTTAAGTTTTCTCCATGTTGTGCCTATATGTAACTTTAACTGTGTAGAAGAAAGATTGGCAAAGAATTTCAGTGTCTGATTCTTGCAGATTAATTAGGTGAATGATACAGGTATTATATTTAGATGTGTATTACAGTTTTTGGACAGGAATTTTTATGTATCTTTTCACTGTGTTTTTATTTTTCCACTGACAAAAGGCATGAAAATTCTTCTAACTTTCTTTAACAAAATCAATATCCTGATAAATAAGGACGAATCAGTTCAAGCAGGAAGGAAATGTACAGTGAAGGTAGTGAAAAACCAAAGTTAGTAGTGAATTGATACATTCTTGTTTTCCTGTGTTTGGCTTCGTAAGAAAAACTGAATGATTTAAATATTAAGGAGGGTTTGCTTGTTCGAGGAGGCTGTAAGGAAAAAACCTAATTGATGCTGTCTGCAACTTAAAAAAGATACATCTGTACTGGCATTCTTTTTGCTCTGTTTAGAATAATTGTTATAAGTCTTTGGTACTTCTTTCTCCTTACTCTTTCACAATGCTTGAGTTATGATCTAACTTTGATATAAGCTGTGATTTTGTGGGATGCTGAAGCTACTTTTGTTAGTTTGCCAGTGGAAGGCTACAGAGCAATTTGGTAGATCTGAGTAATGGAAGATTTCTCATATGGTGGCTTCTGCATTATCCATCCCATGTGCATCTTTTCCTCTGTAATTGCTGCTTTCTGGAAATGTTCTTTGGAGCCTTCAAGGCTGTACTTTTCTGCTGAACCAGCCAACAAGTCCTGAAATCAGACTTCAAGTAGGTTGTTCCCTTGCCTTCTATCTCCAGCACACACCCTGGTTCTGGACAGCACACTGAACATAGAGAACTTTTTAAAATTGTTCTGCTTGAAGGCATTTTTTGAATAAGAATGCAGACAGCAGATTTTACTTCTTTGTTGATTATGCTTCTTTCCAATCTAAGACTGCTAAGTTAGAGCTTTTTGAATTCTGCAAGCTTTGCAGCATGGTGCTGGGTGGATTCTGTGAATTTTCTTCAGGCAGGAAAAAAGGTCATTTCTGTGGCTTTTCTTTAATCGAGATCTCAGTACAGTGCCTATACAAAGCAGAATGTATTTTATTTTGTCATACATTGTCAGATACTGCCATTTAGCTGACCAACAGTAACATTTAATCTGTTACTTCTAGCATTTGTGATTAAGTTTCTGTACTCTCAGCATCTTAAGTGCCAGGAGGTGTTAATAGACAGAGTGAGTTGATATTAGTTTCAGTGAGCTGAAATCTGGGGTATATGTTTGGTTTGGCAGGGGTACAGTTAAAAAAATTCTGAAGCATTAGCATTGTAGAAGTGTAGGATAAAATATCTAGCACAAATTACTTGGAGTTACTAAACAAAACACTATTAAATCAGGTTTACACTGTTTCATTGCTGTATTATCTAATGACAGAACAAAGTACTAAGGTTCTGTGTGAATGAGTAATGTCGTGCTCCATTAAAATGCAGTTTTCCCTGTGATATAAGAAAGGTGTAGAAAGGTGGTAATTTCTGACATGGAAAGGCAGTTTTCTACTGGACCCAAGTTTGAAAAGTCAAAACCTGGGCTGGTATGGGAGGAGTCCTCCACAACGCACAGAGCATGTGTTTGATTTTTTTATACTTTAGTCTGCAATGGCTTTCTTTAGCAACCAGCATGTTTTGTTGGGCAACACCAGTAGTTAAACCACCATAGCTGAATGCTCTGGTGCTAGAGGCATCCCACTAGCACTTAATTCATAGCAGTGTTCAGATGTGGGTCTGCTTAAATCCACTTCTCTGTCAAGTTCCTTACTTGTGATACAATTTTTTCCTAAATGCTTGCCTGGATTTAAAAGATATGGTCCTGGTAGACATTCCATTTGTTGCCCTAGCAGAGAGTAGCTTATTGTGGGAATTTGCTCTTAGGTGGTCTGTTCACTAGTGAATGCCACGGAGGAGTTTCCCTTGCTTGCACTGGCCATCTTCCTTTAACCATCTGTCTGGCTGCTGGAAAGGAATAAACCTCACAAGATCCTTCTGATGGCTTGAGAGTGTTCACTGTTGTCTGAGCTGCCAGGAGCCAGCTAGGGATAAGTGCTGGACTGCTATCAGCCACTGAAACAAGAATTTGAAATGTCAGCTGGCTCCAGCTGAGTCGCAGTGATGTAGTTCATCTCTAAACTAAAGCAAGGATGGTGCCTTAGTTTGCATTCTATATTCTTGCCCGTGTTTGAAGGGAGGGAGTGACAAAGATGAAACCCAACATGTCTGAAACTCAGCTGCAGAAATTTAACTGTGATTTTTATATTCAATAGTGAGAATTAGGAAGTGACAATTCCATACGTGACATTCCGTTAACCTGCATATCAACAAGTAGCAGAAAAAAGTCCAGCAATGCTGTCTTTAATGGGCTTGTATATTTAACTAACTTCACATCTCTTACTGCCTTAAAAGCATCTTTGATAACGCTTCTGTATAATGTCAGATGAAAGACTCATTTAATAAAAAAGTAGACCCTTAGAAACAATGACTCTCTCTTCCATCCTTTTCAATAAAAATATCTGTTAGGCCCATGAATTTCTGCAGATGCATAATGCCATCTCGAAGAGATTACATTTTTACATATTCTTGACTAAACATTGTGAATTACACTGTTGAGATTTCTCGTGTGCCAGTTAGCCTATATGTACAGTTCATTCACTCCTTAACATTTTATTTCTTAGCTTGTGAATTTATTTTGAGGCTTCCAAAACAGGTGCATGCAATATGCCATCTGCCAGCTACTGTTTAAAGTTTCTGTAATATTTCACATATGAGAAAGCAGCTTCTGTTTGTTTTCACTAATGATGCCATAACTTCTACTATGTATAAGTTTTCTGAAAATAGGACTTTGGCTTTTTAATTTCCAACTAACTTGTAATGATAGCTGGAGATACAAATTTCCCATCTGTACCACTGTTCCCTGTAGAGACTACCAGTAAGTGTTTAAGTGCTTCTAATCTCATGACTGTGCTGCACTTCCAGATCGGCTTCAGATGTCTGAGAATAGAGAGGGAAAAGCTAGTATCAGATTCCATGGAAGAGGAGAGATGCCTCGAAATACGACACAGGATTAATTTAGAAGATGGAAATCGGTGATACACGTCTGTGAATTCAGGCATTTTGTGAGTTTCTAGTAGGCAGGACCAATAACATCTTTTCTGGAAACATGCCAAAAGTACTAGTGTTTTTTCCATAGGCCTGTAAATTTCTTGAAATGCATTGCAAAACCCGCTATTCTGTTTTGGCTCTCTTTTCCTGTGTGTTTGCTGCTTCGCTGAAGTACAAAGGGCCGGTGCTGAGCAATCCGCTGCACAGCACACTCTCCAGGCCAGACTGGATTGCTGTAGTTGCTTTCTCTGGCTGGCTTGACCTGGGCCATGAGTGGATACTGAGCAAATGTCAAGCCCAAACCTTGAATTAAGTGGTAACATCTGTTTTGGAAAGATAATTTCATTGGGATTTCAAGTCTTCAGATGACAGCTGTTGACTGTTTTTCATCGTGGCTTTTCTGATCTTGGTTTCGCCAGTTCTCCTGCTCGTTGTACTGGCAGAGCAAGCTCTCAGATGTGCCTGCTCTTTAGGCAGAAGCATTGCCCTTTTTTTTCTCTTCTCTCCCTTTCTGGCCAGGATCCAAGAGGACTGTACAAATGGTAGATCCAGTCTCTCTTTATTTTTGTTGGTTTTATTTTTAAAATGGAGTACCCTAAACCCATGTAAACATCATAGAAAGTAGTTCAAGAACTTGCATATAAAATCACATATGGGCTGAATATCTGTTTCTCTGCTGAGATCTGTCACTCACGTACTTGTGTCTAACCACACAGCAATCTGTAAGTCAACTGCTCCCTGCCCTGATTTCTTCAGATTTGGCAAACTTCTCGTAGAAGAATGAAAGAAGAACAGAATTTGGTATCAATGCTGTCTCCCCTCTGCTTCAAAAATCATGGATTTGAACAGCCCAGTTGGTACACCACTTAAACAGTAACTCTGCTTTGGGACAGTTCTTCAAAATGCATCGTAGAGTCTGGCAATCCACATGCATTTAAAGAAAGTATAAAAAGAACTGCCATGTGACATCCTGGCGTGGTGCCATTTTCATAATTTTCCTATCAATTCAGTTTTCTTTTGTGAATCTGAAAGACATTTTAGCTCTTGACTTTTCAGACATTCAGACAGTGAGCAGGAGGAAGAGCCCTTCAGGAGGAGGACTTCCTGACTGCACTGGGTCCTCACCACCTCTAAAACATAACCAGAAAGCACAGTCTTTAATAGCTGTATTTCAAGACAAAGTAGGGAATAATTTTTGGTTTTTGCATGTTATAAACCTGTGGGTTTGATGCTGAGTGCTCTTGAAGCAAAAGGACAGTGCTGCACCAACTTTTAGTACTGACCTTGGTTCTGTGATGTGAAGCTTTTCTCAGCGTCACATCTACCCTTCAGCTGATGATGGCATTACTTCATACTGGTCAAAGCCAATCAGCTAGCTTAAGAAATAAATAAGACTGGTCTTTCTGTTTTCTTAGTCTGGATGCTTTCTAATTCCCATTCCTTCCTTCCATCTATCAAGTAAGAAATTTACATTCCTGTGATTTGATCGAAGAAAGGAGAGGCAAGTGCTGGGGAGAAGGCGTGTGCAGGAACTGTACAATGTTAGTAGGTGGGCTTTCCTGTTCTGGAATAAAATTGACAGTCCTGCGATCATTTCTCTGACTCTTCATCTGTGTGAAGAAGTGTGCTGGTTTAGGCTGGGGTAGAGTTCATTTCCTTCACAGTGGCAGGCATGGGGCTGTGGTTTTGTTTTGTGTTGAGGCCATGGTCGG
>VZTA01007553.1:46483-79823 GCA_013398855.1 Mohoua ochrocephala
TGATCGATGGAGAGGATTCCACGCTGTGCACCCATCAGACCGTTAATGGTGAGTTTCATGCTAGCAGCTGCGGTCATGGCTGCGTGGTAATCCCTGGCAATGTGATTTTAATCTTAAGTCACAAATCATCATGCCAGGAACCCAAACAGCCACAACATTAAAAGAAAGCTGTGCAGTCACACAGAGTATTGTACTCAGTACCTTTACATTTTATGTTATAGCTCACCATGCACTTCCACTCTCTCTGTAAAGTCAAAGGGGTAATTCTAGACTATTGCTAACACCTGCATACCACGTAATTTTCCTGTGCTAGGTACTTACCATCAGAAACTTGTAGAAATTTTTATTCTATTGTTTCTGGCCTTCAGACACTTGAAGACACCTACCAGATTAAGAATTGTTGTACATATCTCAAATTCCTGTGAGTCCTTAATAATTGGGAGTACACAAGAGAGTCTCTTTAGCCCTAATTGTTTTAAAAGGTGCCTCCTACCCCACAACTGATATCCTGCCACTCTAACGTCTGATCCACCTTTTCCAAAAAAGTTTTCTTGGCAGGCACAGTTCTTGTCTATACAGAAGAACAACATGGCTTTCCATAAACAAACTTGCTTTCACAGTATCTGTCATTGGCTGTATTTAATATAAACATAGTAAACACTACAAAATCAAATGGAACTCACTGTCAAATACTGCTGGAACAGAAGAAAATTAAGATTTTTCTTGGTACCAATTAGACGACGACGTTTTTGCTAAATTAGAAGCCTGAATTTTGACACCACAACTCAACTGTAAAGTTATGTGAACAACCAAGGCAATCAGACTGTCGGATGAGTTATACGATTACCCAAAAATCTGAGGTATGCTGTACTGGAAGAAACTTTCATACCAGCCTTAATGGGTTATATGTTAAACATGCATGTGCAGACACTGTAAGGCTACCTCCAACTGTTCAGACTGAGAAGTGGAACGTATCTTTGCAAGTTTATAGCCTATGGCAATCTTTATTCCATAAATATTTTTGTAATTCTGCTTCTTGTCTGGTGATTCCTCTCCTTTAATTTCATGAACAAGCTAGCTTCTTCATGTTAAGGCTACTTTTCTTACCTCACAATCAAACTTCAAAACCTCAATACCCTTAACAGAAAATCATTTGAATTATCAGCTTGTTTTCACATGATTCATATTTGCTTCCAAGCCCACAGTTTCGTATTTTCACTGTGGGATCAGGCTCTTTTCAAAGACTGTGCTGCCCGTCAAGTAAACATGCAGCTCCATTAAACAGAAATGCTCCTTGCACAATTGAAATTTTTGAAAGCAGAGTTAAGAATACAGAATGGGAAACAACTGTAGGCAGAGCCTGGCCTTCTCCAGCCATTTGGACTTACAGTTGTCTCTTGTACAGTCCATTACAACAAAGCCATTCTCCATGTTCTCCAGCTATGCCTACATGTATGTAACCATTGCTCCCGCAGCTGGGCTTAAGAAAAAAGAAAAAAACCAAGCCAACAAGATATGTAACAAGAGTTTTTTCTCAGCCTAAGTAGCCGCAAGCTGTACGGTGTGCCAAAGTTTACCACGTTTAGCGAACTCTGCATATTCTCTCTATATGAAGCAAAATCAGGGTGTTAGGACTAAAATGAAAGATCACCTTTTCAGAATAACATCTCTGCCACCACTTTAGCTGAGGATGCATCCATATGTTCTTGTGCTGCAGCAAAGCATTTCCGTGCAAGTTCTTGTTGTTTCGCATCTTCATTCACCATTAATTCACCATAGAGATACACACCCATAGCCTGGAAGAGGAACACAGCACACAAACATCCTACCACCAGTAATGACTAGTTAGCTGGTTTTTTGCCATTGACCTCCTAGTACTCATTTAAACTTAAAAATGAAATAAAACGGACAATCCAAAACACAGAAAACACCATTTACTCCCTAATGCCTATTCTCCCCCCGCGGAAGAACTAATTTTCTCCGTGTCTCTTTAGCCTAAGGATGGTTGTCTGTATGCTGTGTTGACTATGTAAAAACAGGTTATTAATATAAGAGATCTGTGTGATGTCATGACAGGAAAATCATTCCTCACTCCACCTTCCTTACTATGTTTCAAGTTTTCTTTTACCCACTGCCTGAATTTTTTCCAAATGTCCCTTAAGAGAAAAGCTTGTCCTTCCTTCAACAGGATACACATTTTCTTTCCAATTGTCATGTTTACTCACACATCCATGAACAAAGACTGAAGCAGTCCACTCTAAAATTCCGATTTGGCAATTCTGAAACTGGACATCAACTGAATATGGTCACGTCTGTGTTTGACACCCTTTTACATCTGAGATACAGCTTAACACGCACAAATTCTGGTTGGGTACAAAGGCAGGCTTTTCCTAACTACTTATTCTGGACATAGCAGCTATAAAAAAAGGTAATGGGGCTCCTGTGGGGAGATCTGGGCCCCTCTGATCACTGCCAACAAAGCACTGGCTAACTTAACAGGAAACTTACTGGAGATTGTCTTTGTTTTTCTGATGATACATTTTTCTTAGCTAATTACAGGAATTCAGTAAATGTTAAACCACACTTACCAAAATAGGATTATGCACGTGACAAAATATTAGCAGCTTAGCATGCTGACTTTTACAGTTATTGTTTGGACACTTGAAGGAACAGAAAAATTTGGATAGTGTTGAGAAAATACAACTTTTAATGCCATTCCGCACAATTTCTAGCATTGGCTGGTAAGCCTTAAAAAAACCCTTCAGCCAGAAGGGAAATTTAAAGTTTAACAAAGACTGAAGTAAAAGGAAAAAGTCTCAGAGTGGCAGAAACCTGCCAGATTCCTTGCCAATTCCCTAAGGATGGTCTCTGACACCAAGAGAACCAAAACCTCAAGATTTGCAGCTGCACCAGGTCTGGCAGCCACACAAATGGCCTCGGAGCTGGGCTCCCGTTGCTCTCATTGAGAATTTTTTAGATGTTGAAATTTTGTTACTATCGGAATTACCTTCTCTACCCAGCATTAATAATAATTCTCCCCCAGGCCCAAACATTAACGTGCACATTGGTGTTTTGTAAAACTTCAAAGGACTTAAATAGTCCATTTGCATTTTTTCCCAGACTTTTAAAATAGCAATGTCACATGATCAGTAAGGACATGCAACTGCTCTGATTTAAGTGGTAATCACACCAGGAGCTGGTTGTGCCGTTAACTGTATGCACTGCGGAAGTAAATGAAATGAGGATTACATTAAAAAGTTGCAAAAATTATTTCCCCACACTGCAGAAAATGTCTTTATTTGGCATATTATCTATTCCAAACATAATGCAATTCTGTATGGTTTTATCAACTCAAGGATTTCCCGAACCCTGAACCCCCAAGTTCTGCTGGTGGTTATTGCCATCCTTTCACAGAATACAAATATGCACAATATCTATAACTCCTTATGCAATAATGTTCTTTTATGTCTTTTTTGTTTGCTTGTTTTAATACAGAGCTTGCCAAGAGCTCTGAGGCCTGTTTATCGGCTGAGATATAAATAGGAGGTACACTTCCGAGCTAGAAGAAAGCATGACAGACTGCAGTAATTCAGTTGTGCTGTGTTGCCTGAAAGCACAAAATCCTCATTGGCTGCAAATAGCTTTGTTCATTGTCAGCATAAAAGGTAAAGACATTAATATCTTGCCTAGATTTTGACGTATCTTCACCATTTTCTATTTTTTTACATACATTTAAAATATTTAAAATTCATTCTATAGTGAATAAAAATAAATAGAAGTGAAATAGAGAAGAACAAGGCAGAGGTTCAACTAGAACTGTAAATTCACAATGGTTTAAATAAAAGGCCATAGTAAGGAAATAATGCATGCCCAGCCTTTTAAGGCCTTCACAATCTTCTCTTAGCATGTCCCCACCCATGCAGAGGCTAGCATTCCCTGGATGTACACTGTTGCACTCTAATACTTCTGGCTGTCACCTTCAAAACTGAAGTTACCACAGCACTGACTGCTTTGCACCTGCCTCATACCTGCATTGACATTCAAAGCCACACTTGCCTTCCTCATCCTGCAAAAAGAACCTGCTGAGAAATATCTTCCTAGCATCACTGCTACCTCTGGCTTGCATAAAATGCAAGGAGAGGAGGAATTCTATGCTATTTCGCAACTTGACAGAAGATTAGCATGTTTAGATGGGGTTGAATACTCCTACCCTAGGTGGCTTCCTTAAACTACAATGTTTAGGGGACCACAGAAGAAAAAAAATGAATACACAGCCAAGCTTTTAACAAAATGCAGCAAGAAAATGTATTAAAATATTTTTTTAAATTTCAGCCTAAGGGTGTTAAAAAGTTGATTGTTTTCAAAATGCTAGTTAAATGTAACTTACCTGATCTTCTCTGAGGAATCTCTCAACATCTCCATACCCAGGCTCATATTTGTGTTTAATGACAAGTTCACACCACCGATGACGAACCTTTGGGATGAAAAATAAAATTAGGTTAAAAAAATAAAGAAAAAGAAACTGTATTTTATCTGTGTGAGTGTTGATAATATAGCCATAGCAGTTTGGCTTTTTCATCTTTGTTGGGTTTGTGTATTTTGGCAGGTTGGTGTTTTTTCCCTCAGCAGCCTGGCAAGTCAGCCAGCTGGAGAGAGGAGCCAGAGCTCTGTGCACCTCAGCCTGGGCTCTGGAAACCCAGGATGCCCAAAGACAAACTCCTGATTCTGTGCTAGTAAACTAACCCAGATCCAGGCACACATCTGCAGCATCCTCACTGCCACTGTTTCCACTCTTGACTTTCTTTCTTTTAAGTTAGGCAAGAGGTTATTTCTTTCATATTGTTAAAAGGGGAGTGTGGGGGGTGGCGGAGAACAGCGATTACCACTGCAAAGGTCTGGAAAAGCCACAAAATGTAACTGATAATATCCCCTCTGTAAATGTATCATATAAGTGATAAAAGGCCTAAATGTAATTCTGTACCAATATTAAATCCATGCCAAAAGGGTAAAAGTTAGGTATCAACCCATGAAACAGGGAGCTTTCAGTTAAATGAATCAGTTTTGCTAGTAACAGATTTTAAGCACATTGTTAAGCATTTAAAATTCATCTGCATTTAAAAAGCTGTCATGCTGTTCTACCAATACACGTTGACAAAACCAGTTATTGACAGACTGTAACACAGTTTTCAAGCAAATTACAACTGAAAAAATGTTTTTATTTAAGTAGTATGAACATGAGTTACATGTGGGTCTTTGTGCTGTTGTCTTTACATTTTTGACTTTGTTCTTAGCCACTCTTGTGGCCTAAGTGTCATCTTACTCTCCAGCAAGGCTCGCCTGATTGCAGGCAGTGATCAGCCTAACCTTTTATATTCCATTAGCAATTCAGCACCGATAGTAAAGGAAAACAGTTAGGTGGAATAACTCCCAATCCTTCTCTTTCAGCCTTTTCTCTTACCATCTTTCAAAAGACAGGGCACCTAATGAAAATCACCTTTCATAGTAAGAGTGAAATGTTAGTGGTTTTAATCGTTTTCATAACGGAGCCCAAACTGTGCTTATATCAAGTAACTGAATAGGAACCTTTTTCTGAATGACAGACACAGTGACAACACTGAGAATTGAAGACAGAAAGGGAGGAAGGGGAAAAAGGCACACTTCAGTGCACTGTTGCTTTTGGAAATAGGTTTTGAAAATAATTTCCTTTTCATCCTAATCCCTGTCAACTTTATAGCTCTGGAAAAAATTTCACAGATTTATGTTAGATTAGATGTTAATCCTATTAGCATAATTAACAAGTGAGAAATGCCCACAGGTCCTGTGTACTTGATACCTCTGTCCAGCTGACCCCTTACACAAAATAGTTTGAACACACCTTATGAAAACAAAAAGCTTCAAGGTTCTGGGGCTGGGTGGATTTTGCACTCGCTGCATATAAGATACTGAATAGCTACAGTGCTGTGCACTATGGGGATAATTGCTGTCTCTTACAGCTTTTTGCTGACAAAATAGCAGCTGTTAGGATTCCTGCTAGTGGAACCAGAGCTAAATTTACAAAAGAAATAGCTTTCCAAGATTCATCTCACTTTGCTGTAGATGCCCATATTCATAATGTAGACCTTCAAAACCCTACCCAGCTGCTGCTTCTCCCTGGAGGCACTAAATGTTTCTCCAGTAAATCTTCCCAGGCAATCCAGCTTTGTTACAGGGTGTTTCTCATAGCACCGAGCAGCTCCTTGCCTGGATGAAACTGCCCAGGCTCAAAACTTAACCATACACCTCTCCTATGTGTAAGGTGAGTCAACCAAACGGAATATCAACACATTTAAAAGACTGTAGATACACTTTACCCTGCACATTCTTCCACACATAACAAACAAACGAAAAATCCAAACAGAATTCCTTATGTATTCTCATAGCAATGAGGAGAAACATAAGGAGGAGAAAGGGACTGTGGTCCCCTCCTGTGATCACTGCTCTTCTACATCTCAAGATCCAGCAGTTGCAGCACTTACCCAGGAGGTAAGCAATCAAGTGCAGCTTCGGTGGCTGCTCAAGATCTCAAACTGTGCCTTCAGTGAGAACATTTCAACAGCAGATTATAGAGTATTCTGGGATGGGGCTCTTTTCACACCTCCCGGTGGAGCTGTTATTTCCCCCACAGTTATTAAAGTGTTTATCTAAAGGGGGAGTCACAAGACTTTAGGGCCTACATTTCTGAGCACTCTTGATAAGAAGTAGGGACATGGCTTATGGAGTGCAGAAGCCAGTTTGCCCCCAAAACACCTTTCTTGGTGCAACCATCGTAGCTGCACGGAGAGCAGAACAGAAGGTCTCTCTGTGAAGGAGTTCATGTGGTCTTACTTTGTCACATACTAACGTCATGTGTGACTGACACTGCATCATGGCCTAATCATCTGAATCCCAATGGCTTCGGAAAACACGGAACTAAGCTGTGCCTGTTCCCTTAACTGTTCCTTCCTCCATAGGGTTTCTGTCCTTGGCAACTAACATCTATTCAAATAGTTGAAAAGAAAAATATTTATTTGTTGAGTGAGATCTGAGACAGCACACACTTTTCTTTCTCTCTTTTGCCTTTTTCCCTTTCTTTCCCAGGGTGAGTACAAATCCCAGCACATTCCCAGCTCTGAAATGCTGGCACTTTGCCAGCTGGGGTAGCAGCAGCATGCCTCTTATCCTCAGATTACACATTTGCCTCCCGCCTTCCAAGAGCCCCAAATGTTCCCGTGGCAGAACAAACTGCAGGAGGACCAATGGCTGCTGAAGGGCCTGTGAAACCAGCGGCTCAGTCAGCCCTGCCGGCTGCCTGTGACTCGTACGAGACCCCAGAAAGCAGAGCACAGAAACCAAAGCTGGCTCTGAGTGCAGGAGGGGCAGGGGGGGCCCTGCACAATGCGGACTGAAATACATTGGTTACATTCCTGCCCCCTGCGCCATATGGTGTGTAGACAGCCGCCTTGCCCGAACTGCAGCTAAAACAGTTTCTCAGACACACGCACTATAAAGAAGTAATTTTTCTATGATACTCCATAGCCCTAGGCTGATTCCACAAACATAAGAATTTTAGTCACATAAGAGTAGAGTGGAAAAAAAAAAAATCAGTTCCCAGCATCTCATCCAATGCTTAGACCGGCAAGAGCAAAATGGGCCCCACAGCTTCACAGCCTAATGAATGAGTCATGTGAACAGGCACTTCTAACAAAACAGTCTCAAAAGGAAATTTTGAAAACCAAGTAGCTTGTGGTAGGACTGAGCTAACCATACCACATCCTGTGTATGCTCTTCTTGGCTTTTCTTTTCCTCCCAGGAGCAAATACTCAGTGGCAAAAATAAGAATTCATTAGTCCTCTCTCAGTTTTCTCTCTCTGCACATTTCTCTGTGCTTTTCTACAGTTCAGAGATGCACACCATATGTCGTTTTGGCTGGTTACACCATAAACAATATAAATTAAACCTGAAAAGTAATTTACAGCAATCCATCCTGTTATTGCTGGCAGAAAGCACATAGGACTTTGCTGGATCTGAAGCAACACCTTTAACTGCTCACCCACCCACCCACACACACTCTTACTGGTTTGGCAGCTGCAAGGACCCACATGCTGAAGTTGGAAATGCAATTTATTTTCTCAGCCTGCAATACCAGGCTGAGAGCTGTCCTCCCAAGTCCAGGACTGATGGCTGGCACTCCCAAGGATGGGGAGAAGTGGGGCAGAGGAGTGATAGAGGCCTGCTGACACCTCAGATTCCTTGTGGATGGATCCTCATTGCTTGGAAATTTTTCTTTCCTCCTCACCCTGCTTTTGGAGATGGTGCAGGCCTCTCCACCACCAGGTTTTTAAGCCAAACAAAGTTTGTGACTGTGTGTTTTGCAAGACGCTACTCAAATTAGTAGTGCATTTCTGAGGCACAGTCCAGTGGCATGAAGACAGAGACGCTTGATGTCTCAGGCACAAAATTTAATTTTCCTAAGTATCAACAGCATTGAGATCTAAGTATTGGCTAGGACCTACATGGAACATCTTGAAGGGATGCTACCGTCAGATAGCTGAGTCCTAAATTTAGGAGCAACAGCTTACACAAATAATTCCAGGGGTCTCATAATATCTTTTAACTTCATTTTTTAAGAAAAATACACAGTATTGCACAGTATTATTTGTAACTCAAAAATTACCTGCATTTTGACAGCTCAGTGGAAGATACCAAGACACCAAAATTTTGCTTGGTCTATTTTCAGACAATGCAAGCTGCTGCATGAGATTATTTAAGGGAAAAAAAAACCTTAATAAACATTCTAATAATCCAGGTCTAAGTCAGTCCCTTTGTTTTAGCAACCTGGGCCAAGACCTTTTGGGAAATGGTGCTTGAAGCTGACAGCCTACACCCATGTAAGGTACCAAATACATGGCTTGACTTTCAAAAGGAAAGCTCCCAGTGACATACATACCTGGGAAAAAACATTTTTAAGCTATTTTGAACACGCCCTAAATTTAAGAGATACTGATTTTTTTCTGACCCAGGTGATAAATTCTTTTGCCTAATCCATGTTATTTATTCTCCCTTACCCCACACAATCACAGAATCATAGAATCCCAGAGCGGAATGTGTTGAAAGGGTCTTTAAAGATCATGCAGTTTCAATGCTCCTGCCATGGCAGGGACATCTTCCACTAGATCAGGTTGCTCAAAGCCCCATCCAACCTTGGTCTTGGATGAGGCAACTTCCAAGAATGGAGCATCCGCAATTTCTCTGGGCAATCTGTTCCAGTGCCTCACCACTTTCAGAGAAAATAATTTTTTCCTAATATCTAACCTAAGGCTGCTCTCTTTCAGTTTGAAGCCATTCTCCTTTGTCCTGTCACTACATGCTCTTGCAAATTGTCCCTCTCCATCTTTCTTGTTGGCTCCCTTCAGGTACTGGAAGGCTGCAATTAGGTCACTCCAAAGCCTTCTCTTCTCCAGGCTGAATAAATCCAATTCTTCGGCCTTTCCTCACAGGAATCACAGAATCACAGGCGAGCTGGAAGGAACCCTTAAGGATAATTGAGTCCAACTCTGAGAGCTGCTCCATCCCTCTAACAACTTTGTGGCCTCCTCTGGACTCTCTCCAACAGGTCCATGTCCTTCCTGTGCTGGGCACCCCAGAGCTGGATGCAGTGTTCCAGGTGGAGTCTCACCAGAGAGGAGCAGAATCCTCTCCGTGGACAATCAGACAAGCCTAAACCAAACCTCCTTATAGAAAGCTTTATACGGTACAAATAGCTTGCTCATGTTCTCAGTCATATGCATACAACCAAAAAAAACCTTACTTCTGAGGTCTACCAGTAAGATTTAGAAAACAAGTAATTTAAACCATGCCTTTATTAAAGGAAAAAAAAGTTAGACTTTACTAAGCCTTTGGTCTGCAGAATGGGAGTCTAGCTTCAGGGAAAACGGGTACATTTTGCTAATAGCTGGATCCAATTTAAAAGGCGCCATGAGACAACAAATCTAAATCACTGAACAAAAGCAACATACTTAAAGATCTTAGAAAAAGGGAGCATTTAAAATAGAGTAAGAGCTATTGTCCAACAAAATGGAACCCTTATTAAAGGTATGAGGCATTTGTGATCTTTACAAAACACAGCTTCAGACTCTTTATTGAAAAAATTATTTGAACAATTTGACCCTTAATTGTGAATTAAAGAGTCTCAGAGGTCAGACTCCAGTCTAATTCATGGAGGAAAAAATACAGAAATTTTTTTTCAAATAACCAAGCTATGCTACTACAGATTAATTTTAATTAACGATAAGGAAGCGTTCCAGAGCACCGGAGTGCTGCTTTGTTCCATCTGAAAGCATTTATCACCAGTCTCTTCCTACCTACAGATAAACTGGATTCAAATATTAGATCATTTGCCTACGTAATTAAGGAACAAATGTTGCAGGGCAGTATTTGAAATAAAAGACAGGTTTTACAGTTGTTTAGCATGGAAGAATTACAGTTTAAGAATTGCCAGTTTTACAGTGCATTTAACGACTTTTTCCCCCTCTGAAAATAGTTGAGCTGAAATAGTTGTTCTTTAACACACCAGTGACTTTTCATTCGATATAGTCTGAATTTCGAGTGGGCACTCCTATCTTTTATGCCACAGTAAACACATACTTTAGAACATGAATTTGATTTCATTGAGATTTGCCCAAACGAGAGATGCTGAAGCAGCTCACCAGGAGCAATGAAACAGCTTTTTGTGTTACAACTGCGTTGACAGAGTATTGGTTTGGCAATCTGAAAGAGTATACTCAGTAGCCAAAAACCTACTGGATGCAAACAGAATGGATTCATCATTTTTACAAGGATTCTGTAATTGTGCTTATTGCGTTTGCCAAGGGTTTGTCAGGAGACTGAGTGAAGGAGCTGTCTATCTGCTTAAATTAGTTTTATTTTAGACCTAAAACTGGACTTTTCATAGCCTAAGTTTTCTCTCAGGTCTTGTAGCGCTTGGTCTGACAGTACTGCAGAGCCCAAAGAAACCAAGGGCCAGATACAGCACCACAGCACCAGCAATCTTTAAGGCAACCTTTCTTCCTGAGACCCTCATGGCATCAAGGTTCAGTTAATGCTGTTTCTCACAGTGCAGTGCTCTGTCTCAGTATAAAACCCTTAATTTTCCAGAGCTATAGCCAAAACGATGATAACACTTTAAATTTAAAAAATGGCTTTTGGAAGCCTTGCTCGAGCTGTATTTTCTGTTTTGAATACGGGAATGAACCGCTGTTCAGCAGCTGGACCTGAGCCAGACTGAGCTCATGGAGCTCCACCGTGCTCTGCACTCGACGTCACCGATTGTACAAGCAGCTCCAGGTTGTATAGGCAGACTGCACATGCCATTCCTGCCACCTTGGACAACCTCCTTTCCCACTGCGCAGCACAGCATGAGTATCTCAGCCCACTGACAACCCACCAAAAAAAAAAAAAAACCAAAAACATGATCATTCAGGAAACCCTAAGGCAGTAATGGGCTGGCTAATCAAAACTTTGTCCGGAGCTAATTGTCATTTTGAGGAGGACTACGTAGAGGTCTAAAATAATTTAAAACCTGGAGTATGAACTGTCATTAAAACGTCACTCAAAAGCTAATTTTAGCAGACTATCAGACTTTAGATTTTGGTAATATTGGTAGCAATATTCTACGTCCTTAATTCATTTTACTCCTTCTGATTTGTATTTCTGCAGAGATCAAGCAATTGCACACTATGAGGGGTGCCAGCAACAGGGGAGAAGGACATGCAAGCCCCATCTCTCCTTCCTCCACTCAACAGCACCGTGAGTAGTTGAAGAGCTGTGAGTAGAGCTCATGCAGCAACTGCCTGTATTTAGTAACAGAAGAGAAAGGTGTGGAACAATCAAGCTTTTGAGAGGCAAATTCTGTTGCTTGGTCAATGGCAGACTGTGGGACAGCATTTGAACCTGTACCTGTGCTAGTGTGCCTGTGGGTCAGGCAGCATGCTCCCACAGCTGTGCAAGCCTCAAGCAGCAACAGGTGCCTGCTTGAACCTTCTCACATTTATAAATGTGATTTAGGGGTATGTATTCATGTCCTTTCTCCTCCCCTCCAACCCCATGCTCCTGTTTTAGCATTCACTCAGTTCTACATAACACAATGTTAGAAAGTTTATATAGCACCACAGCCTTGCTCAAGAGCAACCTCATCAGCTTCCACAAGCTGTAAACACGACTCCACTTCCACCTGCAAATAAAACATGTACCTTTCCCACAACCAGCACAGAGGTTGTTTTCTACAGAAGCAAACAGAAGCCTGGAATCACAAAACATGCTGCTTCAAAAAGCCCAAGCAGAGCAGCGGGCAACCTTGCTGCCCTCCGTGATCAGAAAGGCATAGCAACCAAAGGATAGCACTTCAGGACAGGATTCACTCTTGGCAAGGAAGCAAATCCTGAGGACTTGTTTGGAGAAGACAAATGCCCTTTTTTCCCCCACCTCAGGCTCACAGCAGAGAGCTCCCAATTACAGACCAGACGCTCTTCTTCCTATGTGGGCCCCATCTGTGATCAATGACAGCTGTGTCGGTAGAAAAAAAATTTTCCAAAAGAAGTCAGAAAAGGCAAGAGACTAAGAAGCCATGTCTAATCCTTTTTCAAAGTTGGCACTGGCTGTGTCTCTCTTCTGATGTCAAAGCTGTCACTGTGAATAAGAGGCTTGGTTGGGATGCCTAACTCTGTAATCTCAATGCTCTTCAGCCTGTCCCTCCTTACCCTGTCTAACAGGAGATGGACACAAAGCAGGACGGGCTCTAGCTTTACAGCAGACCAGCAAAGTGAGGAGAGGGAAATGACCTAGAGAACAGTTGGATGAGAAAAAGGCCACTAGCACCAGAGCAGTGCGACAGCTTCAACAGTGCTGTCTGGGAGACCACATTGCCGTGGTGCCTGAAGGCTTTCCTCTCCACGTGCACATTTGTGCTGCCACCATCTCCATGCGGGGGAGAGCGGCTCCTGTATCACAGTGCATGTAAGGTAAGGAAACATTTAATACGGCACATGAATTCACTTAACTTGAAAAACAAAGGTTTTAAAAAATAAGCCTTAATTAAAAACATAGATACACTACTTATACTGGAACCAAATACTTCGCCTTTCCCCTGCATTTTCAGTATTGCCTGCTCAGCATGCTGAAGCACCAGTGCCATTCACAGCTTGCAGCAAGATGAAGACAGCAGAAGAGGTGTCACCATCTGCCTTTTCAACAATTTCACTGGAGATGCGTGCTGAGCTTTGCTTTGCTGTGGTGCTGCCATCTCTCAGGGGCAAGGCTGCCTTCTGGCTGGCAACAGAAGCAATGCTTGTGCCACCTTGCCTGCTCTCCATTCTCACTTCTCCCTTCCCCAGCAGGGTGCTGTGGCAGTGCCTCAGTTTCCCTGAGGGGCTGCAGCCGCCCTCGTGGTCATTGGACCACTGCCACATATGTGTGATTCTCCCTCGTGTTTGTATTCCCTGTTTATTATGTATGTCCTCTGTTCAATATGTATGTCCCCTGTTAAATATTCATTATGTTCTCAAAAGTTCTGTTCGCTATGATACTCCATTGGTTCCTCCCTACCCAGTCCCTCCTTCCCCAGTTCCGATTTGTTCCCCGGTTGTCCCTCAAGTTTCTCTCCACCTATTTGCCCTTCTCTGATTGGTTGCCCTGTTTCCCTTATAAACCCAGATCTTCAGCTTTCCCAGTGTCTTCGTCCCTGGACCCTCCACAATGAACCATCTTGCTGGAACCCATACGAAGACCCTTCCCTCCTCCTTTGCCTCCGGCGCTAACCCATTAACCAGCTGAGAGCCCCCTTTCCCACTCGGGAAGGACTGCACAGCTCAGAACAGCAGCCAGCTCCTGTCAGCAGTGGCCAGTTCAGGTGGCCAGGGACGCTGCAGGACAGCCGCAGATTCCCTTTGAGAGGGCGGCTCGAGGGAAGCGACGTGGCGGGATGCTCTGGTGAGGATGGTTGCATGTGTGAAGACACAGTCTGAGGGAGAGTATGGAGAGGGTGCTGGGGGGCCAGGAGACCCTGCACCTTAGAGTAAGGGGAAGGAAGACCAGGTCCCAGCCTTAGGTACAACCAACATCAGAGAGGTACTGCAGGGACAAGCCTCATGCCTTCAGAACGTAAGCCTGGCTTCGGCATATCTGTACATCCAGATGGACACTTCCACCAAAATGCATGAACACAACTGTCTGCCATCTCATATGCAGCCCCATCCACATTCCCTCTGACACCCTACTGAAAAACCTAGCTACAAGAACGGCTAGATTATGATAGAACGTAGAATGGGCTGGGCTGAAAGAGACCTTAAAGATCACCTAGTTCCAACCCTCCTACCATTGGCAGGGAGACTTTCCAATAGACCAGGTTGCTCAGAGCTTCATCCAACCTGGCCTTGAACACGGCCAGGGATGGGGCATCTACAGTTTCTCTGGGTGACCTGTGCCTGTGTCTCATCACCCTCACAGGAAAGAATTTCTTCCTAATAGCTAATCTAAACCTACCCTCCTTCAGTTGGAAGCTGTTACCCCTTCTCCAATCCCAACAGTATCTCTGGAATCAGCAGAAATTTTTTTTATATCACCATAGCAAGCGATTCAAATACTTCCCATTACCACTGTCTCTTCTGGCTGTCTCCAGATAGAGTCTGCTTATAATTTTTACCCATACAGTGTCTGCATATGTGTTTCAACACAAATTATTTATATATGCACATAAAAGCCTGCTGGGCTTATAAACCCAAACATTATAGTGGGAAAAAGCACATAAACTTATACATCTGATGCAGAAATTCGGCTCTGAAGAGCCTGAGATCAAGCAGACAAACCGTCTGTTACCAATTATTATTAAATTGTATCCCCTGTTCAGCAAAAGGAAAGGCTGCTGTAAGTATCAAGGCAACAGCAAGCTATCCCCTTTGCTTATGCCCCTCTCTCCATGCCTCTACTTCTATCTCATCCCTCTTGTAACCAGAGGGAAAAAAACCCTTTTATCTTTGGTCTCCCACAGTGGCTGTGGTCAAAACATTTGTTATTTCCAGGCAAGATTACTGTCATAGACAGAATCTGGAACTCCGTATGAAAATAAGACTCAAATTCCAAGCAATGAACAATGTAGCTGCCTGTTTTTTCCATAGCTTAGGTCACAGCCAGCCTACTCAGCCCATGCTCACATCCTTCTAATTTCACATTGTTTAAAACCTGGCTTCCAACTTTCAAAATAATTAAATACGAGATTTTGACTCCAAAGACAAAGACCTTTTGCATCACTCTCATACTCACTCTCCCTTCTTCAATGCCCAGCAAAAATTCTTAAGTGAAAAATACATTGATTTTATAAACTCAGAAGAAATAGGCTCAATTCCTGCAATAAGAACACTTGGATTTTTCTCTATGTTTGACATTTTTTAGTCATCTTCTCCACCTCTTTTGTTCCCTGCTGCCAGAATACAGTGACAGTTGTTGCTCGGGACAACGCTTACACCATGTGGAACAAAATTCCTCTTCAGGACACTGCAACTCCAAGTGGCACAAGAGTTGAAAGCAGGACAGCAGACTTTACCCACATGCTATTAAGTCAGTGACTCAGTGGTGGAATCATATCTCTGTGGCTAAGGTAATGACGTCAGAACCTGCAGCTTTGAATTGTCCTGCTTCTTGAACTAGTTAGACCTCACAGGGCATAGTAGATTTTTTCCAAATCTATGGTCCTATTCAGGCATACCGTGCATCTGCAGCCAGCCTTTAAACAGAAATGAGAAGTATTACATGAGCTATTTGGATGAAGTCTCAAAATAAGTTTATTTTAAATAAAAAATATTTTCAGATTGTTTTTCAGAATTAAAAACCAAAACAAACCAGCCAAAAAACCTCCCCAAAAAAAACAAACCTCAGAGAAACATCCCAACTGCTGATAGCTAGGGAATTTTGTCTGTATTTTAAAAACTACTCCCTCCTTGACATCGTGGCCCCTATGCCAGTGCTATCATAAATATGCAAACAGAGCAACCTTTTAAATTTCATGGCAAAGCCAGGTGGCTTGCGTTACAGCGCTGGGTTTGTATTGCCCTACACAGAAATACTATGTAAAATTTAATATAAAGCAACTGCATTCAATTCAGAAAACTTATGGGATTGAGTTCAGAAGCCCAGAGGACTCCACCATTTCATTCTCCTTGCTGGACAATAGGACAGAGAATTATCTTCAATCCCTTCCTCCAGGGATTCTTCGGATAAGCAGTAAAAAAATGCCAAACCAACCCAAATGCATACTTGGTTCCCTCTTACCATCAGCTCCCCTGCTTTCCAAGCGTCGTTAAGTTGCTGGGCTGCCAGACAGAGAGGAAATTAAGTCCAGAACCAGTTAGGAAAATAAGGGGCGATAAGTGAACAGCCCAAGTAATGGCAGCAGTCAGGGCACAAAACCTCCTGTCCATGCCACCCAGCAGCCACTGAGATCACTTGGAACAAATGTGTTGCTGTTGGCTCCTGGAGGGGTGTGGGACCAGGAGTGCTGACTGGTGCAAAGCTATTTCCAGTGCTCCATAAATCTCGTGCTCTGATCATGCCCTTCAGCTAATGCTGATGGAGGGATTTTCTGTTCTTCTCAGGTGGCTGGAAAAGCCCCCCTACTTTGCGTGTAGAAACAAAACAAATCCAAATTATAGCTACTTGAGATTATCCTTCAGCCAGTCTTACAAATTCATCCCAACATATCCACTCAGTCACACGGGCTCATGAGCCAGAGTGAGTCTCATGGGACAACTCCCATGGCTGTCACTGGAAGTGTTTTTCCCTCATCTTGTTCCAATTTTCTTAACTTCGCACTGAATTTTGGACCTCATCTTTGGGAAGCAAGTGCCACATTCCTAGAAGCTACCCTTTTCTAAGCTCCTTTCATTGGGAAAAAGATCCAACTCCTGCAAATGCACGCTTTTGAAAAACTATCTTAACCAATATCAATATCAATACCATCTGTGCCAAAGAGCCTGCAAATTGCATTTAGATGCAACATGAACAAGAACACGAAACAGAGTGAAGACTCAAAATTTTTCAAGATCACAGAGGACATTTTGCAAGTGGCTGCAGATTCAGTCAACGCATCTATCAGCAATGGGGCTAGTCTACAATATACCCTGAAATTAGCCCTTTTTCCAGTGAAAACGGGAAAGGCTTTCTATGACAGAGATATAGTCCTTGCTAGGATTTGCATGAGGAAGTAGGAGAAGTATAGCAGGGAAAAAACCAGTATTTCTGTGAGGATGTGTGTGAAAAGCAACAGACTGATAATACTAAAGAGATTTCACTTTGTGAAAACACACATTTCTTCGTTCTTTTCCATTTAATGAAGGTACTGCCTCAGTAATGGTTGGGTGTACTAACCTCAAATATGATTTATTCCAGAAACAAACCTACCATGCAGGCTGATTCCTCTACACAGCATTTTCTAGGTTCCTTATTTTTCTTTTCTAGATTCATAATATCAGGTCCCTCCCGATGTGCTAATTGCAATTCAACTGCAAATAAAAAATTATTCAACATAATCGTACCTATGTCTAGTGGCACAATATGCTCTAAATAAAACATTTAGAAAGGAAAAGGCAGGTGAGATTTATTTTGCACTCTTGGTAAATTTTCACAGCAGATTTGTAAGTCCTGCAAAACGTACTGTCTTATGCAAAATAAGGCATCTCCTCCAGACTCGAACTGAAACTGAACAATAAACTGTATATTCAAATATTAAATAAATACAGAAACTATTTTTACTTTCACAGAAAAAAACCCCCAAGTTCACTAGAAAGCAATGCCCTGTGATATGTTCATCAGCTCAAGCTGTCACCTTTTTCATCTACTGAATTGGCGTTTCATACCAACAACGACATCGGTTAAGGAAAACAACCATGGTTCTCCCTCTGGGGCTGCAATGCCATTATCTGAAACACACCTACCTGCTGCTACACAATACAGTCAAGAAGGACTGGCAAGCCTGCAGAGGTATTTGCAACACATTACTAATTGTATTCAAAAGCTGGAGACTGCTCCTGAGTCTCTGCCCCAAGGGAGGACTGGCCCAGTGGCTGTGCTGAAAGGAAACCTCAGAAAGCGCCTTCTGCAAGTGTGAACTGACCTTTCCCAAGCAGTTCGCTTTTCCCACCCAGTTCTACAGTGCAGCCTACAGAGCTCTGTTCCATAAGCGTGTCTTCAAACAATGCCCATCCACAATCAGCAGGACAGCTGAATTATGCAGCCAGAGAATGTGCTCAGCTCAACACAGTCAACATCAGATGGGAAATGACAAGAATTCATTTGTACTGCCATGTCTGCCAGGTTTTCACAGGCTAGGAAAGATCAATGAATCAAAGTTATTTTGTCCTAACACAATTCTCACCGCTTCTAGGATGCCAAGCACCTTAAATGGTTTGTATTAGCGTGACTGCACTTCTGTCCGTGAAATAAGATGCCACCACTTTATAGCCTTGGTCTCACAGGCAGACCTCCTGCACAATGAAGTACTTGTGTGAGAATGGCTTTATGCCACCCACATGACTGATGATATTATAGTCTTAACTCATTTTACTCACATTTGCTGCAGAAAGAGTTCTAGTTTCTCTTCTCTCCCCAAAATATACCACACTATAATCCCGAATACAGGGAAAGCATTATGTAAGTGAAGAGCATTCCAGTCAACTTGCTGAGACAAGGAAAACCGACAAAGCAACTTTCCATATGCTGTGCAGGCAAGATAAAAGTGATACCTACAGCAGGAAAGAAAGGAAAGCTAACTCTACAGTGAAAAATCTGGGGAAATACACCATAAATATTGCTGCTTCATCTGCATTCTGTATTTTTATCATCACTTCTCAGATAATTCAGCGAAAGTAAAACACACTTGCAGAAATAGCGTCAAGTCTTAAATAGGACTGAAAGTGTCACACCCACTCTCCTTCTCCTATGGCTACGTGATCTCTCCCTGTCATGTTTTTCACTATTCTGCAGGCTACTTGGCCATCCTGTGACCTTTTGTGCCCACAAGTTATAGGCCTTTCTCTGACCAAATGAAGAACAGAAATAATGGGAATAATGAGAGGGCTCTTCTAGCTAAGAGATTCATTGAGTGTTAACTCAGATCTCACAGTGTTGTCTTTTGTAACTGACTGACTCCATTTTATTTATATGAAAGTTCTCAATAGCTTATTCGAATGAGATAAGACTGCACTGTCATATCAGAAGAGATGTCATCAAGGTTGGACAGATTTTAAAAAATACCAGCCACACAAAACTTTCCATGTAGACCAACTCTCTACATTCTGCCAGACACTAGATACTGAATAAATGAAACAGCTGCAGAGAACAGCCACTTTGGAAAGAAACAAAACAAAAACAACCCCAGACCCACTTTAAATTTTATTATCCTACTGTGCTGTCTGATGGCAACTGTAGCTGCTGCTTCATAACATATCCCATTTCTCCTCAGCCAGCTGAACTTCCAGCTGGACCTTGTCGCGTTCAAAATGCAGCCAGCTTCTATAAGGCTTCTCTTGGATGCAGGATGTGGTATGTCATGGAGATGTAGACTGTGCATGAGTTATTTTGTTATGTAGTGGGAAGCAGCACAACAAGACAGGGGGAACAGGAAGAGAAAACTGAGGACACAATCATTCTTTCATGTAATTGCCTCCTACTTGTCTGACACGAGTTGTCTGAGCCACGATGCCCTCAAGGAACAGAGAGAAGAATGGAAAAATGGCTTTAAACTTTGAAACCTTCATTGCTTTCAAAACAAAGATCCCTTGGATATGCTCAATTCAAATAGCTCAGACCAATGAATTTAATCTTTTGAAAACAAACCTGTAGTTTTGTGTCTTCTCAGATGTTCCAAGGTTTGAAGAGTAAATGAAAAATGAAATCATTATTTGTTACAGAAGTGTACTGCAAAAAGCAGAAAGGAGCCACAAATTCTGCAACTTGGCAGATGCCCTACAAGCCTCTCTTGGCATCCAAGACTAGGGACAGACCAGCCTGAAATGTGATTAAGCCATCAGCAGTTCTGGCTCTTGTGGCTCGAGTTATGCATTATGAATCAAAAAGATGTTAATTCACTTGCGATTTATTTTTTGTTTGTTAAAAGAAGCATTCGAATCAATGTGTCTTAGAAGCAAGATAGACACTGAG
The DNA here is from genome assembly GCA_013398855.1 of Mohoua ochrocephala. Classification (NCBI taxonomy): domain Eukaryota; kingdom Metazoa; phylum Chordata; class Aves; order Passeriformes; family Acanthizidae; genus Mohoua; species Mohoua ochrocephala. The sequence goes on from VZTA01007553.1 coordinate 66,704, forward strand.
CCTACATTATCTGCATTGAGACCTAATTTGAGAGATGACAGGAACTACACTGAGTTGCTGAGGAGATCTCTTGAAGAGAGATCAAACTTCACAGGCCAGGCCAAGGCTGACTCTCCCCTCTCCTCTCCTGACTGACACAAAGGAATCGAAACAAGGCAGATAACCTGCTGCAAGCCCCCCTCCTCTTTCTGAAGCAAGATGTGCCCATAGGTTGTTAAGCCTGGATGTGCGTGTGGTAACAAGCGGTCAGGAGTACCAAACAGTGCTGTTGGCAGCTTCACTGGCTGGGGACAGACCTCTACTCCGCTGTGGGCAAGTGCAGATGCCACCAGGTGTGCAATGCTTTACTACAACAAGTATGGCCAATTTTAAAGTCAAAATAAAGATGCTTCAGTGATACAGACAGGAAAGCTTTAAGAAAAATGAACCAGGACATTCCATGCTGCACATGTGCAGGACAGACAGACCCCCAGCAATAATCTTCTGACTACCAAGTGTGCAGACAAAATATTATGTACAAATTTTAAGACCAAACTTTGTTAAAATACAAAAAACCACACTCCTTTGTGTAACCTCTCACACTATTGGCCATATCATTGCTAATCCCTACTGGAAGATAAATGTGAATTTAAACACTACTTTTCAAAAATAAGAAAACAAGTTTATTTCTTAACTTTCTGTCGTTGCATGGAATACAGCTGACAACCTCGCTTCCAAAAATCTTGGAATAAACCCTCTGACACTGACAGTTTTCTTCTTTTTATTGGCCTGCCTGCAAGGTTTTTATGCTTTTATTTTCAGTAATCCATTTCTGATGTTTAGCTACTGAGAACATTTGAACTCCAGTAACACAACAGGCTCACTATAAGTGATTTATGTCTTCACAAATTAAATCTAGACAAGAACAGGCTCAGACTGCAGTTCTTTGTCCCTGGGTCATGACAACAAAAAATCCCCTGTGCACATACGTGAGAATGAGGCACAAACAGTCCCTTCCTCAGGTATGTGAGGCCATGGGAGCCAGTTCCCTTTAAAGGACTGTAGGTGTCCGGGGTCTGATGACTGGTAAAATGCTAATGGTAATGTTAGCTTAGTTGTACTTCTAAGTGAGTTGTCTGCTAAGCCCTTGGTTTCACCTTGTAAAATAAAATGGAGATTATGTTCATTTCATGGAGGTGATAATTTTGTGAGTTTGTGGAGTTTTTTCAAGAAAAAATTGTGACAGACCATTTGTGTACTTTTACATAACACTGCAAGGAAAAAAAAGCATGAAAGTGAAGAAAAGGAAAAACCTGAGATACTGAAGCTTGTGGCCTGGTGCTTACAATCCACCAGCATGAAGGAGCAACAACACCACAGCTATTGCTTTGATCTACCTCCCTATTAATTCCTCTTCCCATAATAGAACCACTGACATTTCACTGGTATTCAGATGTGATTAAAATATATTCTAATACCTATAAATAGAAATGTTGGTTCAAGTACTAATTAAAAACAAATCTGGCATTTGGAAAACTGTATCAACAAGAAGTAAAAAGGTGCAGTAAACGCCAGCAATTGAAATGTTACCTTTTTTTTTTTTTTTCCTGAGAAAAAGGTAGACATCTGTTCTATTGATCTTTATGTTAAGGTTTAGATTTCCAAGTCTTTCCAAGCATCCACACAGCAACTTCATCATAAGAGTAACAAGACAGATTTTGCTCTCTCCTTCAATTCTAATAATTGCCACAAAGTTCCAACTATAACAGGGTAAGTCAGGCACATTGGCTTTCTGCAACTTTCTGCAAGGTAGTTTTCAAATAAACAGGAGCCAAATGTTAAGTTCACCGTATTCCCTCATTGCAAAGTAGCTTGGTTGTATGGTACTTCATAATTAATCCTTGTTTTATATACATATATAAATATATATACATACACACACACATATATATATCTCTGCACATCCTCTATTTTCATAACTGATTGCACTTTCTTACCTCCCCTCCTGAATACTGTGTACTTGAAGCAAAGGCTTGTTGCAAGGGTGCTTTCAGCCACTACTTCTGCTACTTCTGTTCTAATTGTCAGAACTCTCCCAGGTCGAGAAAACCATGGGACTTAAAACAGTCATCTCTGTATGTGGTAATAAAGATTTACTGGTTTGCCTCACAAAGATATAAAGCACTTTGGAGTAGGGATGCTACCCTTTACAATATCATATAAAGCAGTGTTTTCCTTGGGGGCTATTAATGTCACTGGCACTTACTAGAAGCAACTGTAAAAAAAACTGAGTTCCTATTAAATTAATGCCCCAAACCAGACAACACCACAGTCCCTCCGGAAAGCTAACTTTTCTAAATCCTGAGTGAGGCTTTGGAGCATGCAAAGAGGAACAATATGAGCTGACAACGGGGAGGAATAATTTTATGATTACAGTTGGAGACAATATCACAACGGAAAAAAAACCCCAGGCTCTACTACACAGCAGAACGTAGTGAAAAATTTAACACTTGAACAAACGTGCTGCCTGAGGTACACGTAAAACAGTTGGGACATCTGGGTTATGCTGTCCTTTACTACCACAGTACGCAAACACACCTGGACCGACACAAAACACACAGAAATACTGAGTCATTACGGCACATGAAGACGAAACAATACTGGAGTTAAGATCATCCAATTTCAGATTCAGACACGGAAAAAAAGAAACGGAGTGAGCCTGGTTCCTAGTGGAACGCTGTCATTCCTAGTCAACAACACAGTGGCGTACATTAGGGAGATTTTTTTAAGTGACTTACCTCAGCATCTTGCTCCCGGAGCTGGTATGTTCTCTCCAAGCACTGCAGTATTCTAGGACACAACGTCTTCTCCTCCAAGAGGGACTCCAGAAGTAAGACCAGCTGGTCAGGGAGAAGCTAAGAGAAAAATAAATGCCATTTGTGAATGAAGATCTCTACTGGATGAGCAATAGAAATGGAAACAAACCAAAGAGGACAAGACTGTGATAACCCGTGTACTTCCAGCATGTGCTTGAAATACACCTTGGACCTCTAGCTGGTTTCTGAAAAACCTCGGGGCTTGTGTCTGTGTTCTGAAAGACTGTGCTGGGGCACAATTAGGACTCCTTTTCCATGGTTTTCATTGCTATGGTTAGGGCAGCTCTAAAACATGCTTATCCTACTGAAATACAATCATCACTTAAGAAGTAAGATTTTTATGGAATGTATAGAATAAGTAATTCCATTATGTTTAGGCTTGGAAGAAATAAAAAGAGAGAATAATTTACAGTGCATAATTTGAGAAATCAACTAGGCATAGGAATGTGTAATTTCTTAGAGTGGCATTTTTATCTGATATACAAGCAATTGCATGATATGTTTACAGTGAACAAAGACACACAACTCAAATATGTGACCTGCCAAACAACCATTGTAAAAACACATTTTGAGGCGTATTTTAGTCACAAACCACCCATCCTTTCACGGGAAATATGCACGAATGTTGTGTTTGTGGCACACACAGTATAACATCTATACATGGACGGATATTCAGTAGTTAGTTGCTTGACTCCAGAACCTATCATTTTCAACTGGAACCTAATGTAACCTAAAAAAAAAAAAGGCAGAAGCCTGTTGTAGCAAGTGCTTAAGTGCTCTGTTTAATAGGCTTATTGGATGAACAAATAAATAATTCAAACAGAGCTCAGAGAGAAATTGCACCAGCTGCCAGGAAACATCTATTGGAAATTCAGGCTCCAAGGTGATCAGTCAGAAGTTTGTTATATGCCCCGAAACTTTCCCCACTATTCATCGTGGCAGGGCACAAGGGGAGGAAGGGGGAAGGGAGGAAGAATGGCAGTAAAGCTTTTGCACACAAAAAGAAACCAACCCTGCTCACTTCTGACGTTCTTGAGACGGACTAATAAAAAAACCATCCTGTTATTTTGACACCACTTCCAGCTTTCACCACATTTGGCAATTTTCTGTTCCCACCTCACTGCCTGCCCGTGTCCCCCTTGACGCTAAGCCCCGTCAATGCGTCAAGCAGGGATGAAATGAAGTCAGCTATAGGAAATGCCTCTTCCAACAACACCTCCTGCAGCCAGGGCTGTTTATGTGGACTGAACAAGACCGGATTCCTGATCTCTGACAGCAAGTCCATGAAGATATCAAGGATCTTCTGGTAAATCCTAATCTGTAAAATATCTACATGAACAACTAACTTCGCAACATGATATTTTCTTCCCTTTTAAACTGATGTAATTAGTACCTAAATCAGTATAAAGAGGAAAAGAGATCTCTAGGATGATAACGCTTTGGTTTCTCTGCATTTTGATTTCCTTCCATTTTTTTATTAGGGAAGTTAGTTGTGTTCTTGAAGACTGAAAATACCTCACATCTTACTAGCTCTTAGTGGAATACTTTGTAAGTAATACCAAAGCCTGCCAACCAAATGGAGTTGTTAAAAGTGGTCAGATATTTAAAAATATTGAATATTTCATTTCAGGACAACTGCTAAAATGGCAGCTTAAATGTTTATTATATAGTCCAACAGCAGCTGCCTCGGGGTTGGTGAGACAAGCTAAAAAATAAAACAGGGAAAGCTTCTGGGAAGCGGCTCTGCTTGGAAATGGAATTAATTCTGAACACTAATAAAATACAAAGTGTTGCAGAACACCACACAAAGCAAGGTAACTTCTGATTTAGAAAGTTTTCCCTGATAACTAAAAAGACAGCAGAACAATACTTAATTTGTAGGAACTATAGAACAGCTGCTTAAATACGTAGGTACAGAACAGCTGAGTTATTATTTTGTAATATATCTCCAGTATAATTGCTATACAGATTCAGCCACAGAAAGCTATTGTTTAAGATAGCATTACAGAATCTCATTGAAGCCAACAAAAGAGCTGCAGCGGAGCAGCAGTCATGCTCTTAATTTATGTCTGCCTAGTGCTGCATCATGGCTGAAGTTTTTTTCAGAATTACAGGTTAAACTCTCATCAACTTAGATTTGAGAGTGAGGAGTAAAACAAACAAACAAAACACCAATAAAACAAACAAATAAACAAACTCAAGAATTCAAGAAGCATTTGGACAATGCTGTCAGGCATATGGTGTGACTATTGAAATATCTTGTGCAAGGCCAGGAGCTGGACCCCATGATCCTTGTAGGCCCCTCTAACTCAGCATCTTTTATGATTCTATGATTCTGTGAACGAGACCGTGGCTTCTGCTATTTTCCCACGTTCCCGCTGCCCAAGATGATACTTTACATACCAGTTTCCAGCTCATGGATTAACTACGGTCCAAGGCAGGAGTCAGAGAACACCGGCAGAGAGGGTGGGGCCCTGGCAGGGGAAGGCTGGCAGACCTCTCCCCGCAGTGGCACTAGTGGGCGCAGCTATTACAGTTTGTTCTGCGACTTGTTTCTATCAAAAAAGGAGGAACATTCTCATCTACGTTTTACTCTTTTCTTTCAATAAAAGAGACTCCGCTGAAGAGAAAACCCTATCTTAGGCCAAGAGACAGAAAACTTGGCTAGAGTTTCACCACAGAGGCTGCTACAAAATTCATTCAGGGGTGCAGACATTTTCTTTTCCCCAAACACAACAATATGAATATCACTATCACCAAAGCAGTCTTTTAGTGGTTATAAATGAACCTCAAAAAATTGCACTTGAATTTTCTGTCAGAAACCCCACTCTCATTATTTTTTGTTTTCCCACCACCATCCTTATTTGCCCTGTCCACCTGTTACTTTCCATCTTTCATACCAGGAGAATTGTTTGGGGTGCATGCGGTCAATTTTCAATTTGTTTGCCTTATGCTTAATACAAAGAGGCCCTTGCTTTAAGTGCTACCTAAGCATAAATACTGTAGAGACCTAAATGCAAATTTCTTTTCAAGCACTTAAAACCACTTTCCTTTACAACAGCTCATATTCCGTGAGTGCATATTGCATATCTAACACCCATAAAAAAGTACACAATACAGCTACAGCAAGTTACAGCAGGATAAATGTCACTGTCTCAAGCTGTGTCTTCAGACTGAGAACATTCAGAAAACAACCATAACACCCTAAACACAGTGTGTTTAAAATAAAATAAAGTAAAAAAAAAAAAGTAAAATAAAGTAAAATAAAATAAAAATAACCCCCCCACACTCTGAATTATACTAGAGAATGCTCAATCAAAATGTTTGAATATATGCAATTATTAAAGTAGATCGCTTCAAACAGGAAATGTGGCAAGGATCAAGAAATAGTTTTCATTACGTCAATGACTGCTGCAACAGCATCTATTTATATTGTAAAGTAGATAGTTCCTGACCCAACCTATGCCTGCTGCATGGAAATCATACTACTTTTCTCAGGGCTCTCCCTCCTCCATTTGTGACTACAGACACTACAAAGAGGAAATAAACGAATATGTTGTGATCGAGCACACCAGAGATTTTCTGTCATGTCCCATGTAATTAAACATCATCCCCTCTGGAAAGCTGTATCCCAGCACCGTATGTATTATCTTGCTCTTAAGACTGTAAAACCTCTCCTTCAACTCTTCAGCCTTTTGAAAGAGTTCACTTTGTCCTGCCACTGAACAACCATTTGTTCCCTGCTTTCCCTAAGTTACCTGATGTGGTGGCTTTCAAGTCTGAGTAATGAGGCTACTACCCTTAAAACAAACTGTAAATGATAGGGAATATCAAAACTGGGTCTGTATTTGAAAAACGCAAGATGAAAGAATTAAATAAAACATAACCAAATGGAAAACGTAACTGAGATCCACTGTATATTAAATCTCTGAGAAATAAGAAAAGCATACTTTGTATTTTATTCTTACCAGTACACAAAACACTTAAGCCATTACACTATGTTACAAGAGTATCTTAATACATAAGTAGGTTTGAAAGGCTGTCTACAAATAATCTTTGAACAAAACTAAGAATTTTCTAAGTACAATCCCTAACCTGTAAAAAGCACAAAGAAAACAAATCTTTCCTCTTCAAAGATCTGGTATAGCAGCTATAGAGGTCATCGACCTCACATCCCAGAAGACCACCCACGCAAAAGAGCGTATTTATCAATCCGTACATTAACAAATGCAATAAATGCCAGATTCACCCTTTATACTAGAAAAAAAAATTGCCACTGAAATATTTGACTACTGACCTTTCACAGCCATGTGAAACGTGACACAGATATATCTACTTGAGTATCCACAGCACCAGCACTTGCACTGCACCCCTCCGCCAGGACACAAATCACTAAAGTTGTACAGCTGGTATGTTGAATATCCCATTTGCTCCTGCCTGCGCTTGAATGAAGTCATTGAAAGCCTCCTTGGAGGGGAAATCTGCCTCAGACTAATGCAGCAACCGATTGACAGTGGCGTGATTTCTATTATTACTCCATTATCACACTGGGATCTGTGCCTAAATGAGCATACTTCCTCCCTGATGCCATTTCCTTTTATCCTGGCTCTAGTCTAAAAGTGGATCAATGGGAGTAATATATATGATGTCACTTCAATTTACAGCTACTGCCTCCCTCTCTCGCATGCACAAATAGATCGATTCTTCCCAAAAATGGTTAAGAAATGCACAGGGAAACTCTTCCCCGAGAAAAGGGTTTTCTGCTATATTTGTCTGTGTAACCACAGCAAGGAACTGTTTACACTGAGCAAAAAACAGGGGGGAAAGGAAAAAAAAAATCACTACTGTGCACTGGAAAATGCTGGCTGAAACACAAGAAAAACAAGGCCTTATAGAGAATTAAAGCAATTTGACCTTTGAAAATTACACAGAAATGTTTAAACTTTCTAAGGCACAGTGTATTTCTCCTGTATTTCTTTGGCGGAAGGTAGTCTTGTGTCCTACCCCCAAAAACATGAAATGTGTTTTCATACATATATCTTTATAAAATTTTCCAAAGTCAAACCAAATTCCTTCCCACTCCTCTCTTAGGGAGAAAGGGAAAACCCCCCACTCCATAGTTCAATCATGACTGGTTCCCTTCAGACAAAATTTGTTCATAGAATCGTTTAGATTGGAAAAGGCCTCTAAGATCATTGAGTACAACTGCTAACCCAACACTGCCATGTTCACAACTAAACTGTGTCCCTAAGCACCAAGCCTACATGTTTTTTAAATACCTCCACAGAAAGTGACCCAACGTTGTACAGCCTGTTCAATTTCCTCATAAACTGCAGCCAAGAAAGCAATGCTACTAGTCCAGGAGACAGGATTTATAGGCCCAGGGCATCTCTGCGCTTTTATTTCACACTGGTCAAACAAATCTCCAAATGAATCTCATTTTATAAACTCTCCCCCACTGCCTTGAATGCTCTTTTCTGCAGGTTGCAACTAATAAAACCTTTTATAAAAACAAATCCCCCCATTCCTCAAACTGTCCAGAAAATTGGTAGCTTGAAAATTCAAGAAAACACTGTTTACTCAATCATGTTTTTAAACAGATTTTGTCATTGCTTACCTCAAACAATAATCTTCAGATGCTGATCAGCACAGTGACTTCTTTTAAATGAAAACAAGGCACACTTTTCCCCCCTTCAGGGCCTAAAATGTACTCATATCAAGTAACATATGAATTCAATAAAAATGTCCGCTCTAACAGTTGTTAACTAGTGTAGTGTAATACACTACTGAAGAGAGTTTAACTCTGAAAGAACTAGTCTGCAGTTTGATTAACATGCAGGGGAAAAAAGTATTCTGCAGCTGACATAAAAATGCTTTGAACTGCGTTGCAAAATAAAGCCCATCTTTGCCAGAGGCTGACAAAATTTCACAAGCGTGTAGTGAAAAAGACAGTTCTGTTCAACTTCATTTGAGCCAGTTTGTTTGACTACTCTCTTGATGAAAAGTCAGCTCCCCTTCCCATGTTTATCAAAGATAACTAGTCCTCACTATATCTAAAAGCAAAATATCTCCGTCTGTAACACATTCTCATCTACTTATGAGAATTCTCATCTTCTTTTGCACTTGTACGATATCTCTTCCCACTGTGTGCGGTTTTTCTCAATCTCTGTTCAGACGGCTCTTTCTGTGCTCAGCAACTAATTTTTCAACAACCATTTTAAAAACGAAAAGCAGTAATTGTACTTGGTAATTATCATGAAAAAGATATTCCTATGAACTTTGCTTCAAAAAGCCTTATTTCAAAAAGTAGTAACTCCAACAAGTTCATCAGCGTTTCATTTGCTTTATACTTCAAAATCCCTTTTCTGGGACACATCTCATCACTTACTTCTTACTAATAGAACATAAAAATGATGCTGAGACCAATTTATTTAATAACAATTGCACTGGCATTTCGTTCCCAGTTACTTTCCTCTTTACAATATCAAAATTAAGGCTTCTGTTTTTTTGAAAGCAGATAAACTCTGTCAGAAGTAATTTTAAGGCCAATACCTACTAAAACACAAACGTTTGATTTATTCTGCCCACAAATACGAAAATATTGCTGAATGAAGGACACAAATCCCTGGTTTATGTTCTGCGTCTGACATTCTGGTTACACATTACCAGTAGTATTTTTAAAAGGCCAGCCACTGCTACCAGGCCATAAACTGAAATTTTTTTTCTTAAACTTTAGTATGAAGTATTTTCCCATAATTTACTTAATGGAGAGAAGATTCACTTACAAAGAAATTCAACATCTGCAATCTAATACAAATGCACTGAAATGTCAAAAACGATTAAACCTTTACGATCTAACATATTGCTGAGCCAGCAAAATGAAAAACAGGTGGTTTCCACCTCAGGTTCAGTCAGGTTATGCAGTACTTTTCTCAAAGAAACATTTCACCGTCACTTTACCCTCAAGCGTAATAATTCCCTTTTAAGCATAGTAGGTTACGCATTCTCTATTCTACGCAGATCATAATCCCTGCCAGTTACTACCATGCTTCTAGCATGTGCTGCTCCTGCTTTCAGATGAAATGGCCACATCAAGAGAAAGCGGACACAGGAAGCCAAATTCCACATCTCAAGTGATACTTCACAGGACCATTACCGAGACACACTGGGAACAGACAGCATTGCTGCGGCACAAACCAAAGCTGAAGCTGGCAACAGCAAGATCTTCAGTCATCCCTTCACCTGATCTCAGGAGTCCGCAGCAGGGGGGAGGTGATCAGAATATCAGGCCTGTGGTTAGTGCTCGCCAGCTGAAAGCAGCTGGCATTAGGACCACCTTTTCTCATCTAACAGTACACCTAATAAAGGTACTTCAGGTTCAGCAAACTGTTCCTCTAACTACAAAGAACAAAGCCAAGGAGACATCTCGTTTTATTTTCCAGACTCTCTGACTATCACATATTAGAGGATTCATACAGAAGACCACCAAGTCTTACCAACTGGTGGAAAGATTTCGTACCCACGTTGTAGCAGATGCTGAAGTGCAAGTATCTGCCTCCTAATGTGCCCAGCCAAAACACCGCAGATCTCAACTGCTCCAAATCATGCGCTTAAGCTGGTCAGTGGCAGTATAAACCATCTCACCTTGAACGACCAACGCCTAGATCTTCTGAAACTAACCGGCTATCAAGTGTCCTCTGGGGCATTGAAAGAAAGTGGCAGACTACAGCAGACACTGAAAACCAAAGAGTTGAAGCAGCATGATGACAGAATACAAGCTACAACCGTCAGTGAGAACACCCTCAGCACCCAAATAGATTTCCTTTATTTTTCTCATTGTAAGTTCTACAAGAAGAAAGACAAAAACCTGAGAGCCAAAGAAAATTAACTCATTTTTCTAATCTTTGATAAATTGCAAATTACTGGGCAAGTAACCTCATCACCCAGTACTGAAAATGAAAAATCCTGTCTCTGGACACTAGCCCAGGAAGTTAAGCTACCTCTTTAGTATGAAATATCCTTGCAATAGAACTGAGCAAGGGCCAGCTTGAAGAAGTATCATCCTCTTCCTTAAAAGTTTAGCACACATTAGGCCACTTCTGGAACAGAAATTTTTTCTGCCTATACCTACCAATACAAAACTCAGTCAATGCCCAGAGTTCAGCCAGGATTGTTATCTTCAAGGAATTCACAAGTTTTCCAGCTCTCTTATGGTGTGGTCAGGTCTTGAGGAAATCTCAGTTTGTTCACCAGAGCACGTTCCTTTCTGATAAATCAAGTACAAAGGTACTAGATCTGCCCCAAACAGCTGGCATCATTCAGAGAAAGAACCTGAAGAAGGAGAGAGAAAAGAACTTTTCTTTCTCCTCAAAGCTTTCACCAGCATGGTTGTGCTAAAGAAAGTTTTATCAATTCCACTTAGCACATGCTGGAGCTGCAGGATACAACACCACTTCAGGGAAGGCTGTCTGAGATTCATCATACAGCACGAACAATGTCACAAGCCTTCCTGGAGGAAAGGATTAAAGCACGGTTGGGAACCTGCCCTTCCATCTCTTAACCCTTTACTCCTGGGATCCAAAAGAATAAATTCTCATTTCTAGCCTCTTTTTTTTCAGAACAACAGGTAATGAGGGCTTTCATATTTAATTATGTGTCTTTTAACGTTTGTAGATAAACTACATTTCCAGACCCATATTTTCTTTAGATCTGAAATCTGGCTCAGGTGGACTGTGTGTCCAACACAGCCTGTGCATACTTGCAGCAATTTTTCCAACACACCACATCCATCTGATCCCTTTTTTCTTTTCGGGTGGTTTTGTTGTTTGCAGGTTGTTTGTTATTTTGGGTATTGGTTTGGAGTTTTTTTCATTCATTAAGAATGCAATTGACCAGATTGAGTGGACTCCAGTTTCAGAAATACACACATACCTCCAAGCAAGTCTTACTCACAGACAACCTTAAAACAGATGTAGTTCTAACAGCCTAAACCTAAGAACAGGTGCTGCTGGGAGCCTAGAAGAGCAGTATAGAGTTTGCAGTCATGAAACCATCCCCATTGATCAAAGATGCAGTGATGCCAATCCACCACCATCAGCTCCTAGAATTCTTTTTTTAACTCAGGTCTCACAATGGCCATGACTAAAACTATCCAGTTGTCTAAGAGAACTCTTTCATTGTGGTGGAAAGTCATCTAGTTCCACGCCCGCTGCCACTGCTCAGCCCAATTGCCTCATCATCCCAAAACGAAGCCTTTGGTGCTTTAGGAGATAACTGGCACTGAACACTGCACCATGACTCTAGCAACACAGGTTACCACGCACCTGTCAGACTGGTTTTCAAGTTTTTACACTGGCTCCCACCACAATACCCACAAAATCAACCACTGCAGCCTACACTGATGACTCTGAGGCAGCCACCTCTGACTGCTGCCCAAAGATCACAGGTGACAGCCAGGCTCTTCCTCCACTCCACAATTCTCCGCTCAGAGCACACCAACTTACTTCTTGAAAAGGAGCCTGAACTTTTCAATAGGGTGACCTAAAACTTGCACTGTCAGCTAAGACTGGTCACAAGTGTCACCACCTCTCACTTCAGATGCAGGGCAAGTTTCTCAGTTTTGCCTGCTCTAGTACAAACACACAGCAATGTGTACTGAAATTAAAAAAAAGGAAAAAAAGCAAACATTTCCACCTCCCAAAAAACCCTTTCTGAAACAAAACACTTCACTGCACAGTTAGTTCATTGCTTAATACTTTTGCGACAGCTACTCAAATCCTATTGTGATGAGTGTGATATGGAACAGAACAAGTGCATCCCATTAATTTTTATTCCTGATTTTAAAAAGATGAAATAGAAATGAAAAAAGATTTTAATTTAAACTGTTGCAAAAGACAATTAACACTGGAAAAAAATAATAAAATCAAGCCTTTAAAAGATCTAAGAGCAAGTGGATGAATGTAGCATGACATCCTTATTATGCCCAGAGCTATTTAAAAAGATACTATAGTTACCAGCAAGGATCTAGCTGCCACATTTTTCTCTTTCAAAATCTGTATTTCAAAATCTGTATTTCCCCTATACAGGAGCATTAGAACTAAGCTAAAAAAATAATCCAAGCCCAAACTTGTTGGACATGAACTTTTCCAAACTGCAGTTTGACTTACAGATTTTATAGCTTGAAGGAGTGCAAGAAATTGAGTAGCTTGAGACAGCCTTTGCACACCATTAGTGTGTGCAGGAGTAGAACTTCTTAAAAAAAAAAA
>VZTA01007554.1:0-37924 GCA_013398855.1 Mohoua ochrocephala
CGGGCGCAATAATTTTAAACAAGCAAGGGCCAATGACAGAGAGGTCACAATCGCTAATACTTCTCATGCGTTTTTACATAGAATAACTGCCCTCTGAAAAAAGAAGATGTGCAAATATACAGGAAACTCCAACAAAACATTAATTTACCCAGAATAAGAGTAAATATTGAGAGTCATAGAGGAATTCTATCACTTCTATCAGAATCTAATTCTTAAATCTGCAGAGAAAAAGAGAGTTAAAAAGTAGTATGTTACCAAGAGTTGATTGTTCAAGATTTTGTAGTAGTGTACTAACTTATCTGGTACATGGAAAAATAAAACAAATAACTCCCACTGTAAATTGGCATTAATTCATAGTTCTTTTCACTGTTCAACCTTTCATTGAATGCAAAAGAGAAGAAAATATAGAAATATGTCTAATAACACATTATGGGACTGGCTCCTGGACAGTGTGACTAAGAGAACAGTTTTATATTGAAATTTCTGGAAAAGAATCAATTAGACAAAAAGAATATCTGGAAGAAATTTTTTGCAGTATTGTTCCCCATTTGGTTACTTCAAGATACTGTTTTAGGAATAGCTGTGTCTCTGATATTTGACTACAAATGTCTAGGATGTAGTCTTACAGGATTAACAAAACCTCACTGAAACCCCAGCAAATCAAGTTTTAGGAAACAAAATATACACCCGTTTATTGCTAAACCACTGGGCACATTTTGCTGACTTTCTGCCGTTACCTCTCAGCTCTGGTGCATTTTTTTTCCAACATCTGAGGAGGAATGTGCATTACATGTGCATTACAGCCCTCTCTGTTTATGCCCATGTGTGAAGGGCAGTTTGTTACCAAAGCAGTTAACTCATGCTTGCCTATTTTGATAAACAATTAAAGCTCAAGAATTGCTAATTAAAGTCAAGGTCATATAACCAGGTGTAGCTGTTTGCTAAGTGAACATCTACCTCTGACGCTGCCTATTTCTCCCTGTCAGAATGACTAACTCAGGCACAGCTGTAGGTACTTGGATTTCTAAACTCCAAGTGTAAAATTCAGTCCTTGGCACCCAAAGAGTTATGTTATGAATAAACAGAATGAACAGCACTATGAGGGGAGAAACAGTGTAAACAACTTAATCTTGGAGTCAGGAGTTTGACAGAAGTCTCTGAAGTCAGGAATTTAGTGTCCTGCTTTGGTGCCCTGATCACTTCATGCACCACACTGCTTGTACTTTATTGTAAAGAAAAAACAAAAGATTTTTTAACATAAATATATATATTTATACACACACATATGCATCTGTATGATAGCATGAAAGACAGGTACACACAGATACACAATATATACAAAAATGTTTTTTAAAGTAGACTCCTCTCTGTAGTACCTGCTGTTACAGCAGTTAATCAAAAACTGGGATCTGGACAAACATATCCTGATACCATCTAAATTTAAGCCATGATCCTTGTGCTACAAGACTGAAGGGAAGGGGAGGAGGTAGAACATACTGCAAAGTTACTAGGCAGATGCTGCTTCAACATATCATCTTCTGATGGACCCTTCTTCAGTTTTAGTGGGAAGACAGAAGGAGAAAGTAAGAGCACTGATGTGGAAAACCAGTTTAAAAAAGAATTACATATATTGGCTCATACAATAGACAAAGACTAAGTTCATGGGTTATCCCAGTAACAGGTATAAAATTAGCAGTAGTATGTAACTGTCAGATTATTTTCAATAGAAGGATAATTCATTATATCATTATTATCTCTGTTGAAATCTCCTTTTTTTCATGACTTAACTGACCTAACTATTCATAGTGTCTTAAACTTAGAAAGCTTCTACACATTTATCTAAGTTAGAGTAGCTGAATCCCACCTGTGGCTGGGAGTCCCAGCTTTGACATAATAGACATAAACAGATACTTCCATAATGAAGTTCTTCTTAGCTATCTTATCTGAGATAGCTGGGGTGAGCAATCTCTTTTATATTCTTTTTTACAGAAGAAAGTGAGAAACTAGTAAGAGAAGATGCTCAGCTGCTAGATGTTGCAATGATACTTTCCTTAATTTATTTTTTTTTAACCCTGGCTTCTATTGTTTTAGTTCTGCCTACACAAAAGAAACATTAGACTGTTCTCTCATTTAGACTCAGTGAAGGTAATTTCACATATCAACTGTAACCAGATTTGTGATTGATGGCAGCCATTAATATCCTCTAACATGGAATTATATACACAGATACATGCACGTGTTTTATTTAGGTTCATCAATCTAAGTGGTTCAAGGACAATGCTTCTTTATCAGGTCTTCATAAAACAATTAATTGATGTAAATTTGCCTTCTGTTCTGCACCATGTGGATTTGAAGGTTCATAAGATTCAATGCTGGAACTCAGTAATGAAAGCTAATTTCACGATTTCATCATCTATAACTGGAGGTTGTGTATTCATCAACCCAACTCTAGAGTTTTCCAGGGCTATTTTGAATAACTAATTTGGAATAAATCTTACCTTTACAAGAAGATTATACTCAGAAGGGATTGGAAAGCTAGAAATCTGAGTTTTAAATGTTTGGGACCCATCTGCTTTGTACTCAGTGTTTTACATTCAGTACATAGTGTCTGATACTTTGTCAGGCAGTTTATGTGCAGTATGGGTTTATAAAGATCCACAGATGCTGCATATCTCACTTTCCTCCTTCAAGTTTATTCAAACTTTTGACTAGTCTTGGTGTTATTACTAATTCTTTTTTACCTTCACAGACCATTTCTTCACCTTTATATGCTTCACCAATGTGACTTCCCAAAAGAAGTATGAAACAGGGAAGACATATCCCAAACACGAAAGGTATGTTTGGACTACAATAAAGTGATTCAGAGTCTTGGGAAACATGCAGAAGGTAATTAAAAGCATATTTGCTCTAATAAGCACAAAGGAAAACACAGAGTCTCACCATGAAACTTATCCTAGTGTTGATGGCATACAGATCCACAGTTAGTAAGCTGATAGGAAAAAGAGTACCAACATCAGGTACTGCATAAACATTCCTCTGTCTTATGCTGGGACAAAGTATGGTATTTTAACAGTGTTTTAGACAAGTTACCATTGAATATTAAAAAAAAAAAAAAAAGAAAAAAAAGGCACAATTAAATACTTGACAAAAGATTTCTATGGTGATCCCCAAAATTTCTTGTAGCGCATTTGTACATGAATTTTTCTTGTGCAAGTTTGTGAAAGAACTAGAAAGTCCACTCTCACTTACATACGTCATGTATTTCTTCATAACAGTTTCTGGTCTCTTTATATACATCTTAAAAACAATTATGATGTTATAAACATATCTTTCCTTTAAAAATTTTCATAAATGGAGGCAATAACACAAACAAAAGTGCACAGACATCTGTTTTATAATAGAAATGAGAAGGAACTGATTAAGGCATCAGTGTGAGCAGTAAAAGACATACATTTATCTCTTCCATTCTGTTATCCTTTTCTGATCTGGAATTTCTATTTATGGTTCTGCTTTATAAATGCATTATTTAAAATCACGTAATGGAGATCAAGTTTTGAAATCTGAATATCTTTACAAAGCACAACTTTTTTCTCTTGTCCCTTCTGAGGTATGACATTTATTCTAAGCAACTTATTGATTAAAACAATGGTGAAGAGGGAAGTTGCATGCACAAGAGCTATCTGTCTACACAAAAGCCTCATATAAAAATGCAACACTCTTTTAAATTATTTTTAATAAAATTAATTAATTACTTATTTGCATTATGCTATACATGATCAGCTACTCTAGCAGCCACTGTTTGGAGGAGACTAACTTACCAGTCATCATTGAACTTCACACACTTGAGACATGGACCAGAATTTCAAGGTGACTATGACCTGGTACTCTTGTAATTCAGTTTAAGGCTTGTATCAGTGAAGCCAATGATGCCTTGTCCCATCGTTCACTTCAAAGAACGGCCAACCCTGAAGTTTTAAAGGAAATGAAAAATTTGTGCAGTCATTTTCCTTACTATTTTCTGTGTGGTCTTGTTTTCTTCTCTCCATGTGAAGTGTGTTGGAGGATGATTCGCTAGTGACTGTCAAGTTGGACTAGCCCATGTATAGGAGGTCACTCGCATCTGACCGGAACCCAAGGTCTGAGACAACGACTGGGCAAACATCCCAAGGTCCAGGCATGGAAGTCAGACTTAAAGCCCACGAACTGAGGTGGTTTTGCCAATCAAGAAAATGGGAGTGTGTGCATATTTCACTGATTAGCTTCAAACCTGGTGAGACGCAGTGGAGGAAGACTCCTGGGTTGTCCGTGTTCATACTGGTGTTTATGTGGGTGCTGGGAAGGGCCGTGCTGTCTGTGTGTTGACACGTGGCCAGTCACATCTGTTGTGCTTATTTTTGGGACACTCATGCGTCCTCAGGTAGAGTCTGGACCTGGAAATGACAACAGTAGCGAGCAGACTGAGAGGAGAAGTCTCATGGGTTTATGAGTCCTAATCCAGCCTGGCCTCAACGAAGTCAGCTCTATTTCGTTCATATGAAGGTTCTCTGCAAAATATGTCACAGTGCTACATACATAAGAAAGGGCAACAACTTCTTTCCAAAGGTAACTGACCTTCCACTCCCTCAAGTCCTGGGGAACAGGTTAGCAAAAATAATCAACTGATCTAAGTCCCTTCTGTGAAGACAAGGATTTCCTTTAGTTCTTCCATTGGTCTATTCCATGACACAGGAACTCAAAGGAATCCCTACAGCAAGCTCTTTCCAGCTATCATCTTGACGTCTCCTCAACAAGAGTAAATATGTGGTGGTATTTGATAGTTATGGAGGAAGGGTAGAAAAATACTGTTTAAATATCTATTAACACACATAGTGTTTTCTCCAACATTTTAACAATGATGCCTTTTAACTTTTATATTTTTCAAATAAAGGCATCAACGCAACAGTTTTACCATTAGTTCACATAGGAGTAAATAATACAAATAACAAAGTGGCAAAATCCTTCTCACAGGATTTATTAAGCCTCATATTGTTGTTTGATTTTTAATGAATATTAGGATTCACTGATATAGAGAAAACAAGATTGTTCCTATTCTCCTGTCCTAGGTTTGCTGTCATTGGTCACCCTTCAAAAACTTCTGGTTTCTGCAGAATGTGTAATCTCATTACATTTTCAGGAGTGCTAAATGTGAACATGCACGTATATATGCACCAGCTAATATAAACCAAAATTACCTTATCTGTTTTTACATTTGACTTTAACAATATGATCAGGTTAATGATACATTTAAAGTTAATGAACCAGTTATTTTTAGACTAAGCAATAAGCACACACACTCATTTTACTGTGCAAATAACTACTCGCTGTCAGTGGCCTTTGTATTGCTGTTTGCACCTCCAAATTAGACTTGAACAATTATTAATAAGATCTCATGGAATGCTTCTATTGATGCTTTCTAAAACTGACTGGTGCTCTAAGGAGGTGTAACATCTTGACGCAAAGTAATTTTATTCATTCAGTATATATGTATCCATAGTGTGATATCGCAGAAAAATCAGCAACCTCGTAGTGTTATATGGAAATTTCTGCAATAATCACAAGTATATGTTATTTTTTGCCTAAGAGAATATTCCTTAATCTGCTTAAATACAGGAAGATTTGGCATAATGACAGTGATGATAGCAGTGTGAGATTAACAGCTAAATTTTTGAATTGGGGAAGATGAGAAAAGCCAAAAGTAAGAGTATGCAAACTGTACCACAAATCCATGTTCCAGAAGAATTTTATGGCTTGAAGTATTACAGCACATATAGCATTATACAAAAAACTTTCCAAAAGGCAAAACTGGGTTTTTTGTTGTGTTATACAGATAGCAAATTATGTTTTCTATCTGAGTCAACTGTGCCATTTGTGTAACTCCTGACAGAAAGAAGACAGAGAACCCTTGCTATTGCCAAATGAGTTCTGCAGCCAAAATTACTTCAAGCAGAGATTAAAAAAATGTTGTGAATAGCCAGCCTCTCATGTCATGTAAACACGGTACATAGGTATTTGTTCCTGTGAGCAAAACAGATCATCAGATATTGCTCCTGTAGAACTGTACCTGTGTTCATGGTGGCTGTATTCAAATCTATCTAGTTATTGCTGCAACCCATGTATTAACCCATTCAGGCTTTATACAGCACCAAAAATGAAATGGAAACAGGAATGGATTTCAAGGTGGACAAGGCAGTTTTGAGGAAATGCAGCATTATTCTTCCATAGACAATAAGCCTCTGTCTAAATCAGGACTTTTTCATTAAATATGTCCTGAAATAAACGTGTTAGTGGAGAGGTATCTGTGGTGAATATGCAAGGAAAACTTTTGGGTGACATGAAATCACACATAGCACTTGTTTTAAAGCTAACAATGGACAGGCATTCTGCATAAAACTTGTGTCTAGGCTACCATGCATAGCTCACTTGTAGCTGACCGTCATTCTTCTTTTGTTAGAGAGTGCCTCCTCTCAGTCCCTGATTCTGAAGACACTTTAATCAAAACAAATTGGGTTACTTTAAAATGTGCAAATACCAAGTCTTCTATAGTCCAGACCATTTTGACTGATGCTTGTGTAAGGGGATCTTCTGGGGAGAATAATGTCAGGCAGAAGGAAAAGGAACAGCAGGGCTAAACTGGCAATGGTAACCTTTTCTGTTAATACAGCTGAAACATAAAAAGGCTTTTTATCCACAGGATAGAAGAACCAATGGCAAATATGCAATACCAGAAGCGGACAACTGACACTAGTTTTGACAGGTTAGGACATAAACACCAGTAGCAATGCAATCCAGAGATCAGCAGTGATATAAAGCTGAATAATGAGACACAGGCAGAGACAGATTCATGAAGAGTTCCAGTGCTTTCGCCAGAATCCATATTCCCTTGCTATGAGCAGATATTGCATTATCAGATACAGCCAGCTCAGCAAGATGTCAAGGGTGGAGAAAGTCATTGCTGTGTTTTAGTGTGGGAGTGACAGCCATAGGTTTAACAGTACCAGATGGACAAACCTGTGGCATCTGAACAGTTCAAGTGTGGATCTGTTGCAGAAACTGTGATGTGAATAGCTGTGGGCAAGCTCTCCTGGTGGAAAGCCTTCTGGATCTGCACCAGAAGTGAGGAAATGAGCCAGCACTGGCTGTTTCAGCCAACATCAGCAGGTCTCTCAGGACTCAGCTGTCTGCTCATCCCACTCTCAGTCCACAATTAAGCAGTGCATAAATAACTGTCTAAGGAACACAGATATCTTCTGTATGTGGACTGCTCTTGGCTCCTCTGCCATAGGAAGTACATGACTTTGGACTATAGGAATATTTTTCAGTGTTGAGATCCTTGTAGCCATGCCTGTACTACACTGCTGACCATTTAAAAAATATACTTACATCTCTCTTTATGTTGTAATAATCAGTGTCCAGCTGAAAGCAGAAATCAGTGATGTAGCTGGTTTTGTAGTGACATTGGTACAAATCTTGTTTCACCAAATAAAGGTAGCAATACACGCATAAATCACTCTTACAGAAAATTCAGGTCAGAGAATTTCTTCAGAACTTCCTCTTTTCCTTGTTCCCTAGCTGTGGTCTCAGCTCAAAAGTGAAGATGACCTCAGCAGTTAGCAGCCACAGAACTTCACACTGCAGCAATGCCTCCTCCTCAGTGCTGTTGAGTGAAAATGCTCTACTTTATTGCAAGTAAAGAGTCAAACCAGATACCCAGATTTTTTCCCCCCTTGTTTTTAAAGGAAAATATGCTTCTTTTCTTTTTAAAATTTTGGTGCTAAATTTTTATTTTTCATGAAATACCCAAAACAACCTACTAGTTTTAATTGAAAATACACAAACCCTGAAAAACATTTGTGAGTCAATTTGATAAGACACACACTTGTTGCTGTTGTTATTAATGGAAGTATTCATCAATTTAAGTTCAATTTTAGAGTTTAGGGAGAAAGTACCAAGAAAAATTGCAGAGCATCCTTGTAACTCAGAGCGTTTAGACTCCCCAACAAGACAGAGGGCTGTGCTCACTGCATTAACGCTTGATTCAAGGTGTTATTTGAGTGTTCTTAAAGCAGTGACTTCCTTGTTTTACCTGTTAGTGCTGGGGTTCATTGCACCTTAAATGATTGAAGACCCAGGTATATTTGTACTGATGCACAATGCCTTCTTTGTGTCCTCCTAATGAAAAAGCATTACCAGGAGTTTGTAGCCAAATAAGGTAGATTTATTGCTACCTTTGTGCTGGTGATGTTGAAAGCAGCTGGATTATAACACCAAAACTTGTTTTTGGTCTCTCCCCTGGAAACTAGATAGAAAATGCTACAGAAGAAGCAGCTGCAAAGAACAGCTAGATATTATAGTATGCACAAAATTTACCATTTGGTTTCTTTATTACTGGTAGTATTAGATTTGGCTTTTAAACTCTTTGGTGCTGTTTACTAGTATCTGAATGGTTATAGGAAAAATCTGTGAAACACGATAAAATTTTAAGGTACCTGGCTAGAGCTTGATTTTTTGTTGTTGTTGTAGGTGGTTTTAGAGTTATTTGTGTTTGTAGTAGCCAAGAACCCAGCAAATTCTCAGAATAAACTGCATTGACCTCACTACATCAAACTGCCCATGGCTTAAGCAAAGTATACAGTCTTTCACTGGCAGCCATAGCTGCCAGAAAATGATGATACACTGCCAGTATAATTTGCAGATGTTAGTAATCATGAATTCAGTGTTGGGCATAAAGGAGTGTGGAGAGAGGAATCCCAGAGAATGGCCAGAAGCGTTGCATGTGGCCAGAATTTTTCACTGAGTTCACATGTGTGCTGCGATACTGTTTGTGCACCTTCTGTCCAGATATATTTGAACACACTAGGGAGTAGCTTCCTAATCAGCTGTTACCTGATGCCCATCTGCTTTCCCAAATAACATGTGTCCTCTGTAACATTTACCAATATTTGCTCGTGGCTCATTACTTTTGCAGGATATGCTGTTTTGTAAAATAATAGATACCCATTAAAGCTGATATTCCTATCGCCCAACCTTAGGCTGCTCAAAGTCTGGTACTTAGTCTAGACTGCAATACTGGTTCCCACTACAGTCAAATGGAAGCTATGCATCTCTAAAGGGAGTTTCATCCTTTCCTGAGACATCCAGAATACTCATGGTGAACTCTTCTCTGAAGGCAATTTTCTGTTTCCTCTGAATATAGAGAGAACCAAATATCACTAGTTTAGGAACTTAACCTACAAGAAAGATTAAGATTAATATTAATCTAACTAAATATAATTGTCTATAACCTCAGGCTCTTTTTAAAGTCTTTCAGGAGAAATATGTGCAATGCATCTCATTTTACAGTTAAATGTCTAAAACAAGTGAGCTAAATGGCATACTAGATCTATTCCTTCTTCTGAATTGACTGTGGCCAGGTACACAACGTCACTGCCACAGATGTTGTTAAGATGCCTCCCACCTTTACAGAAAGTTTAGTAATGATGACTTTGCATGAAGACCATTTATCAGTCAGACTCTTGTTCTGTGAGTATAGTTACTTTTCCCTATGCTGTACAGATGTTACAGGGAGAAATATTCTTAACATGTAAACACTTACTCCCTAAATTCTTCTTATTGAGGTTAAGAATGGACTTTCCAATCTCACTCAGCCTAAAATTCACTGAAAATTCCCATTGAGTTAAATCGAGTTAAGAAAGAAATTTGTGTTAATAGAGAACATTGTGTGGTTTGGTTGGTTGGTGGGTGTTTTTCTCTTCCAAAAGAAGAAATACATATTGTAATCAGAGTTCTTCACATCTTAAATATATGAATACCAAGGTTTAAGTCTCCTGATAGAGTGTTGCTTCTTTGTGTTTCCATAACAGTGCCCATTACCTGGAGTTTGTGAATGCAAACATGAACAGGAATCAGATCAGGAGGGGAATGGAAGTTACCAGTAGGGAAGGGTTCTCGTTTGCTTGTTTGTTGTGGGCTTTTTGGTTGGGTTTGTTTGTTTTGTTGCTTTTTTTTTTTTTTTGAGAAATAACATCAAAATTTAAGGTAGCAAACTTATACTTAGTGACTCAGTAAAGCAGACTAATTTCTAGAAGTGGTCAGTACTCAGGAATTGGCACCAAAATTCAATGTTTCATAAGCAATTCTATCAAAACAAAAGCAACTATTTGTTCTTGTGGAAAAAAGCATTTTTTTCTTGAGTAAGTCGAGTGTGAATTTCTTGCATGTTCCCTTCGCATGTATCCTACAAAGCATATGAACTTTTAGATGCCACCAACTAAACCACACGGCTATGTAACTCAACTTGCTGCATCTTTTGCTTTTAGCCCTCAAAATCCTCAGAGAAAAAGCCAAGGGGTGCTAGCAGAATCATAATAAATAAGTGAAAGATTCTCAGCTGCTATAATGGGCATTGGATTAGATCTTGTGTTAGCTCATGTTCCAAAAGTTGTAAAACTTGCAGAGACTGGTACATGTTTCTTTTTAAATTCATCGGGATAACGCATTTGTTACTAAAATAAAATAAAATAAAATAAAATAACAACATCCCTCTCCCTCTCCCATGTCTTTGTTTCTAAGCTTACCTCCTCTCAAAAGGTAAAATATAATAGATTAAGGGAAACTTTCTGTAGCCCAAGCATTAAGGGGGATAAAAGCAAACATGTCTGTCAGTCTGGCTATTAAGAGCAGCTGCACCAGAGACAGTTGACCACCAAATGGTATCCTAGCAACCTACAGTAGCATCGTTTTACATATCAAGCCAAATTTATCCTTTTCAATATCTTAGCTTCAAGAGATCAGGGATGAATACAGAGAAAAGGATGGAAATGGTGCCTATGAGAAAGACAACACAGGGTTTTAATTTAAGCAGAGGTTATATGGAATGCTTGAGTAAAAGGAATAAAGAACATCATTCTTTTGTGAGAGGGAAAGATACCTTCCCGTGGTAAGGCACTCAGACAATTATGAACCAATTTGCTTTCAGAATACTAATCCTGTGTTTATTCTAGCTTGGAATAAAACTTGCAATATATTGTATCTTTAATTCCATTAAAATGTTCGCATTTAATTGGGGAGGGGTGAGAAGAAATAATTTTTAATTATTCAAACTTTATAAATCTTAAAAAAATGTCTAGCCAATTCCACCTATAAATTGTGGCTTTCAAAAAAAAATAGCTGTTATTGTTTCTAATATTAAATCAGATAATTACAGTTCTGTTAATAAACTCTCAAAATTGAGCAGTTCCCTTTTTTTATACCATAAATTGCTTCTATTCTCCTGTTATATTTAGAATCATTGATCCTGCACGGTCTGGATAATTTACCAATGTGCATAATGATCATGACTGTAAATAGCTTTGTCAAAGAGAGGAAAACTGAACCTATGTGCAGATTAATTACAGGATATTCCCTTTTTCAGTTTTCAGCAAATGTTGAAGAAACCTGCTAAGCATCTAGACCTTACCCACCATAAGAGCTGGACTCTCATGTCCAGAGTAAATTAGCATGGTTGCACCAGTCTTAGTTGAAATGAGGTCCTCTGACCTCAACTAGGGGTTTGGCTGAATGCAACGAAGTTACTGATGGTGCAGACAGAGCACCACCTCAAGCAGCAGCAGAACCACCTCCGTTCAGCAGCAGATGTGCTGCCCAGTAAGCAGTGTATTGCAAATATCAGGACAGTGTGCAAAGCTACTGATCACTGATCATTTTTAACTTACAGTTGAAACGTTATCCTTGCAGAGGATACACACCACGGGGAATGGATTTACAAAGATACGTTTCATGATATAATAAGCGGTTTTGTATGCACCAGAAAATCTGTGTGAAAAAGATTTCCACGTGACACCCTGCAGTAGAGGGCTCTTTGGAGACTTAGCTTGGGAAAAAAAAAAACCCACACAAGAAACCCAAATCACTAAATTATTCACTTTTTAAAATGGCATAATTGAAGCAAGTTTTTAATCCAAAATTCAGTCTCTCCCTTAATTTGTATTTCTAATTCCTTTTAATGGTGTGTTTTGGAACAGGCTATTTAGCTTCCTATCCCTTGTTATTTATGCAGATGACCGCAATCCCCCATCTTCTCCAAGTATTCTGTCAATCTCTAGTTACCACTGGTAGTACTTCATCACATCAGTTGATATCTTCTTCAGCTTCCAAGTAAAGAGTCTGCCATAGGCACATTTTAATCTATTAGGACAATTTATCCTACTCTATTTAGTTCCAAGTTTACCTTCTACTCTGCCCCCAAATGCCTGTGCATTTATGTAGCCAATCACAGGGTAAAAAAATTATAATCACCCAAAAACCAGACACATTGGCTTCTTGTAATCTGGCTGCCTCTATGCAAACTGTATGTTTCTGATTAGTGTTCCCTGAGCAATATATCAAAGGAACACTGGACAAGAAAGAGCCTTAGAGCTGACAGAAAATCTGCCCTCTGTTAGTCTGCAGCCACATTGACTGAGATCTGTAACATATGTGCTGAATATTTGCCTGTGAAACAAATGTGTCTTCAGCAGCTTAGGCTCTATCAGCAGGACAACAGGCCAGACCTATTTAAAAATGCCTTAGATATAGTCAGTAAGGCAAGTTATAAGTTGCTGCATACACATGAATATATATGAAAAGACATTAAAAGTTTCTGTAGTCTCCCACACAAAGCGTGCATCTCCAAACATTGTGTGAATTTCAGAGCATGTAATTTCTGCTTAAATTTATTTTGTTAGTCTGATCTTTGTTAAGAGATGAGCTAAGGACACAGTAATCCTGTTCACAAGAAAGAGAATACCATCATTGGTAGGAAGATGAAACAGCCCTTAGTTTTACATTCTTCTTGACAAATTGTTAGAGGAAACAGACAAGTCTTCAGAACCATGGGACAACACAAATGCAATTAAACAGAAATCTTAGAAAGGAATCCGAGTAGGCCTTTGAGTTTTTATGTGATACTAAATTAATGTTTCAAGGATATTAACAACTTGGCAGGTAAGTGAGCAGAAGAGCCACTTCAGAGAAATCATATTCAAAAAATGCTGGGGCAATCCAGTTTGATTGATTAGTGTAGGAATTTATGAAGGCACTATATGAATTGTTTGGGATTTTTTGTAATAACAAAAGCTGGGTTTAGTGATTTGGGTGGTCATTTCTATATCTAAAATTCTGTATTCACCTAGAGTATAATTAAATTCTGGGTAAAGTAGCTTCCCACAAGTGAAATTCCTGTAAGAATTTGGTGCCATCTCTTAGGCATTTTAACCTTGAGAATTTTTAAGGTGGATGACAAGCACATCTCCTTCAAGACTGCCTTTTATCTATATCATGCATCAGAAAAAGTCTGTACTTTATAAATCATATGCAGTAAAGAAAATGTACTATCTTTTGTGGGCAGAGTGTGAGAAAAAAGAAAAAAAAAAAAAAGAGGAAAAAAAAGGCAAAACAAGACCCATACAATTTTAGCTGCAATTCTAGTTTGCTTGGCAAAGGAAGTTCCACCCATTGACAGGCAGGCCTTCTGCCATCTGTTTTAAGTGGGTGCATTGCAAGCACCTGGAGCTACAACGAATATTTTCCTTTTTAATTCTTTCTTGTAAAACAGATGGGAAAAAGCACAGCTAGTAGTGTTATGCTGTGTTTAAATATGAGAAGACCATCATTTAGTCTCACTGTTGCCTTCCAGCCTGACACCTATATATTTGGACTCCCAGGTTTTAATCAGCAGACGCATGTCAGTGTTCAGGAGGCTGTTGTAGGGATCTATTTGCAAAGAACTGGAAAGAGGCCACAAGTGACCTACTACTTATGCAATGGCAGCATACTGATTAGAGGAGATTATAGTTTTCTGAATGCAAAGCTCTAGTTTAATGAGCATTTTAAGGGCAATGCAAGAAATCATGTTATCTCTAAGCCCTATGAAGGTACAGGACAAATAGGAGAATTCACAGATGCACAACTTCAAATGTCAAAAAAGGGATAATTATAGCCTTGCAAAACTGTTTCTTAGGCATATGTCTCTAAGGTTTCTCCTAAAAAAACCCCAACAAAACAATGAAACAGACAAAAGTTTGTAAAGTTGCATTTTCCCAAAGGCTTGAAGGAGAATAAAGTACCTTTGAAGTGACATTAGGAACCTTAAACTGAAAAGAGCAACACAGGGAAGTCCTGCCCACCAAATCAAAGGACTTGAGATTCTGTAGGGACTAAGGATTTCTGGCCACAGGCTCCTAATGGGTAGCTTTGTGTATGCAATAGACAAAGTGTTTTTTCTGAAGTAACAATAATCAGTTTGGAACACAAAACATTGCCAAAATAAATAGATGCGCTCATATCAAAGTTGGAATATTTCAGCTCTCATCTTTTTCCATGATGGGGAAGGGACATAGATGTGATCCAAAAGTTTTTCAAGGAAGCAGTAGCCCAGTCTGCAAAAGATGGCTAGGATATTCAACTTAGAGGAGAGCAGGCTGTTTTCCCTTCGCTGTTTCGGTCCTTGCTGTCCAGTGACTGTCTAAAGGAGAACGCAGAAGGAGCCCTGCTGTACGGCAGTTCTGATGGCTCAGGCATAACTCTGAGATGCAAAACCTGTACATTTTAAACCTGCACAGTCTGATGGTGGCCTAAAACACAGTTCTCCAGGATAAACGCTCTACCAGTAATAAGTATCTATGCAAAAAGTACCACGGCACAGTAAAAGGCTCCAGGCTCTGATTTCTAGCTTCACAGAGGTACTTTGAGCTATCCCAACTCTTTTTAATTTTCTTTTACCTAAAATGACCAAATCAAATCCCTTTATAGTACTCATAATCTGCTAGTGATCAAAAGCTGCTGAGTGAAATACCCGGATACATCTTCAAACTCATTATTTCTCAAGAAGTCAGGATAATGGGCTGGACAGATGAAGAAAATATATCTTCATCTGGATTATCTTCCAACCCAATATTCTGAAATTCAAGATAAACACGGCAGCAATCAGAATTTCAGAACTATAAAATTAATACAAAACATTTCCCACTCCTTGTATTCTGTTTTCCCAGCGCTGAAAAGGAAAAAAAAATAAAAAAAGAAAAATAAAGTAATAACTTTTCAGGTTTCCTTTGGAATCAATAGGAAGGAGAGAGGGATTCTTTTATTTTGATTTTTATAAAGTAAAAGTTATGCCTCTGTGGAATAAGTAGGTGGGAATTGATCAGTAACAACTGGAATGTTAAAAACTGTTGAATTTTTCTCGCAAGAAATGAGAAATTGAGTAACACATGAGAAAGTTCATCTGTTTCCTAAATTTTTTTTTTAGTATTTAAAAGTATTTTGTTCAAAATATTACAGCCCATGTTTGGTAAAGATGTACACTATATGTCAAGAATGGTGCATAGATTAAATAAGCTATTATTTCTAAATGAACAAAGTTCATTTTTGTATTCAAGTAGACTACTTGAATATTATTATATTAAAGGTAAATTTACAATATATGTTAATAAATATACAACATATGTATAGGAACATGGGAATCCATTGAACTGCTTTTTGACCCGTTAGATCTGGAGTTAATTCATAAAAACAAGTATTGTGGTAATTCACTAAGGGGAATTTACTTTTTTCAAAGTGTTGAATTCAACTTTTGAGAGGTCATTTCCTAATTACTGGGGTCATGAAAGAAGAATTTTAAAAAAACCAGCCAAAGATGGCTGATGTTAAGACAAATCATCTCTTTAAATCAACAGTTTCTGAAGCTTTACATCCCATCTGTTTTTAAGTAGTTAAGAAAAACTGATATTCAGTATTCTTCCAGTGCAAAAAAAAGAGATTAATATTTATGAAATATGACTCAGATGAAGATTTATATATTCATTCCACAAAAGTAGGCTTACTGAATCACCATTTCTCCCCACCTGAATTTCAGGTACCTTTTACTTGGAAGGAAACGGAATTTAAAAATACCTATTGTGCAGTGGGCATACTAAGTTTTAAAACACAACTGATGCTTGAGTGGCAGTGAAAGGCAACTACCAAGTTTGCAAATAGATTTTCTCTCAGGAATAATTTCCACTCCACAAACTGAACTTGGAATAACAATGAGAAGAAAAATTTAGAAAGTTTTATTTTATTTCATAGTTTTCCTACTTCTTAAGGACAGTGTGTTCCCATTTATCATTATCATCATCATTATCACTAAGTATTTGTGTAAAGAGTAGAGCTAAAACCAGGGGACAAAATGAAAAATTGACTTCTTAGTTCTAAAATAACTTATTGTGTTTTCTTTCTGCTGATATTTTGTCTCACTTTCTGTGCTTTCTTCAGTGTTACAAATTCTTCAATATTAGTATCTAAATGCCCGATATGTTCTAGTCTACTCTGACTTATTAAACCATCTTTGATTTCAAGAAGAACGTTACTGTGTAATTACAAGTGTTTAATAAACCATATTGTTTTTCACAGTTGTTGAATTTATAAATCTATAATATATTAATACCGGATGTGTTTCTTAGGTTTTTTTATTATTTATCATGAATGTGCATCCCTCAGAAAATCAGAAGTCCAAAGAAGTCCTAAATCTTTGAATTTCCAGCACCTTTGAACACAAGGTAATATTAAAGCAAGGTAAAGACAAGATTTTTGAGAATAACAGAAGCTCTGAAAAATAGTGTTATTTTTGCCCTCTGACTTTATAATTATTTGTTAACAGCTGTGTAGAACATACAGGATATATAATTCTTATAAAAATGTATTGGATGAAAGTCTACTCAGAGTTCTTTGTGTGGGATGTTCAGTTTGGGTTGGGTTTTTCCAATTTATTGTTTTTAATATAAATGTTTCAGATTTTTTGAAAGTTTTATGTCAGCATTTAGTAGTGAATGATGGGCATGGTAGTCCATTTTAATGGGCAGTAGTATAACTGAAGTTCAATCACTATGACTAAAAAAAAGTGGGTATAAAATAGAAATATATGCAGTGCCAATAAACACAATACAGTAAAGGCTCTTGCAAAATACTGTCCTTTCTTTTCCTTTGCTTTTTGTACAATGGAAATCGTAGCTTTGGGAATTCTGATATATTTTAACGCAGTAAGACATGTTGCTGTGGCCAACTGGTAGGAATGCATGAATAAGAAGGGAAATTGTCATCCCAAACACCATGTCAGTATTTCAATTAGCTCTGAAATGTTGTGAGTCAGAATGCATCTGTCTGTAATCAGTAGTGCATTTAAAATATTTCAGGATCTAACTCTTTCAAAGTGTGATCATATGCAAAATAATTATTCAGTACAGCTTTTTGTCTATATAAGAGGTGACCTTTTTCTGGAGAGTTAATGTAATCGAAATTTTTATTGAATAACCCCTCATTTTTTAAGATGTTCTAGTTTAAAAAATGTATTAGTATACTGAATAATAAATAATAATCAAAATTTTTTTAGTTTCCAAAATCATGGGTTTATGTTAACTTTCTTTTTCCCATCATCACTGAAACATTTTAATGATGTCAAATAAACTAACTCTATTGTTTTATAAAGCATAATGAAAATGAGAGGAAAACTACAGCTCTTGAGGAAAAGTTAGGTAATAAATTAAAATGGGATATCTAGATATTTTACATTGGTGACTGATGCAGCAGGGCAAAGGATCTTTAAAATCTGTTATAAACTGACTATGTGCTAGAGCTTTTCCAGTCAGCAGCAGATCACTGAGTGCAGAACACAATGCAGGACGACT
Source organism: Mohoua ochrocephala (assembly GCA_013398855.1). Lineage (NCBI taxonomy): Eukaryota > Metazoa > Chordata > Aves > Passeriformes > Acanthizidae > Mohoua > Mohoua ochrocephala. The sequence goes on from VZTA01007554.1 coordinate 17,736, forward strand.
TACTTTGGAAGGGCTGGATTTTGAACATGGATGTTCTGGGATGGGGTGCCCAGACTCAGGGGTCTGAGACGTTGGTTTTCCTCCACAGAAAGTATCAGTTACAAATGGAGCATCTTCAGACACAGACAGTAGCTGACATGTTACTTGCCTCCTGACACAGTCATAGAATTGAAACATGCTAAAAGTACTCTTTGAAACAATCATTTTGTTTATTTAAAAAAAACCCCACAAAATTAAAGTCTCCAATGGAAGAAAAACTCCAAACACATAAGCATGGCTGAAAAAAGCTTTTCACTAGAACTTTCCTCATTATTTAACATGAACTTTAGGCTTATTCCTTCCTCTTTCCTGATAAGGTTAACTGGAAAACAAGCCTTCTATTTGCATAATGATTTCAAGGTTTTAGAGTTTAGTTTAATTTCACATTTAAATAAAGATGAGACCAAACAAATTTTACATAATTAAACATAAAAGAAGTTTTGAAAGTGGATAGTTTAACCACAAAATGTTCTGTAACTGTTTCTCTGTGTAAACAAATATTCTTTTAAAGATGCTACTACTAACTCTCATCCGAGATGTGGAAACTGAATTCTTGGTCATAATTTAAACATGGATTTCTTGTATCCTGAGATTTTCGTTACTCGGTTAGATATTTTTTTCCTTTCCTTCTGAATCTAAAACATATTTCAGCTCACATTACATTTATAAAGAGATCTGTCGTTTGGAGGAAAAAATTACTAATGAAAATGATAAGTTTGAAAATGCAGATCAGTTGCAAGACTTTCTTCCTGAGAAAGTCTTCATTTTCAATACTGAAGCCAAGATACTTTGTAAAGTAGGACCCTGAGAATGCAAAGTTAGAAAGGGAATAGTAGGAGGATGCTATTTTGGGACTGATTGCTGGCCAATGTCTGATGATAATCAGATGACTGTGTAGAAAAAAAAACTAGATTAGGTGTGATCATTTAAAAGTAAAGCTGATTTATTATACTCTGAAGTTCTTCAGGATTGGTTGTCTGAGGAGTCTCTTTTGCTATCCATTTCCTTGCAAAATTCTGCTTCTGAATCTAGTCCCTCTTAGGCACAATATACCTTTCAATACATGAACTAAAGTAAAGAATTTTGAGTGTTCAATCTGTCTGAAAAAAAGCCAACCTTGAGATAGTCACACTATTTATTGAATTTGGAAAGCTATCTCTGACTATCATAATAGAAATTTTGTGTCTAATTGTTATTGATTATCTGATCGATATTTAGAAAATGAATCTTTTTTTTCAACACTTTTTTTTTCACAATACATGGACATAGAATTCCCCTAGATGAAACAGTAAATAATCTCACTGCTATTGTATCAGATAAATATAAGGATATATGGGATATAATTTTCTTTGGCAGAGGAGTGAATTGAGTGCATGTCTTTACATAGTTTAAAATAAAATAAATTAAATAAAAAGACATTTTACTATCATCTACTCTTCTGTTGTTTGGAGTAAAAAAAATTAAAAGCAAAAAAAGGTAGCAACAACAGCATTTTAGGGGAATTTCAGACATCTTAATTCATGACAGATACATCTCAGAAAGCCTCACAAATCCGATTCAAAAGCAGATTTAGGCAGAGAAATGCATAGTTTCAAGACTCCCATGGACAAAGGAGTAGCATAATAAAGATTCTCAGTGTTACAGCTGAAGTTGTGAATGTCTTTTAGTACCACTTGCTTCCACATGCTTTCCAAAGACCTTTTCTGACTTTAGGTCACAGAAATTTATTTAATGTGTCTGTGGTAACACAGTGTGTCACTGTTACAGCTGGATCCACTTTTTTCTGGTCATGTATGTTCCCTTCTATGGCATAGAGGAGGAGAAATGTGAATAGGGTTGTTTTCCCCTTTTCTCTCCTTAAATATACTTCTCGATATTATTGCAACAGCAATATTTGAAAGTCACGGTAAATTAATGCAATTTCAGTTTTATTTTTGGATCAAAAAGTTGCAGAATATCCAGTTTAGACAAATAATTAATACATCTTTAAACCTCTTAATGAATAAGAACTGAAAAGGTGTTTATATCTTCAAAGAGCCAGTGGAAAGGCACTTGATATAAATTTGGACACACCTTGATCCTTTTTTTTTGAAATTTTGGAATAATACTTTAAGATATTCCTCTTTTAGGTATATGTAAACTTTTTGAAATGAAAGTAGTAGAATTTGCATGGATTCATGTAAAGGCATTTTTTGTTTAATTCACATTGTACAAGCACCCAAGGAGGAGTCAAATTATTCATACTTCTTCCTCGAAGCAATTAGGTACATTGTCTGCTTAATGCCAGCGTACTTAACTGCATGTTATGTTACTTAACTGGAAGTAAATAGTCAAGTGTTAATCAGTTTTCAATGTGTCTAGCACTGAATTCCTCTTTTCTTTATACAACACAGGAGGTTAAAGAAAAGCCACACTCTCACTAAGGAAGCTGCCTATTAAAACATTATGCAAACATCTTTTATTTAGTCTCATTTTTTCCTTCATTCTCAATAGCAGGGTGATCTCTCTTCCTCTCTAAGGCTGGCATGTCTTCAAACACAGCAAAGTTTACTTTTTCCAACATTTTAACTCTTATCCATTTTTAGAAAGAATAACTTTTTCACAGAAGAGTTAGAAGCCAAATATTTTCACTAGGTAAAGAAATTATCTATATTACCCTTGAATTAAAAATCAGAAAAAGTAAAAGCAGACAAACATGAAAAACACACAACACTTTTCACAGAAAATTTATATATTATTCAAGTGATAAATGAAATAGATCCATATTTTCACTCACTCAAGGGGCTGTGCTTCGGATTTGTGCTGCAAACAGTGTTGATAACACAGGGATACTTTTGCTGCTGCTGAGCAGTGCTTGCACAGAGTGCAGACCTTTTCTGCTTCTCATGGTGAAGAGACTGGGGTTGCACAAGGAGCTGGGAGGGGACACAGCCACAGAAGGTGACCCCAACTGTCCAAAGGGATATCCCAGATCATATGGCATCATGCTCAACATGTAAAGTTGGGGAAGAAGAAGGAAGTGGTAGATATTCAGAGTGATGGCATTTGTCTTCCCAAGTCACTCTTACACATGACGGAGCTCTGCTTTTCTGCAGGTGACTGAGCACCTGCCTGCCCATGGGAGGTGGTGAATGAATTCTTTGTTTTTGCTTTGCTTGCACTTGCAGCTTTTGCTTTACCTATTAAACTGTCTTTACCTCAACCCGCAAGTTTTATCACTTTTACCCTTCCTCGTCTCTCCTCCATCCCCAGCAGAGTGGGAGTGAGTGAGTGAGTGAGTGAGTGAGTGAGTGAGTGAGTGAGTGAGTGAGTGACTGACTGAGTGACTGAGTGACTGAGTGAGTGAGCACTGATGTGGGGCTGCATTGCTGGCTGGGGTTAAGCCATGACAATAGCTCTTACAAATTACTTTTGTACCAGTACACTGAAGGCATCAGTGTTGTTCTACGCTAGCTAAAACTCCTATTACTCATTATTTTGGGTGGACATGTAATATAACTGAACACAAGCACTGGCTGTTCCCAGTTGCCAGACTCATCCCTCATTGGCTCCAGAAAATGAGGACTATCCAGGTAGCATATAGCCATTATTTCTCTCCATCTCAGTTACCTGTCCAAAGTGCAAATTGAATAAAGATTGGAATACAGCTGAGTCACATTTTAGCTATTCAGGAACTGTATTTAGTGTTCTGGACATGCACTTTGACCATTGCAATCCTAAATTAAGCACTAACTGTCATTACCAGTTCTTGCCGATCTTTGTAATTCAAAAGTAACTGGAGAACTGGTCTTTAAGTCAAGAAGATAAATTCAACATCTTTTGTTTCCTTCAAATTAAACTCTAATAATTGCTACAAGTAATTCAGGGACGGTCTGTCATATTGATCCCACAGCTTTGTAAAAGTATTTTACACTGACTGAAGTACACTGACCATAGTTTTTTATTTATGAATGTCTCAGGATTTAAAACTAGTTATAAACAAGAAAAACAAAAAAAAGAGAAAAAATAAAATTATGAGTAGCAACATCAAAGAAAGATTAAACATGCAAAATCAGCATCTCTTACATTTAAATACTGTTCCTTAACTAAACTAAGTATTATATTAGTGAAATATTGCAGCCCCCAAGGATTATCCAGAGGAATTCTTCCCAGAACAATCCTCAAAACTCAATAGCCTAGTTTAGTTTTAGGCAGCTAATTAAAACAATTAATTTAGCAGAGTACATTCCTTCTACACTTAGTGGAGAAAGCAAGGAGATCATGGTGGGCTGAATAACCTCTGCAAGGGATATAGTTTCTTTCTCCATTAACCATATTGAGAATAGGAAAACAACGTTCATTTCTTAAGCAATTATTTTGGGTGCTTAATGTTAGTCATGGTGTCTTCACACAGAAAACAAACACAAGGAATAAAGTAATGGGCGTGGTACAAAGAGCCACTCTCATCACAAAGTCCTTAGACTGTATTATCTCACGTGGGGTTTTTGGGGTTTTTTAATAATTTTTATTAAAAGTACATCTTTTTGCTATCTGCTGAGAAGTCTCACTGATTACATATTGAAACTGAACAGACAGATAAAACCTAAAGAAAAAAATATTAGAAACATGTTACAGTTACTTTGGTGACATCAAGAATAAAGGAATTAATAAAAACTCTTTACGGGTTCTAGTCAACCCAACTTAAATATTTTATTAATGCTTCTAGGAGTTTTTATCACTACAGAGCTTTCTGTTGACTGAACAGAGTCGTTATGTAAATCTTTTTTGTAAAAAAGTACCCAGTGACTTTGTTGCTACACAGAAAAAATACTTCCCAACATTTCCCCAGAATTGTTTTTATTCATGATAAACCCACCACTTTTCCCTTGCAAAAATATATTATGAACTGAACACTATTAGCTAAGACTCAGTGTTCGATTAAACAATAATAATTTGATATGGATTGAGCTACATACAATCTAATCTATATTATTTGACTCAGAAACTCTTGCTACTCAATTAGATGCAGATATTTTGATCAGAAATGCTCAGAAAAATCTTATGTAGATTTCATGACTGAGGCAGAAATTCCTTATCTGTTAGAAAATGAAGACATCACAGTATTGGGGCTTTTTCAGTGTGTAATATATTGGTAGGTTCCTTACTTAGGAGGCCAAAATCCAACACATTAAGTCCAATGCTGACACAGCAGATTTGAATTTATGATTTTACAGCATAGCATCTAAATGACAGCTTAGAAACACTCTTGAGCGACAGATTTTCCGACATTTTTTTGAACACTCAGTTCCTTCCTCACACTGAAAGTCTATTCTGTCAGGAAAACAGGATCATCAAATCACAATCCCAGCCAACAAAATGGATCCTGGCTCTGTAGCCCAATTTTTATACATTTAGCAGCCAGCAGGAACCTGAGGTTTCTCCCGTATTTGGCGGTGCCTATTTTCCTGAGCAGCATGGTCCAATAGAAGTGGGCCCTTAGAACAAAAGAGTCACACAAACAGTAAATATTTCAATGGGTTTTACATCAGGCAGGACATAGACTAGTGGCATAGACCATATATTAATCAGCTACTCTCCAGTAGCCCATTTTTCAGTCCAGTTTAAATCCAAAATTTATCTAATTCTTGAACTTTAAAACACTGCACAATAAACGCCAATGTGCAGCAAGACAGAAAATTAAAAAACATTCCTGATCTGAATTAAAACAGTAATGCAGAAGATTAGTTATATTTTCGTAACATTTGATAATGAATGCAAAGAGAGAAACAATTTAAGGAAAAAATGCCATGATGTTTTTCCGAGATTTAATACAGAAAGCTGCTTTAGACTGTAAAACTATTTCCCAGAGATATTAATCTGCTGCCCTGAGAGAGACACATGCATACACGTGGACCAGCATGTCCTACTACTTAACAGGTTACTAAATGTGAAAACACTGCATACACTGTGTACAGGTTTTGTTGGACTCAGGTGCCTAGCTAGCCTGGAATTGCAGGTCTTGAACCAAATATCCAATTTTGAGGTTTTGAACAGCTGGACATCTTAACACCTTAGTTAAATGTCTGCTTTAAGATAACAACTTATGTGTATGAGTGGCACAAAAGGTCAGACCTCTGTAGACTATTGTCCCACTGAATTTCAGTCAGAGAGCTTTAGAGGACCAGATCTCTGATGACTAACAGTCAGGCAAAATCAGTTGAAAATTACAGACTTTGCTATGCATAGAAACCCTGGCAAAATTGTACTGACAACTTCTTGAAAAGCAGCATCCTACTACACATATTGCTGTGAAAGTTTTACCAGATAAAACACATTTCTGTAATATAGCCTACAGATCACAGCAGTATTGAAAATGAACAGAGACTATTAGTTGAGGTTTCTTGTTTTGTAAATTATTAATATTTCAATTTTAAGTGATTTTATTTTTTTAATGTTATTGAAATCTTCCTGCCCTGGAGCAAATTTCATAATACCACAAGATAATATATTTGCCTGTCACCTTCCTAGGGCCTGGGCTTAAATCTGTCTTGGGTCACAAGTGAAATTATTTAAATGGTCTCAAATTAGCCCTCAGTAGGCATTTGTTCATTTCACAAAAGTAGTATTGTACATAATTTGGCAGCAGAGTGCAGTTGTAGAGTACTATTCTCTAAGGAACCAAGAAATGGAATAGAAGGGATATTGGCAAGCCAATGCAAATGATATCCTACTTTCACGAGAACCGCTATCCAGCAAATTAGTTAGCAGGATGTAGTTGTCCAAACATTGTTTTACAGTTTCATGCCATTTTGGACACTGACAGCCCAAGATGTCCTTTGAGCCATGTTACTTGCAACAGAGAAAAATTGCTATAAGTACTGATTGTATAGGAAAACAACGCTTTTTTTGTTCTTTGTTAGTTTTGAAGTATGATGATAATTAGAACATGAAACAACGAGGCAAGTCGTAATTAGAGGTTCAAATGAAAACAACATCATCAACATCATTCAACTATACACAGTTAAATTCAATTAAATAATTTGCTGACTTTTATGTGACCGGTTTTATCCAGCATAATAAAGAAAATGGGAAAATGAAAAAAAAAAGTAGAAGAAAAGTTATCAAATAAATTAGTTGGTGTAAATTATTCTATTAGTTGTGCTAATTAAGCAAAGAATGTGGTAAATGTCCAATGTTGCATTTCTTATATTTGAAAGGTTATGAGTCACCGAAATTCCACTAACTTAAATGTAAACAAGAGGGGGAAAAAAAAGTAGCATTTCTGCTTACATAAGCAAATGGACACTCTTAATTGAACTGAGCATTTTTAGGATAATAGCCTAGTTGTTCAGCAGTTGCACAAAAGATACTTCAATAACATTGTTCCATTAGAAGTGCAAGAAATACAAGACAGCAGAGGAATATAAAGCTGTACTTGGTCTGGAAACCTCTTTGAAAAAGGAATCCTATTTTCTTTAATATCTATCACTACTTATGCATGTTCCTCTGTGAAAAGTATTGATCAAGATCAATCCCTTCAGATTCAGACATAAGTGAAATGGTAAGGTTTGCCTCACAATTGCACACAGCAACAGTGAACATCATTGCCTCAGCACTGTGTTTTCTGTGCTAGCCTGACTCTGCAGTAGCCCTCAGCTTCAAGATTTTCCTCCTTACACTCTGTTCCAGTACCCACAGTGTACTGACCTTGGCTGAACACTGGTTACCCACCAAACCATCCTGTCACTCCCCTCCTCAGGAGGGACAGGAGCAGAAAGTAACATGGGGAAAAAATCATGGGTCACAATAAAAGCAGTTTCATGAAGCAAAAGAAAAATGCAACACATTTTATTCTCTATTTCTCACCAGCAAGTGATGTCCAGCCACTTCCCAAAAAGGGAAAGTTCAGCACATATAGCCATTACTCCAGAAGCAAATGTCACAAGTAATGAAAGCCCCTTCCTCTTACTTTCTCTTAGCTTTTATATCTGAGCAGATGTTATATGGTATGGAATACCCCTTCGAGCAGTTTGGGTCAGTTGTGCTGGCTATGTGCCCTCCCAAGGTCTTGCCCACCCCCAGCCTGCTGGTGAGAGTGGAATGTTGGAGAGACAGCGCTGAGGCTGTGCCAGCCCTGCTCAGCAGGAGCCAAAACACCGGTGTGCTGTAAACACCTTTCCAAATACCAATGCAGAGCACAGCACTGTGAGGGCTGCTGTGGGGAAAATGAAATTCGTCTCAGCCAGACCCATAGAGATGAGTCCTGGTACGAATGCATGCATACGTACATGCACTCACATTATATAAACATGTAAAATTAAAGCTGACTACCAGAACAAGGAAATATTCCCTCAATGATAATTTAACAGATTAAATATTTGAATAGCAATGCTTCGAAATCACAGTCTTGCCCTTTGTGCTGCTAAAGACTATTTTGTTTAGTTTTTAATATTTTGGTTTATTAAACTTTCAAGAGGAAAAAAAAACCCAACCACAACATAGTGGAATATGAAGAAGTAACCATAAGCGCTGAATAATTAAGAAATCAATAAACAATTTCACATTTCTTTGGTGTTCAAATGACCTTCCTGAATTAGAAGCTAAGACAGTGTATGCAATGCGAAATCATTAGGTAGGTAATGTACCAAGTAAATTTGAGTAGGCTGGTAAATTTTGATTTAACTATCTTAACTGCTTTGATAGGTTAACTCTGAAGATCATTGAATCAGTCAGACAATAGTTCAGCAAAAGCCAAATAAAAGGCAGCACTTGGAAGGTAATACACATGCAGAGAAAATATCAGTGAGTTGTGGGAGGTAGGTGGTAAGAGGATGCCCTGTAATGATTATTCTTTCCAAAATCTGTGATATAACCTCCTACTGCTGAAGACTGAGGTCAGACAAAGCCTAAGGAAAGCCAACAATACTTTTTTTTGATTAATAGAAATACCATCTAGTTCAGAGTTCATGCGAACAGCCAGAAAAATCTTATACGTCTGGGTCTGAGAAAGGCAGGAAGGAATACACCTTTGTCCTGCAGCAAGAACAGAACAGCCTCGCTGGGGTCTGAGAAAGGGTCGAACACAGACTTATCACTAGGGAGGATTGACGGGGAGGTTACAGGTTCTTTTTTTGTGGGAAACCAACAGTCCTTTTATCAGAGGTGCTTTATATGCATCAGTATGCTGTGGATGGGTAACTGCACAACAATTGGAAGCTGACTTTTGCGACTGAGGTCAAAAATGTTTGCCTCTACTGAAAGAATCTTCTCCTCTCACACCATCTACCTGAAGCAGTCTTGTTAGGGTCACTCTGCAGAGCAGCTTTCCTGCCTTCTCAGTTATGTATTCCAGCCTAAATCCAGCCTGCCTGTTCTTCTGTAGCTGGGCATAATATTAAAGATTCAGTTCAAGGACTCAGAGGCTCTATAAATTGCTGAGTACCCTTGGCTTGTGGGCACTCTCAGTTCCTCACAAAACAAATCCAGCTCTCCCCCAGGAATATAAATGAAATCACCCCAAATGTCTCACCACGTATGCAAATCTGTCATTCACTCTATGTATCAGCTCTTCAAATAACTCAGTGCTCCTCATACACAAAAATAATCTTTCTGAGGTGGTGGCAATAGATTTTTTTTCTGAGATAAAGGGTAGCACTAAGAACCTGTGTTCACCTTTTATCTGCCCTCTTCGTGACAGTTGTGTTGATGAAGTCTACAAAGCAGCCTGAATTGAAAGTCGACTTGATAATTTGTATCTTGCTCTCTTACCTATCATTATAGTTCATCATTATCTTCTAAAAGATTTTCCATTGCTTCTGAAACAAGTTAAGTCAGCATTCTCTCTCTCTCCCTCTCTCCCTCTCTCTTTCTCGCTCTCTCTCTCCCCACCTCTCCTTGAGAAGCAGTACAGCTGTCAATATGACAATCTAACCACAATATGTTACACCCACTTAGGTATTTGGAGGAAGAACTAAATGAATTTAGCTGTAGTTGATTAAATTTAAGTTTATCTTTATGTTAGTGCAAGTCATTAAGAACCAGAGCAATAAAGGAGTAAAATAGAAAATATCACTAAAAAACCAATGTTATATGAAATTATTAATGAAGATTATAAGGATTTCTAAGGACATTTATCTTCATTATCAGCTCTAGGAGTACTGAACATTAACTTTTTTTTTTTTTCCTTTTACTTCTGCAAGTCAATAAAATATTTTTGGCACATAGGATGTTTCAGAAAGCAGAGTAAACAGAGGCAAAATGGATTACCTACAATGTAACTGTTTGGCCTAGGAAATCTGAGTACAAACCATGTCTGCAAGCTACTCATTACTGAGAACTCCCTCACTGACTATGTAATCAATTTCAATAGAGATTGATTTTACAAGTAATATGCCCCCAAACCCATATGCCATTTACACCTTTTATTTGGCATCTCTTAAAATTAAAACAAATATTAATATAAGTCATAAATCAAGAACTTAGAAGTCAATAAGGGTTCTCTTCTCATTGCAGAGAAGTAGCTAGAAGCCCCTAAAAACCTAACAAATTTACTTGACCTTAAAAGCTGGAAGTTTGCTTAAGAAGTATTGTGAACTCACTTAAACTTAGAATACAATTCTCGGTTTGTTGATCTTTTGTGGAAAGAAATAATTTTATTTTTATATTTGTCCCTCAAAAGATGAGAAGTTCAGCAATGCATAAAAATAAACTTGGGTGTAAATGACAACGTCTGAGTCGTGCATCAGATGCAATAACTGGAGAGACACGCATGTGAAAATTGGCCAGCAGTTTTTTCTGAATATGCACAGGATGAAAGTCACAACAGTAGTGCAAGTGTATGAGCTGTGTACTCAGGCAGTCAGTCCATAAACAATCTGCTTTGTTGGCAGTCTAAGTACGAACATAACAATAAAAAAAAGAAAAAAAGTACAACAAAGCCAGACTGCAGTGGAAGAGAAGCTTCTAACTTACTAGTATTTGGACAGAACGGTGTAAACATTAACACTCCAGCCTCTGCTCTCTGTCAGAAATTTTCCTCTGTGTCTCTGCCTTATATTTCCACCTTTTGACCACATAATGAGGTTGACTGGAGCAAATTACATTTGACAGAGATTTTTCTCTGACTTTGGAAAATACAGAAAAGGTTTGATTCTGGCTTTTGACCTAAACTTTTTGATCTCAAAGAGTGATATATTAGGAACACTGATGAATAGGAAAGTAATGGTATAGGTTAGTACTGCCACCAAGTAGGATATTGGCTGGTGTTAATTAGATCTGTGATGACATTTTCTACACTGATGAGTTCCAGCTCCTATGAGAAAAATGTCCATGGATTTTGTCAGACCATTCACAGTAGTTGTCCAGCTCTCTCCTCTTGATTTCCAAGACATCCAACATAGCTTCTGCCATAGCTCAGCTGTATTTATGTGAACAAACCACTGTGTATCACTTTCCCAACAGGTGACTGAACCTGGAAGCTCCAAATCAAGAATTTCTTTCGATTTTCAGCGTGAAAGCCAACCAACCTCCACCTTATTCACATATCTTTTCTCACCTTTATTCCGTTGTCTTAAAGTCAGTCTGAATAGGCAGACAGCTGACCTAGAGGATTTTATAAGCTCCTGAAGAGAGAAAGTGTTTAGGGATACAACAGAGGAAATCCTAATGGCTATGAAAAGTCTTGTGACTTTTTCAAACATGCCTACCTATAGCATACAGTATCTTTTTTATCAGATCTTTGGGCTAAGGCTTCTGCCATGCACTTGTATTTGAACAACCTGTTTGCCATAACGATATTAAACGGAGTGATTTCCAGTCTTGTGGTGTTTTCCACTGACATTACCTGTGAAAATTAGGTATTCTTAAGCTGAACTCCAGTGCAGCAAGATGATGGGCATCTCTTCTTAGGTGGCTCAAAATTTCTGAGACAATATTTTACTTTCAATGAAATCATTGTTTATCATTAAGTTAGGAATTTTGGCATAATTCACAAGGTCTTCTAAACAGCCAGGATTTAAATGAGTCAAATAAAACCACGATCTATTAATAGCAACAAAATGAATTTGTCATCTCTTTTCATGAGCATGTAAAAAACCTGCAAATTACTTTCTGGTCTATTCAAAAAAATCGTAATTAACCAAACTACTCCCTTCTAGAAGGCAGGAAGATAGTCTAACAAAATATTATGGTCCCCACAGACAGAACTTTCATAGAAACCCAGTGGAGAGAAGGGAGAGTCGAAGGACATTATTGATAGTTGCCAGGACTACTAATTCTTCCATAAGACTGGAGAACAAAGAAGAGGAGAGAAGCATTTTTGCTATCAGATACTTATTTAACAATTCTAGCAAAGAGTAATTCTCATTCCCGTCATCTGCTTCTGCTGTGAGAGTGGCTCTGAGAATGCAACCATGGGGAGGCCTGTTTTGATCAAGTCCCCTGCTTTCCCTTTCAAAGCGAATGAGATAATGCGGCTGTGGAACAGCACCTTTTAATCAGAGCAGTGGGATTCCATTGAAATGTAGTACAATGCAGCTGCAAGTTAGTATTTCCCTAAAGCAGGTGTACACTTCTCCCTTTGAAACTGTGAACACAGCCTACGTCCCTGTATCCCAAACTAGGCCACAGGAGAACCACGCTCAGTATTACCTTTTACTATTTGTCCTTTTGTCTCATTTTCCTTCTGTGCAAAAGACATTTAGATATGTGCCAAAAATACCTTTCACTAACGTAAGTCAAATGAATTTTGGGTTTGGTTTTTTTGGGTTTTTTTTTGGGTAAAAAAGGAAGGTAGGTTGAAAGTCAAATCAGTTCCTTGCCTCATTTGCCCTTATAGTTAGTTTCACCTTTATAACTTAGAAGAATACATGGTAGAGGATTGTGTTATCAAGGAGGAGTAGATGTTTTGGGGGAAAATGAACCAACTGACTGATGTTAACCCCTACATAGGCCTGTGCTCTCTGTTGCTTGTTAATAAATGCTGTACTGCTAGCTATGTTTTTGTGTACTCGGCATAACACATTAATTAGCTGTAGCTGATGCAGTTATGGACAGTTTAATGATGCACAGCGATGCACAGCTTCTGGAAGTCTGCCTAGGAATGAGAAAGTAGTAGCTACTGAGAGAAAATAGAAAAATCCAGAAATATCTTGCAGCCTGAATTCAACCAGTGTAAAAAGGAATGATGGTCACACTATTCATCTTAGTGCCTTTTGGAGTTGAGTTTTAAGGTTCCCTTTCAGGGAATGGAAACAGGATGGACCTTTCAGATGTTATGGGCTTAAACTCAGGTGGTCTGACTGCCTCTGCCAATTTGTCTTCACAAGGAAGTTTCATATGAGGCATCTTTCCCTGTGAGAAGAGGGTGACTTACTGCACAGCTGGCGATTTCTGCAGTCCCTCAGGTATGAAGCACAAGACTAGTACCAGCAACACAGGCTGCAGTTTGGGACCGCAGAATCAAAGGAATAGAAACTAGTGTGCACCATTTCCACTGTCGTATGAAGGGCAGATCAATAATTTCTCATCTCTGTAGAATGACAAACACCTTGCAGCAGCCTTGCCTGAGTTTCACACCCCCAGCAGCAGAAAATGGTTCTTTACCTAAGAAATTTAACAGCGTAAGATTTTTATCTCTAGAGCTATAAACTCCAGTTGTGCTTTCACTTAAATTTATGGCTGAAAGTTTAGAGACTAATAGAATGGAAAACATGAGTGTCTCAAACTTAAATTAGAGAGCTGGCCTTCACAGCTGGGAGTTCAGAAAAAAATCTCTATTCAAACAAGTATAGCAATGACATATCACATATTCTTGTAGTAGGTACTCACCATCTCATTAACTAGAAACTTTAAATGAGCAATCTATTGCAAGAAAAAGTAAGGGAATAAGACAGTGATGTGCAATCATTGCAGTGTGTTTTTTCATTTCCTCGCTGAGATTATTGAAAAATAGGAAAGTAGAACACAATTACAGAAAGTATAACATAGTTGAATAGTTGTTCCCTTCTTTCTTTATACCTCCCAGATGAAGTAAACTAGAGGTGGACATTGGTGAGATCTTCTTAAGAAATATGTGGAGTATAAAATCTTTGAAGTCAAGAAAGCTGATACATTCACTACAGCATATAAAACCACATTTTTAGTTAAATGGAAGGATCTGTTGAACATATTTTATTAAAAAGCATGAGGAATGATGGGAGTGGGAATGCATTGAAAATTAAACAAATGGCCTCTTGTGAAAATGCAGAGTTTTGGACTTTCTTCTGGGAGTGTAAGAGCTTAGAAACTTGTATCAGACAGTGGATGCTTCAGCCCACACATGGGATCTTAGCCTCATCCAGATATTCCATAAAGGAGGAAACTTAACTTGAGATACCAGCTCAATATACCCACAAGAGACCCACAGGTAACAGCGCTCAGTTTTAAAGATCTGTTTGCCTTGAAGCAGGCTTTAGAAAAGAATACTTCTTTCTTATGAAGCTTCTATTGGAATTTTGTATGTTAAATTAACATTATTCCTTGGGGATTTTTAATTTAAGATTCTACAGACTCTGTATTATATAATTTTTATTAGACTCCCGGTTTACTTTGCCTTCACTGCACCTCTGAGGCTCAAATGCTAAGACTGTTACTTGAAACTTCTCTCACTGTGTGATTTTATGGCACAAGTGTAGGAAATAAGAAGAAACGTGAAATGAAAAAACATTTAGCAGAATACATCGAAACAATAACAGATGGGAAGGAAATAGGTAAAATTAAACGTAAAAAATATTCCTGAAAGCTAAGCTTATGTTTGATTAAAGAAAGGAATTGCATATAATGAAACAAAAAGGGAAAGATTTTTCTGACTGAGCTTTGTAGCAAAGTTTCAGCTTGTGACTCTAATCTCATAAACAGGCAAAACTGGCCGGCAATAGAAGTAGCATATTTTAAATGTATATTTCAAGATGAAATTAATTGTAATCAGACTTTTTAAAATCAATTTTAAAGAAAATTTGGGGCACTAGCTCAGATCTGGGTGAAAAATTTTAAAGTGACAACATTAAGACAGATAAATTGTGTCCAAGCCTTTCAAATATATGTTAATGACAAAATGAAGTGGAATATTTAGTAGAAGACATTTTCAGAATATGCTTTGGAGAATCACAGAGTATCCTGGGCAGATATCTAGACTAGAACACACTGAGTCTCAAAATCTGATTCAAAATTGAGTGTAATCAGTGAAAAGATCTGAAATAGTACCAGCTTCAGATAAATGACAAGTAAAAATCTTATCTATTTCAAAAGACATTTAAAAGCATCCTTTCAGCTCCCAGTAGAAATTAGTGCTGAGTCCTACTAGACTTGGTCTTTTTCTAAGGACTTGCATTTCCATGTTTTTCTTCTCTTCCCCTCTCCATTCACAGACAGATTGTCTTAAATTCACTCTCATTCCTCAGCTTTATACATTTCAGTGGTTCCCACTCAACCACATCATATCCTTTTTTCTTGCCCTTTCTCTTCTTTTTTAATTGAAATTTTAAAATACTAATTTGCTCTGTTCCTAGATTATTATTATTTATTTGTTTCTTTTACTAATTTTCAAATCAATCTAGGGGAAGTCAAATAATTTCACCTTGGAGTTACTCCAACAGTTCCATCATCTCTTAATTACATAATTCCACTAAGGCCTTTATCTCACTCTTTTATCTATGCAGTAAAGAGCCTTCCCATAGATGCACACACCATGCAGGTACAGAGAGTTTTTAAGTTCCATCACTTATGCAGGCAGTAGGTTTTCCACTTTAGATAGGAAAACAACAGAAATTTCAAACACATATTTAAAAGCAAGCTAATTTCAGGACTTGAGTACTCCAAAGCTAACACCATTGCATCCAAAGACCATTTCCAGTTAAATTTTAGGCCAGACTTAACCCGTACACAAACACAGACATGCACATTTTCCTCCCTCCAGAACACAAACCCACAGTGTAATGTGCCCAAGAGGGCAAAGAAATCATGGAATGTAATTTATTTCTAGAAGAGAGTCCAAAAGATGGGCAAACAGAAGCCTATTAGCTGCGCTGAAACAAATCATCTGCTTCCTGTAGTACAGCAAGGGAGATTTTCAAATACCTACTAGTGCTTTATACATTTCTATAGGAATTCCAGGAAATGCAAAGCTGTCCATTTCCAATAAAATTCTGCTTTCCATCCTCTCTTCCCTTTTCTCCCCCTCTCCCACCACTTTTTCTGCACATTTCTTTTCTCAAAACAAAAAGGTGTTAACAGCTAACAAATAGGTATTTCGTCTTATTTTTTCAAAAGACTGAATTGGTTTTTTTTTATAACAGTGTGAACAATTAAAAATGCTTACTACACACATGCTTTAGCTTATATGATCTTTTTATTCCTACTGGACTAATCCCAGTACTTTAACACATGGGGAAAAATCCCACAGTATGTCACTGTTCACATAGTAATGATGTAAGAGGGGGAAGATATACACATAGAAGTGTATTTTGAATTATTAGTTAATAAATTGACTTTAAAATGTGTATAAAAAATGTAGATTTTCAAAAGCAAATGTAGTACTTAACAAAGTGGCAATTTACTACCCTGTGATGTCCTCTCTTAATTCACATAAAACCACAGCATTTAAAAATCAGACAAAATTAAGCTTACCATAAAGATAATAGTTCAACATTTGAGTGTAGCTATGCTAGATTACTCGGCTGCAATTTCCAAAAGATATGGCAAACACCAGTAGCTCTAATGTTTCTTTTCATGAGTCAACAGCCATTTATCACAAGGCTTGTTTCACGTAGACCAAAGCAATTCAATCCTCTCTGAGGTCTGGTTTAAACCAGTCATCTAGGAAAGAAGGATCCTATAGCCCACTCTGATACTGCTGAAGGCACAGAAGAAATTTTTCATGGAATTGTTAGATCTAGCCAAGAACAGTCATTCATTGAGATAGAACAAAATAGTCATCCAACCTGGGGATTAAACCTCAAAACTGACAACAGATTTTCATTAATTAGTCATACTCTGATTTGAAGATCTTGACAGCATTTCATCTTTTCTGGCTTGACTGAGTAGTGATTACAAGGTCCCTATGTAGTAATTAAATGTCATGTACTGTAGGTTTCGTTCAACCAAAGAAATGTCACTATTCTTAAACTTTTTTCTATTATTCAGATAAACAGCTTTAAACAATCTTCTGATATTGATTCTGTAATTAATTTAAGATCTCACACCTATCAAGCTGGGGAAACATATAGAAGCCTTCCTCTTAAAGGGTGAACAGGTGAGCATAAATAAGAATTTCCTCTGCATTTTTTGTGAATCTCCCAAGAGATCAGACTTCCCAGTTCCACAGTTTCCAGCTCCAAACTCAACACTAATATCTTAAACATGGACATATTTGTATAAAATGGTTTGCAATGGGTTGCATGTTTTATCTTCGACATAGAATTAATACATCTTTGGATCTTGAGTTGCAGGGCAGGATATTTATTAATTTATTTATTTAGTAGCTCAATAAAACATTCAAAGGGCAAGTCTGTGCTTATCACAAGTGGGTAGCTTGTAGAGATTGACATGATCCTAAGGCTTTCAATACTCAAATTTACTTTGTGTTAGCCACAGGTATATAAGAACTGCAATTTGTGTAAGCCCCAAGAGAACTAATTATGTGTTAAGAAGAATGCACATTTTACTATGTAGCATACAATACAAGAAAATTACCATGCATCAGGTTTTTGAAAGACAGAACTTTAGGCAGGTAATAGGTATAGTTGTGCACAGATTTATTCTGAAATGAACTCCCTTGAAGGCTTATCAAAAGTAATACTTTTTTTCATTTAAATATATCTTCTTTACAGTGTAGAGTTTTGCCTCTGAAAATGCTCTGAATTCAACTACTATATGAAGGTCTTTTACAACGTCTCAGGCTTCAATAGACAATTAATTTTGTTTATTTTGCTGGCAATAGGCAAAGATTAATTTTACAAGAAATCAACAGCTCTTTATTGCAAAGTCAGCGTCTAATGACATTAAGAGAAACCGACTATTTGAAATATCTTCATGTACAGAATTACTACATAATGTCATATTACAGTAAAAAATGAGATGAAAATTTGTCCGTGCTTGTGGTGGGTTGACCTTGGCTGGGTGCCAGGTGCTCTCCAAGCTGCTCTATCACCCCTCTCCTCAGCAGGACAGGAGAGGGAGAGAATAAGATAGAAAACTACCCTCATGGGTCAAGACAAAGGCAGTTTAATAAAGCAAAGGCAGAAAAAAAAAAAAAGATTTATTTCCTATTTCCCAGCAGGTGATGTCCAGACATTTCCCAGGAAAAAGGGCTTCAGTAGACATGGAAGTTGCTCTGGAAGACAGACATTAAAATATCAAAAACTTCCCCCTCCTACCCTTTTCTCTTAGATTTGGTTGCTGAACAAACATCATATGGTACAGAATATCCCTTCAGTCAAGTTGGATCAGCTGTTCTGGCCATTTGCCCTCCCAAGATCTTGACCACCACCAATCTACTGGTGGGAAGGTGAAATGTTGGAGAGACAGCACTGATGCTGTGCCAGCACTGCTCAGCAGTAGCCAAAACACTGGTGTGTTACCAACATCTTTCTGGCTACCAGTACAAAGCACAGCACTGTGAAGGCTCCTGTGAGGAACATTAACTCCATCTCAGACAGACCCAATACAAAATTCATGTGGTCATCACTGCTATAAATAAGTATAATTTAAAGGTATGATAATGGTGTCCTTAGGAACCAGTACTGTACAACACTAAATTTGTTAGCAGTCTTCCATTGTCTTTTTCTTGAATTTTGTATTGATGTGCGGGTAAAGGTATATTTGTTATTCCATGGAAGATCTGAACTACAGATCTCAGAAAGATTTGATTACTTTCACTGCAAGTCTGTGAATGATATGGAGATGGCATGTAGAAGCACAGGTTGAAAGCAAAAATGTATAATATGGTCCATTGTAGTGGAGATAAATGAAGGAAAAAACATGTCAGTTTAAAAATAGCCTGCTTGTCAGAAAATGTTTTCATGAAAACTGTTTCAGAACAAGAGTGCTAATATGTTCTGAGAGCAGACACCAACCTGGATATGTTATACGGTAGGAAAATGGTCTAAGGTTTTGGGAATGCACGTTATGACAGAGCAAGGAGAGAGAAATCTGAATCTAGCTCTTGGGCTTGCAAAAACACCAAAAGGTTTTCATGTCATTCAAATATGTTCATGGAGTTCATGTCAATGTATTCTTGTGTCCTGTCTGAAATGCTACAGTGGCTGTAAAAGTCCATGGCAATCACAAGTCCACTGTTTGAGCCCAAGGCCTTCTTTCTACAGAATGCCGTTGTCAAAGGACCTAGACAGACAATCTCTTTCTATCTCATAAAATCAAGGTTTAGCTGACAGCATGTTTTATTTGTCACTATATTTTTACTGAAGATGTCCTCTAAGTTCATTTAGTAACAAATCTAGCTCAGATTTTCTTACTAGGAAGTTGTCGGTGTTCTGGGAAACACTGAATACTAAAATGCAGCCTATAAATATAGGCTTACTTGTGGCTGCTGTTGAGTAAAAATTGGTCACTCTGATGCTTGTCTTAAAATCAGGAACTAAAGCCATGAAAGCTCATTTTGGAAGGCACTCTGATTAAGAGACTGACATTAAGACCAGCAGTATCTGGCTATCCATAAATCTGATGGTGGTGTAGCTGGTGATGACTGGAACTGACTTCAAATACAAGGTCTTTAATCAGAGGTAAATACAGTAACTAAAAATACCCAGTCAGAAACCTGAGAAAATTACATACTAACTTTCACATGCCTTTTCCAGTCTATCCTTCGCCTGAACATACTGAGTTTATGTGAAAACCAGAAAATTTTTCCAGGATTTAAAAGAGACCAGGTCATGCATTCAAGTAATATAACAATAATCTCCCTGGCCTTTTTTTTGTGTGGCTGCAGTTATTATTCTCATTTTCTACAGATATAGAAATGGGTGTATAAAGAAAAAATGTGCCTGTGGCCCATCACAGCTCTGTGCTGTCCTCTGGAATACAATTTGTTATCATTCTATGACTCTGTGAAGTCCTAGTGTCTTTGGTGTAACCGAAGAGGTCCCATCTGCATCTTCTGATGAGGAAAGGCTGAGGGA
>VZTA01007555.1:0-16506 GCA_013398855.1 Mohoua ochrocephala
CGAGGCCGCCCGCTGCCCTCTCGCCGCCTCTGCCGGCGCCGCTGCCTCTGCCCGGCGGTCCGGCCCGCTTCGAACTCTGCCCTGCGCCCCGGGGCCTCCTGCTCGGGCGCCGGGAGCGCTCCGTGCCCGCCCTGGCCGTTCCCTGCCGGGAAGACGGCGGTGCGGGTTCTGCCTCGGCCCCCCGTCCCCGGAGCTCGGGGGCAGCACGCGGCTGGAGCGGGAGCGCCGATACCTCAGGAGCTGGTTCGTGCTGTGGCCCGGTGCCGTCCTGGGAGCAGCCGGGACTTGTGCCCGTCCTTCCCTCGGTCTATTATTGCCTGGGCTGCCCAAGCGCTCCGAGTGTTACAGCGTCTGCAGTACTTACCGTTCGTGGGTTTTAATGGAAGCAGGCGGCGTTCGGTCTGGCTAAAGGCATTTGCAGTGAGCTGCTGTCTGACAGCCAGTCTGTAAGGGTGCCTTCAAGTCTCTTCTTCAAGGCTGCTCGAGTTCTCTTCTCGCCCGAACTATGAGATAAATTGTACATTTTTTTTTATGGTAGACGTTGTTTTTAAAGTTAGCAGGCGGAACAGGTGTGTGTTTTATTACGTTGTAAGTGATGTGTGAAAATGCTGAGCTACGAATTTCAGTTTCTAATGCTTGAAATATTAATGGGAGAGCAGAGAATCCCAGTGGAACATCTTTGGAAGGATGACATGTCACATGTGTGGCCAAAAGGTGTTTGGGCCATAGTGGCTTAAACAGAGTACAATATATGTGTATTTTCCCTTGTAAATGCAGGGGAATCCTTTACTTTTAAAACGGCAGAGAAATTCGTGCTGTTTCATTCCTCCCCGGTTTTTTTGTGTTTCACTTCTGTGTGATAAAGCACAGCAGCTTTTTGTACCCGTCTCCCTGCTACCACTCCTCTAAACTACACTTGGTATTTTTTCCTTTGTTTGCTTGCATATCACATTCTGTTGCCAAATTCTTTCTTTTGTTTACTCGTGTGGACTCTGGTGTTTGGCACAGGATTTGAAAACTTACTGGGTACTCGAGAGCTGAATGAAGGCAGGAGATTTTGTGGGTTTTTTTCTGAGGAGTTTGCTATGAGCCCTTCCATTCTTCTGTGCTGGGAGAAGGAGGGGAAAGGTATTTAAATTCCTGTTTCTTGAGAAGGGAAAAGTGAGTCTTGGGTAATTGTTTTGTGAAGGGATCCAGCTTTTGTGTTTCCAGTGTGTAACATAACTTTCAGATTTCCTCCTTTATGATAGAAAAAGCATTTTCTTCCTTTTTTTTTTTTTTTCTTTTCTTTTATGTTCCTGTGACTGCTGATTTTTTTTCCTGAAGGTGGCATGGTAGAGATGGAGAGATCCTGTAGTACCTTTGTAGTGTCCCGTGAGAGATTAAGGGGTACAAAAATGTTCTGATTCTTGGTAGCTCCTTTGTGTACAGCATTTTGCAGTGGCATCACTGTACAGTGAGATGAGTGAGTGTGTCAGGCCATGGTGTGGACAGTGGCACATGAGTCCAGGCTGGCTACTCTCAGGCACACCGAGCCCACCCTGGTTAGTGCAGTTCGGGTTTGGAACTTCAGCTTTCCAAGTGTGAGGGCTCATGCAAATCTTTACTGCTGCTGAAAGTGATGGCACTCAGTAAAGCTGCTTGTGCCTCTCCAGTGTGAATATTTGTATTTGGGAGCTGGCAGTGTATAACTTCAGGGGATGGGTTGTTTGATCTCATCGTATTTTTTAATGACAGAGCAAACTCTTCTGAATGCACGTGATGCTAATTTGTTCTAGGTGATACTCAGCTGTTCTCTGGGGAAAAGGGTCTGTTCTGCCTTGATAGGAGCATTACTTCACTGGAGGAGAGTTTTGGAGTTAATAAGTAAGTATATGATGAGGCTGTAACTCAAAAAACAGAGCTGCAGTAATGTGAGTACAAGTGAATCTGCTGATATCACAGGTATTAGTGCAACCTGTACCTGTTGTTTGGCAGAAATGCTGCCGGTAAAATCAAAGATTAGAACTTCCTAGGGCATAGCTGAAGTTACCTGGCCTTTTGGAAAGTTTGTATTAATGAATGTAAAAATGTGGCATCTTGTCTTTCTTTCATCTGGCATTAGCTAGGACAAAGAAGGGTGTGGGGGGGTTTTTTGTGACAAAGTAGTGGCTTTTTTTTTTTTTTTTNTTTTTTTTTTTTTATTTAAAGTTTAACTCTGCAGGAAAGTGAGCAGGAAGTAAAATAGCCAGATTACCACATAGATTAAAGTAGTGAGGAAATTAGAAGCAGGTGATAAATACAAAGGTAACGTAGGTCAGTGGCGATTGAAGTATTGAAACAGAAGCTAGAAAATCTGGAATTCTGCTTGCATCTGTCATGGTGATCAGCCATATAGCCGTGCTAATTCTTCTTCCTACATTTTTTAGCTCCTGGAAAAAAGGGAAATATTTATTTTCTGTTTTGGCAGTTGTTGAGGTTAATGTTTGTACTGATTGGGAGCTCAGTGTCTTTTGAAGGCAGTTCAGGAGTTGCGGGGTTTGGTGTATGTGCACAGTTGTGCAGGAATGGGATGCCTCATCTGAAGTGCTGGGTCGTGCTCTGGGACTGTGCCTCAGTCAGCAGAGAGTGGGAAGGGGTCTGCAGTTGCTCGGCAGCGGGATTGGGTGGGATCTGCGCAGCATTCTCAGTCTCTGCCCTGCCTCTCCTCTTCCTTAAGCCCTTGAGCAGCACTCTGCCTTGCTTCTTGAATACTGTTGCGCTGCATTTCTTGTTGGTGGGGTTTTTTTTCAATGTAACTGGACGTGGGACCATCTCTTCTTCCGAGACTATTTTTTAGCTCTTCTTTTGGGGTGCTTTTTTCTTATTTGACCTTCCCCGCTCTTCTCCAGCTGTCTCTGCATAAAGCAAGCTATAGCTCTGATGTCTTTTCTTACGAGAATGCATTTTGAAGCCCCCTGCTGACTTAATTGGTTTCTGATTTTCTGATGTTGCTTTCTAGTTCTCTATTGTATTCAATAGCTTTTTCTCACGAGAGATTGTTCCACTTAGCATGGTTGGTTGCTCTTTCTCTCAACTCTTTTGTGTTGCCTTTGCCCTTCTTGATGATGATGGTGCTCCTTGCTTTGGTGTTTATTGTATAAATAGTTATAATAATTAAATATTTACTGTTTTCTGTGTAAATATTGGTAATACTAGACCGTATGCCAACATCTCTTCTTTTGTTCACACCTTCATCTCTACTTGGAGAGTATGTTTCTGGTTTTACTGCTACTATATTTTTCTTTTTAAGTGTCCGATGGAAGTGGGAAGCCTGCTGATAGCAGTGTGGCGTTGAGGCCATCAGTGTTGGGCGTCAGCATTTGCAATTACTCCTTCCATGAAGTCTGGACAGATCCTCTGCTCTTGTGTGTACTAGGCTGGATTCAGTTGTACCGAAGCAAGTAGGGGAGTTCTGCTATTAATTTCAGTTGGGAGTTGGGTCTGGCTTCAGTCGTGTAACTTCCCAAAAGCTGTGGTTGCTTGAGGAGTGTGATTGCTTACGCGTGGGGTGGAGCAACTGGAGTTGTGTGTTTTAGATGTGTTTGAAATGTATGCTGCTTCAGGCTCGGGATGTTTTCTAGACAGAACCAAGTTCAGAAACGCTATTTACAGGCAAAGCTGTAACTTGGTGTGTATATCACTACAACTGAAAATTCAGACCATTTCCCCAAACAGTAGACCTCTGCTGTGAATAATTTTATTAGCTTTGATGGCCTTTATGTCTTAATGTTTCCAGAATTCAAGGCTAAATAATGACAGAATGTTAAGATGTTAAATGTCTGATAATTTGTCCTAAAGAAGTTTTAAAGCAACTGTTAATTTTAAAAATTTTATTGTCTTAGAGACACATTAGATATTTTAGACGTAAGCTAACATTTCTGAATAGTTTCCAGCGGACATGTTCTCAATTCAACGTTGAAGGACTATCCTTTGTCTTTACTCTGCAATTTCTGATAGAGGAAT
Organism: Mohoua ochrocephala; assembly: GCA_013398855.1. Lineage (NCBI taxonomy): Eukaryota > Metazoa > Chordata > Aves > Passeriformes > Acanthizidae > Mohoua > Mohoua ochrocephala. The sequence continues at coordinate 3,985 of VZTA01007555.1, forward strand.
ATAGCTTGACTGAAGCACTTGAACATTTTCAGGGTGGGTTTTGGTAATGTTTAGGTGCATGTTGTAAATATAAAAGGCGACCCATCATATTTGAATGTGACTGTATTCTAAGAGAGACTTCTGGTGAAGTCCTATACTCAAATATTTTTGGTACAATGGCCTGTTGGATAAAATCTTCAACTTTCAAATGTGACAAGCGTCACTAGTAACAGACCATAAAAGAGGAGAAAATAGTGATTTATCAGCACAATTTAAATGAAAACTAAATATTTTAATACATTAAGATTTTTGGTTTTGTTTTTTTTTCACTTTTGGATAGTAGGAATGAGTTACGTAAAGAGAGAGAAGGCCTTTTTATTGGTTCGGGGGAAGGATTCCTGCATAGCAGAGGGAGGAGAATCACTGAGGCGACACCTTTCCTGGTCTCTGGATTGCAGGAAAAAAGCTGGACTTCTGTTTTCTAAGGAACCTAAACACCAGCCACCTATACAACTTGAACTAATCTGAGTTAGGTATCCGACTCTCTCAGAAGTTTTGATCTTCACAGTAGGTTCTTCTAAGGAGCAAGGCTTTCGAAATGAGAAGGGGGAAACAGCTCTGATAAGGTGGAAGAATTCTGTGTGCAACCCTCCCTACCAGATATTGTAAATATTAACTAGTAGGCTCTTTTCAAGTCTTCGGAGATCGTCCCTGATTTCTGGAGCTGGTAGTTAGCAAAGAAATGGCTGAAGGAAACTCCTGCTGTAGACCCAAGGAGGAAATGGGTAACTACTTCTAAAAACTGCTTTGTCATTTATGTTAATGTGCAAAGAATAAAAGGATGTGTCTGTACTGGTGAAAAATGTTAACTAATCCTGAAGAACAAGATTTGCTACTTTGGAGGAAGTTCTAGGGAGTACTTAGGCACCAGCTAAAGTGAAACTCCACTGTCTGCTGTTGCTAGATGATATGGTTGTCCTCCCATTGTTGCATTAGAGGTCTGTTGGCATTGTGATAGGCTTTGGAATTGCCGAGACTAGGTAAATGTTAATCTCTTCTGTAATGTTTCTGAATTTAAGTGTTCTCGTGTCCAAAGTTTCTTCTCATCTGCAGTAACTACTGCTTACCCTTACTTGAAATTGTCTGAAACTCAAAACTGTGATGAGATTTCCAATGTATTAGCATGCAGAAGAATCTTAAAGTCACTGAAGGCAAAGAACAGATACCTGACGCAAGAATTTTTGGTATTAAGAGAACACTTTCTTGTGGAGGGGAAGAAAACACAATGTGCTACGTTGCATGGGAATTACATTGTATTGAAATACTGGAAGAGTGTAGAGCTCAAGAAGAGCTCAAGCTTCAAGGATAAACATGTAAGGTGATTTGTGAGGGGAAGACACTATTTTACATAGGTGGGTGCAAAACCTTTTGTATGGGAAGTATTCAAAGGTATATTAAAAAAAAGCTGAACGATTTGATATTGACTAAAAAAAAAGTATGTATTTGCAGCACAAGGATAGAAGTTCTGAATATTGGAAAATAAACCACAGCTTTGTCTTTTGTCCTTGATGTTGTCCTCCATCAGAGCGGTTCTGAATTGTTCTGTTCTCATCAGGCAGGAAGTGTGTGTGAGATGCAGTTGCTCTTGGTCAGTCCTTCTGGTTAGACTCCGCGCAACTGTTTTAGTTGTTACACAAGTGAGATCACCGGGTAGCCTCAGAAATAGGTTCTCGAGTATTATTCATCAATCTTTGCTTTCTAAAATGCTGGCTTCTGCTTTCTTTCCTGTGGTTGTGAAGTGTAAAGATTATTTTTCCTCCTCAGTGTGCCTTGCTAATCCTTTATTCGTGCAAGGGCATTTGTAAATACTGACTATTCACTTTGTTCGGTATCTGAATGATGTTCAGGTGAAGTCCAACTAGATCTTCAGTTTGTTGTCGTCGTGCCTGCCTTCTCGGTGAGACAGGAAGTCTTGCCTAAACGCCGGAGAAGGATGCAAAAAAAGTATTCATAAAAAGCTGTACTTCATATATGTAGTAACATTGTTGAATTTTGTTTTTCCATTGACTAGAACTGTTTTGGCAGTCTGTCCTTTTATTTTCTGTTGTCCAGGGCCAAACTTAAGATGCCGAAGCCTTCCATGGGCATACCTACAGGAAGTCCACTGGCAAGGAAAGGAGTGGGCTTGTACAAGTCACAGGCTGCAGATATCAGTGTTCAGCAGTTTATAAATCTTCAGATATAGAGCGGGAACAAAACAACTTGTGGTATCAAAACAATTTGTTGGCAAACCTCAGTTTGTTTGCAGATTATGTATTAGTGTTTCAAAAACTTTGTAAAGAACATTTTCTTTAAAATAAAGGAGTCAGTCATGATTGTAATAGCCAGACTTGTAGTAGCCACTGCTTACCTTCTCAGGAACAGCAGCGTTGTAGATAAGCTTAGCTAGGGTGCAGAGCCGTAGCGTAAGCGTGGATTCATGCTGGAGTGAGCCTTTCGCCTCTTTTCCGCTCCATCTGAGGTCTCCCAAAGCCGCACGTTCTCACTGCTGCCTGTCTTTGCACAAGCCAGACTGATGTGTCTGAGGACTGCTTTTGGGAGGAAGGGGGCAAGCTGTTTTTCGCATGCGCAGGTCGGTGCACGGTCCCTGGAATGCCATTGTGAGCACAGTGGAAGGACTGGACTCACCTTTTTCAGCATGAGCCTGCACATGAGTGATCTTAGTGATTATGAAATTATTGCCTATAGACTGCAGAGGAATATTTCTGCAGTAGCACTTTTATCTTTATAACTTCTGCCCAATTTTCCAACAAGAGCGTGGCTTATCAAAAGCAGTTTAGAATCGTGTGATATGCATGCGTAGTAGGTGAGTCCAGGCTTAAAAATTCAGCACTTAACGCAGACAGTTGCCACTCAGGAAAGAGATTTTTGAGTTTATGATACTGTTGTGAAAAACACAAGCTGAGCACTTTGCAGCAATGAGAACTCCACAGAATGTTACCAGTTATCAGGAAAATAATAGTGAGCAAAATAGAAGGCATTTTATAGAAATACATCAATATCGCATCTACTCCCTAGGTGCTGCGTGCAGCATTTTGCTTTTCTTCCCCTTCAGAAAGGATGCAGAACTGTATTATGTGCAGGCGTGGCAGCAAAGGTAGTGGTCATAGAAGGGCTTGTTCTGGAGATGGATTTCTTACTTCCCCATGACTATTTCTGTTATGCTTGTTAGTGCAGCATGAGTGCATAGCAACCGTTAATTTATTCATATCACTGTAATGTGAGGAAGTGTTGTGAATTCACATGGAGAGATGAGGCAAGAGTAAGTAAGTAGCCTACATTTTCTTCATTCTTTTACTTACATAATTGTAGGGTAAGAAAGAAAAAAGAATATGTAAAAGTGTGAGACCATTATGAAGCCTGTAGAGACGGTAGAAGTTTTACAGACCTCTTTCTTCTCTCAGAGGATGCCAGCCCCCATCAGACTGCGGGAGTTGATCCGGACCATCCGGACAGCAAGAACCCAGGCAGAAGAGCGTGAGATGATCCAAAAGGAATGTGCTGCTATCCGGTCATCCTTCCGAGAGGAAGATAACACATACCGATGCAGAAACGTGGCAAAGCTGCTGTATATGCACATGCTGGGATATCCTGCACATTTTGGACAGGTAGGTTAAAATTTAGTGCCTTCTGTGCTTAAGCCAAGTCTGTCTTCTGTGTTTGGGGCACGTGGACTTGTTCAGAGCGTTCCTAGGTGCAGTTCTGCTGTCCTTTGGGATGATCTGAAGTCTGTTTTCACGTATGGTCCGAGAACCTGTGTTAGTTAGTTTTGACTTTGTTAGTGAGATTTGCGGTTTGGTGCTTACATATCTTGTTTTGAAACTTGGGGTTAGTCTGCTTTTGCCATACTGTCTCCTCTTCCTTGCCATCCATGTTTCTGCAGCGCAGTAGTGCTTAAGCTACAGTCCAGGACATAGGGATATTTTTAGATTGGTTCAAAACAGCACTTTGGAGTTCTGTCTCTGAAAAATACCACATACTTCAAAGGAGGTTCTATACCCTTTTCCTTCTAAAGCAATGCATTTGAGGCAGAAAAGAGCTGGTCTGTTCCTGGCAACCAGAAGTTGGTATTCTTTATCCCTGTCTTAGTGAGGTGACGTGGAGAATGCAGGTATGAGTTTTCCATCTCTTGGCTTAGTTTTGATGTGTTATTTTTGACAGAAATTTTAGGAAAGGGAGACAGGAAGATGGAAGCTCTTGATCTACAAAGTGTTCCTCAGGGTAGCTTTGCTTAGTCTTTGGGGCATAGTCAATTTTGCTTAGAAGTCAGTAAGCGTCCTGTTAATAGTAATCTAACCTAGGTCTTCAATAAAGCCGAAGTCAGTCAAATTGTTGTAGCTTCATGTCTTGTGTGTCTATCCGCTTGTGGTTGGATTTACCAATTCTAATACATCTCACTGAAACAGTAAGCTCAAACCAGTGAAATCAAATTGCAGATAAGAGTTGGGGTTAGCGAGTCTGGGCTCTGCTACAGCATATGAAGTGCATCATCTCACTTCTGTATTATTGGATTCTTCTCTCAGGGTAATGAGTTTTTGAAAAAGAGCAAGTGAATTTGCGTACTGTTCTGTTCTTAACACTTTTCATAGCCAGGCTCCCTGGTCCAGGACAGAAACTTCCTGTCACAAAAATCAAGGCTAAGTATCTTGGAGCCTTAAGGATAATGAAAAGTGTAACAGATAAGTGTCATCTAGAATTTCGACGTTTGGCCTATGTTAAGAACATAATTTAAATTTCATTCTTCTATCTTGTTACTCAAGTATTTTATCCCATGTAAGGAAGATTAGGTCAGATACCTAATAATTTTCAGTTTCTGCTTTAGTACATAATGGTAAATTCACTCTCAGTTGATGAATGCTAAAGCAGATTGTTCAATATCCGTTATTGCCAGGCTTGCTACATCTCGAAAAGAAGCATCTATTCTGACTATTTGGGGAGCAGGGTACTTCATTCAGTGCCCTTGGTTCTCTTGTAATTTATCAGCTGCATTTTCAGGAGGGCATAGGACCCAGTGCTGAAAAGGGGTTTTTAACAAGTGTTCTCCAAGTGAGCGAGTGAGAGACCTTTGCATGTCCTCAACACTTATCGCTGGAAGGAATCTTTCGAGGTGGTGCTGTTGTATAGGAGTATCGTTTGTGTGAGCTGGGGACCTGTTGAGGACACGTGCTGTTCCAGCAGCGGAGTCTTGCAGATAGACAGTCCTGCATTGTAGACAGGAAGCTTCTGAGAGTGACAGGATAAATATGCAGGAAAGATGTTTTGCTGAAAAACAGGAGAGCCACAAGTGGTGTTACAGGCTCTCTTAAAGCTGCAAGCGGACTGCAGCTAACAGTATGGGTAACCAGGAGTGAATGGTCGATCTACTTCTGTCCAAGCCAGGGCTCCTCAGCTGTGACCTGAGATATCTTGTACACAAGTATGAGAATGAGCGCCGTATTTAGCCAGCGTATGCTGATATGCACTGGATGCCATGCTGTCTCCTGAGCATGTGCAAGGGCCATTTGTGCAAGTTTAGAAGTCATTGGACAGCCTGGACAAATGGTCAAATAACTTTATTGTTGTCATTGTTTCTATTTGCAAAAAAATTCCAGTTGCAAGAGTGGCTATGTCAGTAAAAGTTGGGTAAGTTGTAGTCTGGTTACGTGCCAGTAGTATCTGTTACAGTAGTGATGTAGCAGATTTGAATTGTTCCTTTGAATGAAATGGATATAACAGTATCAAGATTTTTTCCACTAATTACACCTAGTAAGGACTTCAGCTGATCATGTTTCTTAGTATTGCTGTGCGTGAATCTAGTTTCCGTGTATTTAAATACAAGTGAAACAAGAACTCATCAGCTTTTCATGGGGTAAATTTCACTAATATCTTTTAAATTCAAAAGTACTAGAAATGTATCTTAGAGTATCTGTTGCAGTCATCGGTTTCCTTATGCTCTTCCTCAGTCATTCATCTTCTGCCTTTCTTGGCTCTTACCCTGTAGCTTAAATGTCATCAATTTGATGTTGCATTTTTGCAGAGGATTGTATAAGTATCTTGTAAACCCGGGAAAGAAAGTTGTTTCAGAGGCGCATTATTCTCTTATAGAAAGCACTGGAAAGACGAGAGCTTGATATCTAGTATTCTGTACGTTATCTCTGGTTGATCTTGGCCATTTGTGCAAATTCAGTTATCTTTGCAGAGGACGGGTCTTATTGTTCAGAGGTGTTTATTTGAGGTTTTCCTCCCCTTTTAACCTTGCAAACTGAACTCGATTTCTTTCAAGCCTTTTCTTACCAATTTCTCACCCTTGCGCTAGCTGGGCATTCACATGTGACGACAACTCGAACAGTTGAGTGTGTGTTCTGATGCCATGTGGTTGTGAGAGCTTGCCAGGACTAGGACTAGGCCATAGCACTTTCTTTCTCTGGCACTTCAACTTTAATTTTCTTACCAATGTACTGTGCAGTTTTCCTCTTGTGTGTGTTTCTTGCATCTCACCTGTGTCTGTTGCCCTGTTCAAGCCTCCATCTAGCTGGGGCCATGAATTCCTTTTCCTGACACCCCGTATCTTTGCCTGTGCATGCCCCCTTTGCTATGGGTCCGTTGCCAGCTCTGTCTGATCCCTCCTCAAACCTTATCATGTATGCTTACTTGCCGCCCCAGCTAGTTTGTAAAGCAGACTTACAGGAAGTGTTTGTGAGGGACAGATCTCTACTTTCCTGTCAGGAAAGTAGACGTAGATTATAGTTGATTAGTTATCTGTTACAGAAAAATATAATAGGGCATAGTAATGTCAGAATATTTCTATGTTTGATGGGTTTTGTTTGTTTTTCATTAAAAAAGTGTCAGATTTAAAAATGAGCTAGCAATTAAATTTTAAATTAGCAGAGTGCAGGTGGAAACTACGTATGTCGTCTTGGGAATCTCTTCTGTGCTATTGATCACAGTTGCCATTTCTACAGGGTGGAAGGGAAACGTGTAGTGGCTGGAATGCACGTGATTTTAGTGAACTTCAGGTGTTCCAGTAGAGATTACAGAGAAGTGCAGAAACGTAACTGTCTCTGACAATCTGCGTTTTACCTAGCTAGCAAGTTAGTTACAGATCATAATAAACACAACTTGTTTTTAGAGTCATAGAATCCTAGAATGGTTTGGGTTGAAAGGTCATCTAGTTCCAACTGCCATGGGCAAGGACACCTGCTAGTCCAGGTTGCTCCAAGCCCAGTCCAGCCTGGCCTTGAACACTTCCAGGGATCCAGGGGCAGCCCCAGCTTCTCTGGGCAACTGTGCCAGGGCCTCACCACGCTCACAGCCAAGAATTTCTTCTCAATATCTAACCTAAACCTGCCCCTTTTCCATTTGAAGTCATTACCTCTTGTCCTATCACTACCGTGTGCTTGTTTTGGCAACTTATAGAGCATTGATCCTCTCCCTAGTAGATAAATGGAACCTTTTAAGTCTAGTTCAAAAGTTTCATGTGCATATCAAAGATGACACATGATCTAGATTTCTAGATCTTTACTATTTTGTTTTTAATGCGGTCTCTTTCCTCTCTATCGATATGTTATCGTTTACTTTTGTGATCTGATATTAGCCCACATATCTGGTATATCTGAGGTCGTGGAAGACCAACAGTGTCTGGCCACTTCAAGACACAGGAGCTGCTAATGACCTTCCTGCTGGCTTTGTTGGAGCTTTGGGCAGCTCATTTAACCTTTCTTGGTTTTTCACGTCATCAAAATGGGAACCAAATACACCTTTAAAAGTGCATTCTGAGAGACATAAATTACTACGCATCAAAATTCGAACTGTTTCTCCCCTAGCTAAGAAGTAGTTTCAAGCTAATTATGTTTTTTTTTTTTCTTCTTTTTTTTTCCAGTTGGAGTGCCTCAAGCTTATTGCGTCTCAGAAATTCACAGACAAGCGCATTGGGTATTTAGGTGCCATGTTGCTGCTGGATGAGAGACAGGATGTTCATCTTCTTATGACCAATTGCATCAAGAAGTAAGGGTACCACCTCTCCATCAAGCCATGCTTTGAGGTGTCAGGATCAGAAAGTATACTTCTGACAGTGATACTTAGAGTACTTGAGGTTTTTTCCCCTTGTGTTAGAAAACTGGTGTCTTGAAATTGGTGTATGCTGTTGACCATAATAAGGCTGTTGTAGTAGTACACTGTATTGGGCCATCCTGTCTATCTTCTTTAGTGGGAAGAGAATATGAAATTGCATTGGTTTGAAAGAGGCACGTGTACAATTAACACGTCCTGTGTGTGTTTGTTTGCTTGCTTCTGCTGATGAGCTCTGAAGAGTTGTCAAGGAACAAGGCTGTGTATCTTGCTTTCTTTTTAAAATTGCCCTAATGGTCCTGACAAACGGTTTTCATTGGAAACAAAGGCAGCAGCTTAGGATGTGCTGTCATTTTGCTGAAATCAGACAAGAGGGGATGGGAATTACTATTTTTTAAAATACTTATTTTCTCTCAGCAAAGCAATGTTAAACTGGGACTTTTCTACATGATAGTTTAGTGGACGATGATGAGTGTGTTTTCTTTCCAAGATGGATTGGAGCAGGTGTGGAACAGCTGGGTTCTGGTCGACTTACCCGAAGGTTGTGTGTAGTGTACCTGTTTTTATTATTATTTGCTTTTAGCACATAAGCCTCTGAGATATTAGCAAGTAAAGTATTGATCTTCAATTAGATTGTGGCCTCAAAGTGATTTGAAAGAAACTTGACAAAACTGTGGACCTGAGGATCTGCTAACTTTGGACCTGGTGTCCAGGAGATGAGATTTTTGTCTAAGGATCTTTCATTGAAATGCCATGCCTGTGAGGCGCTTCCTCACAGAACCAGGCTGCAGGTTACCACCTCTTTTGATTGTTTATGCTACAGTGAATTTGGTAAGGGTGTAGAGAGTTTGAACTGGAAATGGGTCAGACGGAAGCTGAGCAAAAACGGTGGGCAGCTTCCCACCATCTCCCTGGGTTGTATATTGCCTTCTCCTTTGGCTTCTGTATCTGCCATTGTGTCTTGCTTTTTATCTAGACATTCAGGGATTTGATTTATGGCATTGTTTCTCACTATTTTATAGCAAGACCCGGATTTTTGAGACGAAAAGGAAAGCAACCTCTTGAAGCATGTACTTGCAATACACACAGCTTTATATAGCTGCCCAAAAAATTGTTAAAGGAAGGAAACAAAAAACCAACCCATTTAGTAGCATGTGCTACCTGTTCCTTCATCTGCATGTTGCCTTAACTGCTTGATGTTACAACCGGGGTACTGTCTTTCCATTCTGCACCTCGTGCGTGTTTGGTTAGGAACTACTCCTTTCCCCAGCTCTTCCATCTTGCAGTCCCCAGCTCCCCTTGCCCTCCCCGACCAGGAGCCGTATTTTTTACTTTCTTCAGCACTGAGTCCTGGGTGCTGTGGCAACCTTAGTATCAAACACAGACGGAAAAGTGGTGTAGAAGTCAATTTTAAAGACTGTTGGGATTGCCACGTAGAAGCTGTGTTGTCTTGTGCTTAGTGTGACATTGGTAGCTAGCCTCGCAAATAGCAGCTCCTGTTAGGTGGTTTAGCTTCTTACTGACCACTTTTCACAACTTCCTTAGGCATATGAATAGGAAAAATTGCTAAACAGAATTCTTGTATGGATTATTTTCAAGATGTGTGAGTGGTGGGGTTTGTGGTTTTTGGTCAGGATAGAGGATACTTTTACACAGATTTTTCTATACTGTTTGGTTTGTAAATGCAGAAGCTAAAGCCTGTTGTAGAACATCTTTAAAGTGGGACAGCCCACAGTGTCACTGCAGGTCTGTACTTTGCATGCAAGTTCCAAAACTAAAACCATTTTTAATGGAATTTTGTATAGTCTTCCCTCTTCTCAGCTCAATCCCTGGATACCCTGACAGGTTAACCTGATAGTTGAACCAAGTATTTTATCTTTTTAATTGAGGATTCTAAGTAGAATTAGTAGCAAGCCCTGTGGTACATGCACTCAAAGCTTCTATTGCTCCCAAGTTGTGCTCCCACACAGCTGTGAATCCAGGAAGTTCTTTTGGGCCGTGTGTAGCTGGTTAGATGACTCCAGCTATAGATGCCCTCTTTTGTGTGTTCGGTTTCTCTGTGTGCATGCTGATTGACTTCTTTTTTTTTTTTTTGTGGTTGTGTGTTTTGTTTTTTTTTTTTTTTTTTTTTTTTTTTTTTTTGTTCTCCTTTACAGTGACCTTAATCACAGCACGCAGTATGTGCAGGGGCTGGCACTTTGTACTCTTGGCTGCATGGGCTCCTCAGAAATGTGCAGAGACCTTGCAGGAGAGGTGGAAAAGCTCCTCAAAACTTCCAATTCCTATCTTAGGAAGAAGGTACTTCAGGAAACTTTTGAATACTTTGTTATGGATTAAAAGGCAAGATTGATTGAATGCCTTGCTAGTATCTGGAATACTAGATGGCTCAGATCACACTGGGTGATTATTTTCCCTAGTGTACAAGACAGAGCTCAAAACTCCCTGTCTGTTGATAGCAGGAATGTATGTAAGCCTCTAAAAGACAAGCCTCCAATTGGTGAGGCAGTTGCTTCCATTTTTGTACTCTCTCCCGTAAGGTTATTGGTGGTGATGTGAACACTTGCCCCCTCACGGACGTTAGCCTCAAAATTCTGGTCACCAGTGTTATTTATCTTCTCGGATAAGTCCAGAGAAACGTTTGATTATTAATGGTGCAGGCTGATATCTGAAGATTCGAACCTATTGGATGTCTTCTGTTTATGATGGTGACAGTAGTATGAGAGCTAGAAGGGTTAAGGTCTAGAAATGGACAAACATAAATTGTCTCATTTCTGCAGCAAATGTGCCATAGCATCAGCAAAGTGTGATCAGCCCTATTCTTTTAGATTTATTTATTGATAAGTCTTGTTGAGAGTGTGAAGCAGTAAGATTTAGGAAGGGATGCATTGTTACTTCTTTGTTTAGTGCTGGATCTAGAGAGAGATTGGAGAGAAAGCAGTGCTAAGAGGTCTTGCTGTGTTCTGGAAAGAGGCACTTGATTCTCAGGCAAGTGCAAGGAATAGTGTCCCCTGTTGCTTCTCCATCCTAGAAGAAATAGACATGTGTTTTTTCAAAAAACCCTGGAAGTATAGTTTTGTTTCTCATAGCACCCATCACCTGCAGGAGGAAGTTGTTTTGTGGGGAAGGAGGTGCTATTCAAAGGAAAGTAAATAACCCATAATTTGACAGTAAGTTTAATTATTTGCTTCCAATGCATTATCCCCTTCCTAGCAACAGGAAGACAGGCCGAAGTAGCCCTATTAAAGGCAGAGTTGCTTTGCAGATAATAGCACTTCTTATGCGAATAATGTAAAAATGAACCATTGCTAGGGGGAGTATTAGTCTGTAGTTCAGTGCTTCCCCAGTTTTATTGAACTCTCTTCTGGAATGCTGTTTAGTAACACTTGTAATAGAGAGATGGAAAAATGTGCCATAAACTTTGCAGACCTTTGTTTATAATGAAGATTGTTATAGTTCCCACTGTGCTAGATATTCCCGAAACAGGTATTGTTGTCATTGCAGTGTGTACTAACAGAAGTGTTTTTCCCTATCCAGGCAGCACTGTGTGCTGTTCATGTCATCAGAAAGGTGCCTGAACTTATGGAGATGTTCCTGCCAGCCACCAAAAACTTGCTGAACGAGAAGAACCACGGTAATAGCCGAGACTGTACTTAGCAAGGCTAGGCCATTCTCTAGAGGATAGTGCACTTGCTATTTAAGCCTTTCGTTTGGAGGGAATTTCAGAGATCTATCTGTATGATTTGTTTCTTTCCATTTCTACGCAGGGAAAGCAAATGTCATTTAGAAGGAAGGGATGTGTATGACTTTGCTAGTCAACAGGACTTTAACATGGCATAGGTGACAAAAGGAACTCTTTCACTGTGTTTTGATACACTTCAGAGTGAGTGAAATGGGAAAGCTTGATTTTTATCCAATACACTGCCTAAAGTGACTCTAAGGCAGTGACTTTTAAGTTTGGAGGTATTTTTTGTGTAGTCTTTCTTTAGATGGAGTCGTGAGGCCTTCTGAGGAAGGTGACATAGGGTCAGCTAGGCTACCCAAATCAGAAGAGAAAATCAGGAAGTGTGAGGAACTCGACACCCACAATGCAATTAACACATACTGTCCTTCTGGAGTCTCACGTTTGTTTAGAATCATAGAATGGCTGGATTTAAATGGCTGACCTTAGAGGTCAGTAGCCCAACTATGACCATTACGGTATGTTTAATTTCTCTCCTCCTTTGGCCTTTAGTTGCAGCTTTGACATGAGCACATTGCTATCTGCTTTCCCTTGGACACAGCTGCAGGCACAAATATCTGTAGTGGTAGATATGATATGTTGAATTCAAGAATATTTTTTTAATGATTTCCTGTTGTTTTCTTGTGGTCTTTATCAAATGTCTGGATCCAGTGGAATGGTGTTAAATGGAGATACATTTTTCTTCCTCCCCCCCCCCC
>VZTA01007555.1:18065-37971 GCA_013398855.1 Mohoua ochrocephala
TTTTTTTTTTTTTTTTTTTTGTGCCTGTGCAAGCTGTAGCCCTTGGCTTTCTTCTTACCACAAACTGAGCTTTGTGTTTTGTCTGAATCATGGGGCAACTTTGGGTAATTCCCAAAAGGGAGCAGGACAGACAGTTATTTAACTGCCTGTAAGAGGCTGTAAAGACTTTCTGTGCTGCAAGGAGCTACCCAGTCCAACTGCAGTGCTGACATTCTTCATGGGTGTAATTTGTACTTCAGAAGATGGAGGGGGTGGCCCTCAACCAATCTCCATGGCTGTAATGTTTCCCTTTGTTTTGTCCTCAGTCCTGGTAACTCTTGCATGTTGGAAGGCAAAGAAAACGTGAATAAGGGTTCCAGGAATGCTCCACTTGTCTGTTACTGTGTCTGGAGGGAAGATGTTGCAGCACCCTTTGGTTTCCTCCTTAAGAGATACAGGAAATTTAGAGTTCATTTTGTTTGTGTGTTTTATGAAATGCACGTTTTCAGAGGAGTATGTAATTCCTGAAGAGCAAGGTAGGAACAAAAGGAGATGGCAGGGAAGCTAGGCTGGTTTTCTTCTTGCACTGTACCACAAATGTAGATTTACTGCTTTAAAGATAGAATACGGTGCTCTGGTCCCAGCTTAACTGTTTCTAGTTGTGCCTTAGCCAAGCTGTAGGTATTCATACAGCATCAGCTCTAGGTGTGCAGGTTGAACTTTGTGGAAGAATCCAGAGACTGACTTGCTTTCAAATACAAGATTTGTTCTTGGACCTGTACTTCAAAGCTGAGGGTGGGGAAACAACTGTACCCTAATAGGACAACTCTCTTCTTCACAGCTTGTTCCCCAATTAGTTCGTATTCTGAAGAACCTTATCATGTCTGGATATTCACCAGAGCATGATGTGTCTGGGATCAGTGACCCCTTTTTGCAGGTAAGAACTGATGCAAACAGTGACTGATAGCTTTAGTTCTAGGACTGTGTTTTGAGCCTTAGGTGTGATGAGGTGGTTACCTCCACACCTGTATTGATTTTAAGATTTCTTTTTTTTGTCTTCCTGTGAGCTGATTGTGCAAATGCTGTTCATCTGCCCTAGTGAAAGACACCTACCTTAGTTTAACCAGCAGTTGTAGTGCCCTGTCACGTTATGTGACAAAAGAGAGAAGCAGCACGTCGTGGTTTTGGAAGGCTGTGCTTGGTAGTGAGGGGACTCTGAACAGTTCTGGCTCGTGGGAAGAAAATAAGCACAGCAAAAACCTGGTTTTGTTGATAAAGTTCTTACCCGGGATAAGCATTTTGCTTAAGAATGGAGATCAGCAGCTTGTTTTGCTTTTTTGCCACTATGAGCCCATGTCAAACACTGCCATCCAAGCTTTTCTTTGCTCTATTTTATCAAATAGGTACGAATCCTGCGGTTACTAAGAATTTTAGGGAGAAACGATGATGATTCTAGTGAAGCAATGAATGATATACTTGCACAGGTGAGATCTGCAAGGTTGATGAGTGGTTTAAACTTTCTCTTAGTTTCTTAATAATTTGGGTTCGGCAGCACTGGTGAGGATACAGCTGCTTGCCATGCTGAGTGAAATTTTATTGAAAGAGATGCATGTTCACAAGCGTGATGCTGTTTTGTAGGGGTTGGTTACTTTCACTGCCTGTTCTGCAGAGCAGCACAAAGGGGATCTGTTTTGAATTCGTTGGAGTTATTTTGTTTCCTTTTTCCAGGTTGCCACTAATACAGAAACGAGTAAAAATGTGGGAAATGCCATTCTCTATGAAACTGTGCTGACTATTATGGACATAAAATCTGAGAGTGGCCTGAGAGTAAGTTGCCGTTGCTATGGCCTTTGTTTTTTTCCTAGGAGATTGTATTAGAGTAATTTGTGTGGAAGACACGAAGCAAGGTTGTTTCACCAAAACACAGCTCTGCAGCTGACTCTAGATAAAACTGTAGCCTTTTCAGAAAGGGTGCTCGTTTGGGGGGAGGGGAGGGTGTTTGGGTTTTTTAAAATAACAAAAATTAAAAGGCAAAAGTTCCTGCAGAGTGCGTGTCCTGAGTGCAAGTGAGAGCCTGCGATGCGTCTCTTAGCTTTTCCTCTGCTTAGGCAGCTTCTAGAGATCTTTTTGGCTAAGAACCGCAATGCTAGTTTTGATGTGTTGCCTTTGAAGTCATCGTGAAATGATGAAGATGACCAGCAGCCCTTTTAGATCACTGATCTTCCCTAACTTTTTCTGCAGGTCTTAGCCATTAACATCCTAGGCCGTTTCTTATTAAACAACGACAAAAATATTAGGTAAGTGGTACAAAGTGTATTTTGACAACACCCGATTTAAAATATGTGAGAAGCAATTGCACAAACATGATGCTGAAGTAAAGCTTTCCACGAGACTATGTCGGGATCACTGCTCTTGGGGTTAGTGTGGCTGTTGAGCTTGCTTCTTTCTTGGTGCATTCTTTTTTCTGTGCAGATCTTAACTGTGGCCCTGCCCTTCTTAGTTGATACGTTTGAATGTATGATCTATTTCTCAATGCGTGATTTCTTAATCAGGTCCACGGTTTTTTTCCTGTCTTGTCCCAAGTGGGCTGTGGTGCTATTCAAATCAGGGTTGGCATTGGAGAGCTGACAAATTAGGCAAAGACTGATTTTTCTGATTGTGTGCTGGTGGCAACAAAGGAGTTTAGTTGTGCTCTGGTGACTATTAATCAGGAAGTGGAATTGCTGGAACTGCTCGAATTGAATACCATCTCTAGGCAGTTGGATAGCAAAGCATGATATGGGTTGCAGACTGTAGCCTTGGGAATCGTGACTCGTGCTAGTTCGAATGTAAGGTCTGCGGAGGTGCTTGGGACAGGCGCTTGTCTGGGCAGCAGAGTGTTGTTAGGCGTGTTACAGTTTAGTGCGGTAACTCACCTGTGAAGATAGGCCGGGCAGTCCCCTGTAGGATTTCCATTCGTTACCGAGTACAAGAGAATCTATTCTGTTGCAAAATAAGACTAGGTTTGGGGCAAGGGGACAGTGTCTGTGCATAGAAATTAAATGGCTACTGTCAGCTACTGATTGCTGTATGTCCTTATCGCAGATATGTAGCTTTGACATCATTGTTGAAAACTGTGCAGACAGACCATAATGCAGTACAGCGGCACCGAAGCACCATTGTGGACTGCCTGAAGGATCTGGATGTCTCCATTAAAAGGTAATCACGTTATCAGTGAAATAGACTCTTGAGGTTGACAGTCTGTGGAAGGTGAGCAGAGCGTAGGGGAAAATGACAATAATCCTGGGGAACTGTAAGTGAGACTACTATGAAGGTATCATATGGTTCATAATTCAAACAAGATAATGAAGATGTGCACCCACCTTCTTTGAAAAGCTGCTGTTACATTTCATGGGGAAAAAATAAATTCTGTTTGCCTGAATTTTTCCAAAATGCAGTGTCAGTGGAGATTAGATTTGTGTGCTCTCAGCGAGATGGAAAGCCTCTGTGCCCTACGATCATGATCAAACCTACTCTGATGTGCTCCACGTTGTTTTCCTTTCCCAGATGAACAGGCAGTGCCATGTTGTCTTGAAGCAGTGTTAAGTCATCCAAATAATGTATTCTTAGGTATATTAGGGAGTGGTGGAATTCAGACTTAACTTGATTGCTCAAACAATTTGCTTACAAACCACATCCTTTTATCATTCTTGGTGTTCATTTGTCATTTAAATAGTGGTGTGTCGCTACTTCTCTGGGCAATGGGAAAGCTTGCAACCTTCTCACTACAGAAATACTTTTTGTCTTGTACTCAGTCTTAATTTCTTCCAGTTCCTTCTCGTTACTTCAGTTATGTTCCTTTTACTCATGACAGTAACTTTCTCCTGTTTCTGTCACTCGTGGAAATTCTTGAACTGTTTGGTCTCACTTTTGCCCAGCATATGTGGAAGGCTGCTCTTCTAAACTGAGTCTTTCAGCCTGTTGATTCCTTGTTCTTTCTTTGAGAACTCTCCTCCTCCTCATTATTCTTTCTGTAACTGGGTTACAAAGAGAGGTCTGAGCTCAGTGCAGCATACAGCATGGGATGATGGGGACAGCAGCATTTTTCCTGTTGCATTTCGTAGAATCTCTCTGCTACAGGCCAGAATTTCATTGAGCACTCATCACATGAATATACCTTCAGAATTGTTCAACCTCTTTTTTTCCATCTCCTCAAACTGATTAGATACACTACAGATCCTTGTTCTGATAGGCTTTCTTCAAACTTATGCCCATCTTTGAATCAGATCTAGATTTTTTTAACAGCACTGCTCAGAGTAATATGTGCAAAATAGGAAAGAAATTGGATTTGTCTTGCTTCTGAAGCTTACTTTTAACTGCTGTGTAATGGGTATTGTGTAATCTATTATTACAGTTGCAATCTATCCCAAACCACAAATTTGTATCTTAAATGCTGAACAAGTCAGGCTGCTGTTGCTGTTTGGTGTCAGAGCCAGCATGGGACTAGGTTGTGGAACAGCAAAGCCTCATCTAGGTTTTGGGTAGAAGGCAACGAAAACATTTTATTGGCGCCTGGTAGGAAAACAAGGGTATGCTACAAACAACTGAGCTTCATGTCTGAGTGCTGTTGGAGGATGAAGCCTTTGAGTGATCCATCAGCAGAGCACGATGTTGCCATGCTGACACTCGTGCTGCTGACAATGCACTGTCTTCATTGAAGCATTATATTGACTGGATATATGTCAGAATCCCCAGGTAGCAAGCTTCAAGGACTTGAGGGAAAGAAGACACGATACCTAGTTTTGGTTATCTGAAACATGGCCTCTGCTCATTATCTTGTAACTGGTGCAGTTCGTCTTTGGTCCATGTAGTGTAATTCAGAATGGCTTTGCCATTTAATTGAAGTCTTTTTGTTTGCCTAATTTGATCAAACTACATGATTAAGAGCTTTGTGACAGAAATGAAACATGTAATATGACTGAAGGTAAGCAATATGTGCTGAGATAAATGCCTGGTGTTAACGCTACAGTGTACTGCTGCGCAGCTGCAGTATTGATAGATAATACTGTGATGATAGATAAAGTGACTGAGATTTTAAACATAAACATGGAAAACTTGTAACCCAGCAGGGTCAGGTGTAAGGAGTTGGGAACTAGTTGGAGAGATGGAAACAGTTCTAATAATGGTATGGGTCATCAGCTAAACGCCGGTTTAAATGTTAAAAGATAACAATTTAGTTGGGTATTTCTACCCTAATTCTGAATACCTCTGTATTTTCTCAGTCCCTGGGTATTAGCTGGGTAAAAAGCAAAGTAATACATTTACAATTCACCATTCTGTAAAAATCCTTATTACAATAACAATTAGGAAAATCTTGAGAAGCAATGCTGTCTAGATGTTCTCAGATTCTTGAGAACAAACAGCGTGTGCCCAATACCATTTTAAAAATCAGTCGGGGTTGTTTTGTGAGCCTGTTTTAATGCATTTTAATACAGCTGTTGCAAAGTTGTGCAGAAATCAATCACGTTTGAAGTTAATAGTCTTCATCTAAAAACTGTCAGAAGAATGAGAGACCTGTGCTAGAATCAACTACAGAAGCTTCAAGTAGAAAGGCCAAGGGAGTAGCCTCTGAGCTCTCAATGTGCACAAAAAGGAATGGCAGGGAGCTAGTACTCTGACTAGTTGTGGTGTCAGCATGTCTGTGATGAGGAGGAATAAACAACACCAGGGTAACTTTGGGTTCTAGAAATCTTACGTATCCAACAGGATACAGTGAAGCTCATCAGTTAATATTTTAAATCTCTCCTGCGTTTGAATCTCTAATATATGGAATTGGAAACAGGTCTGTTCTGGATCCCTCGAGCTGGAGGAAGCGTGTTGTGGCATGGTTTAGTTGTTACAGTTTTGTGTCAGAAATGATCAGCATTCGATTACACTTGGACAGTCAGACTTTAATCCTGATGGACTCTGGTTGCTGAAAGATTTTGCTAGCCTTAAGCTATCTTTAACATATCGATAGATGTTTCTAGAACACCCCATAGCCCCACGCCCCCTTAATTTTTTGGAGGGTGGATGTTTATTGTCTGCCTATGAACAAGAAAATACTGGCACATTAAAGGTGGAGGGCTGTTCTCACAGGATTAGTAAGTATTGATCTCTTCTTAATTAAAAGGTAACTGCATTTTTGTAGCTGGATTTGGGGTTTTTTTTTCTTCCTTCACTAGGTGAAGTTACTTGATTGGTTTTCTGTCTCTTGCCCTAGGCGTGCAATGGAACTGAGTTTTGCTCTTGTTAATGGGAACAATGTCCGTGGAATGATGAAGGAGTTACTGTATTTCCTAGATTCCTGTGAACCAGAGTTCAAGGCAGACTGTGCATCTGGAATATTTCTCGCAGCTGAAAAGTATGGAGTTGTTTTACTTGCTAATAATTTTTGGTACATCCGTGTGTGTTGTTTCTCTTACTGCTTGCTCCCAAGAGAGAATATGTTGATTCATTTCTTCTCTGTTTGCTGATTTATGTGTGGTTTGTCAGTTGTAGCCCTCCCTCAGTATTGGTGTCCCTCCTCATGAAGCAGTGGGCCGGGAAGTAACTGAAGGGGAGGTTCTGATGATGGTGGCTTTCTTGCTGGTGTTGAAGACTGACAGTTGTTGCTCTAACTTGTTTTCTTAATTTTGTCAGATATGCTCCTTCCAAGCGCTGGCACATAGACACAATTATGAGAGTTCTAACAACGGTAAGTGAAATTGCCTCTCTTGCGTGTGACTACATAAAATTTCCTTATCTGTAGGAAGTTACTCACCATCGAGTTGGAGATGGTTCTAAAGGCTGGCAGATAACAAATGCTAAAATACGTAGAGGAAGTGTACTTATGATAGTTACATTTACTGAGTTTACGTATTTCTGACTGGCTGCCTTGGATCACTGAGTGGTTTTTTAGAAGAACTGTGCTATCTCAGAAGCACACACGGGTAACAGTGTGTAACAGTGTCTCTACTGCAGTAATCACATTAGTTTCTAAGGACAGCTCTTGTACTGTCTGATTCCAATATACAGTGCTTTCAGAGGAGAGTGAATGCAGCCTTAAGTGACTTGCAAAGAGAAAGGGGGTGAAGGACTTTCTTGGAATTACTCCAAGTTGAGTTTATCAAAACTTGTTAATAAAACTGTATCAACAGCCTTCCAGTTCACCTTCTTTGGGTTTAATTATTACTCTTTACCTACTTGAATTTATCTATAAACATCACAGCTGAGGTGGAACTGGGGTGGTGTTTTGGCAACTGAGGGAAGAGATCTTGATAACTTGGGCAGGCAGTGTGTTCTCTCAGGCAAAGGAGTGGGAAGAGATTTATCAGTATTAGTGTTCAAATTTGAGAAGTTCTTCAAGAAGTAAGTCTGGCTGGGGGTGCCATTTTGTCACCCTGAAACAGAGAGAAGTAGATTCGTCTGAAGTGAGAATTAATTTCCATTGGAAGGTTGGCTGTGAGAATTGCTCTCAGATGACTTTCTTCAGTAAAGTAATTGCCTTTTCTTGTCTGCTAGATGAACCACTCATAAAGTTGTATTCATTTCTGCATTCTATCCTCTTGCAGTTTCGGGGTATCTATAGTGTGGATTTCTCTGAGTATAGTTTTATTTGTTGGTAAATGGACTGTCCTGTGCTTCTGCCCCCCCCCCCGAGGTTGCTCAAAATCAACCATAAAGTGCTCATGGATTAGAAAGCTGATTTTTATTTCCATGCACATTAGGTGGTTTTGTGAAGGGTATCGCAGCTGCTGAGTGTTACTTAAGAAGGTCCATAGTAAAACCTAACAATTGTTCTTGTAGGCAGGAAGTTACGTTCGTGATGATGCTGTTCCCAATCTGATCCAGTTAATAACTAATAGTGTGGAGATGCATGCCTACACTGTGCAGAGACTCTACAAAGCCATCCTTGGAGATTACTCCCAGGTAAAACCAAATGTGGCCGGCTTCAGTTTCTTTGTTGTACTGCAATAATTATGCATGTTTACTAAGCATCTCAGGGTAAGCCACCATCATGTTGTCTGGCTCCAAGGGAGAGACTGCTGAGCAGGCATGTCTTCTATAAGTTCATGTTGTCTTTAGTTTCTCCAATTCTGTTATGGAATTCTTGATCAAATCAAATATTCCTCTTTCTCCTGCTGTGGAAGGCTAAGCTTGATCTTGGAAATGGGGATGGTTCAATTTATCATACAGGCAGCCATTTATCTCTGAGCCTTCTCTGGTTTTTCTTCCAACAGCAACCCCTGGTACAAGTTGCCTCCTGGTGCATAGGAGAGTATGGAGATCTTCTGGTGTCCGGTCAGTGTGAAGAGGAGGAACCAATACAGGTATAGCTTGGGAGAGAACAGCAACCGTACACCTAGCTGAGGCTGGACCCACTTGATGCTGGCTAGGGTGAAGGGAGTGCTTTCAGCAGTTCCCTAGCACTGATGTCCATGATGGTAATGGACCCTGGACAGGAATCTCCTTCCCCTGCTGCAGGCATGGACTGTGTAAACGCTGGCTGTGTGGAGTGCTGCTGCAACTGGCAGAGTGGCGTGGTTTCAGTGCTAACTGACTTGGAAGAAATCTGCTAGGGTCTTAGCAGTGTATTTCAGTGATAAACCCGCTCTTCAATGTGTGAAGCAGGAACTGTATGTTAAAACTCATACCATGAGATCGCCGCCTGGATGCATGTCTCACACGCTCTGAACACAATGCTACAAGCTCAGAGTTGCAGAGGAGGTGTGACATGGCCATTAGGCAAGAGGCAGGTTTTTACAGTATGCTCTGGAAGGCTTGCTGTAAGCTCCTCTCTGTCTTAGCCTAACCTCTCTGTACCTTTTCAGGTAACAGAGGATGAAGTTCTTGATATTTTAGAAAGCGTCCTGATATCTAATATGTCTGCATCTGTGACACGAGGCTATGCTCTCACTGCCATCATGAAGCTTTCCACAAGGTTCACCTGCACTGTCAAGTGAGTTCCCATTGGTGATATACTGCACAGGGCTTTGTTGCACATATACCAACATCCGTTGTCTTCAGTAGGAGTATTCCTTGAACGTGTTCTGCTTCCGTGGTTTGCAAGAGTCATCCTGTTATTTGTTGGCTTTTACAGTCCTCCTTTTGCTCACAGGGTGGAAGAGGTCTGTTGTGGGTACTGTTTTCTTTGTGGATGCCCTCTGCTGTGTGGGGACTTAATCCATGTTGCTGTTTCTTGAAAACTCCTTATGGGGAAGAGAAGTCCTTACTTTCAGTGGACTGTTCTTTCTGTTTCCTTTTTTGGATGATGGAGAGAAAAATAGCCTTGTTTCCTGTTGGAGGCTTCTCAGTGTGGGTAGTTGAGCTTTTTTTATGCTGTACCCTAAGGTGGTGTATTAATCACCTGCTGATGGTGTTGTGAAGGGACAGTTCATATATGGACTGCTGTTTTACACGAGTTACATGGGACTCCTGTTGAACAGAGACTAGGTAGCATCTTTGGGATGACACATGCTAATCCCTTGCTTATTGCTGCTAATTGCATGGTGTGTTTGTTTTCCCTTGCCCCCAACAGTCGCATTAAGAAGGTAGTTTCCATCTACGGCAGCAGCATTGATGTGGAGCTACAGCAGAGAGCTGTGGAATATAATGCACTTTTCAAGAAATATGATCACATGAGGTAAGTGCTGATAGAATTTTGGTGTTTGAAAAGGATCGTTATCTGCTCTGATCTCCTGTGGATGACGCTGTGCTGTAAGAACTTTGGTGATTTTTGGTAGGGTTACAGAGGATCTAGAATCCCTCCCCTTCTACAGGGTTATTAGTGAGTGTTTTAAGGACTTAGTGTATCCTGTGATACTGTTCTGTGATCAGAGACTCTCTCTGCCAAAGCATTTGTCCTGCTTTGAGCCTGAGCTTGTCAGGTACCAGGGGGAAGCAGGAGACAGGAGGGCTTGTTTGTCTTTTAGCTATCAACTAGTGTATTTACACTGGCACAGAATGCCAGGGATTGCTTCTGACCACCTCAAACTGTCATGCGGTCTTACAGTTCCCCTGCATTGGAGCTCAAGGGAAAAGGCAGGTTGTCCTGTATATATCAGCTCGTGAATGTCTAAGTATTTGGATTGGGATCCGGGAAGATGGCACAGTGTAACTATGTCAGCTTCTTTCAGGCCAGCACTGCTTGAGAGAATGCCAGTAATGGAGAAAGTCACCACAAATGGCCCTGCTGAGATTGTACAGACCAATGGAGAGACAGAGACAGCAGTACTGGAAACCAAACCTCCACCCTCTGGATTGCAGCCTGCTAACCAGGTAACAGAAACTGACCCAGGATAAATTTCCACTGCCTGTCAGACCATGTTCCAGCCAGTGCCAACAGTAAGCTGAGACCCTCTCCCGCACCCTCTCTGCTTCTTTGCTGGTTTTGACTGGCGATGATTGTATCATTGCTCACCTGCTCTGATGGCTCTAGTGTCCAGAACAGGTGTGTGGGACAGGTCACCATAGGCCGCTCAGGAGCAGGGTGGGATTATCTCAGTCGGCTATGGTGCTATTAATGCCAAGGTCGTGCATTTGATCCCCGTGTGGGCCATTCACTTTAGAGCTGGACTCAGTGGTTCTTGTGGGTCCCTTCCAACTCAGAATATTCTGTGATTCCCCAACCTGCCTTAGTGTGTGCATGAACTCAGTCCTTCCCTATCTCTTCGGTCCCTCAAGCGTGGAAACTAGATTTCTTGTGGGGCATGGGGATCACAGTGAAACTAAGAACCCCTCTAACTGGCCATCAACTCTGGTGGTCTTCAGTTTGAGAACAAATAGAATACACTGCATTTGCAAGGGAAAGTAGCAGAAAGTTGAATATATGTAAGTATTACATCCACTCTCTCATTAGGCAAATGATTTATTGGACTTGTTGGGGGGAAGTGATATAACACCTGTAATTCCCACTGCACCTACAAGCAAGCCAGCCTCTGCTGGTGGGGAGCTGCTTGACCTCCTGGGAGACCTCAACCTAACAGGTGAGCAGGCTGCATTTCTTAGAAGTCTACATTCTCATCCCTGGGATGGGATGAGGGTGGGCTACTTCTTCGTTGTCTTTTAAGTCCTAGTTTTTACACTTACTCTTACCAAGATCCATATTAGTGTACAGGTGGGAGTCAGGGAAGGAAGTCACAGGTTGATTCTGCATGATTAGCTGGTGGGACTTGAGCATTTTCACACCTTAGTGTGGGAATGCTGTGAGCCTTTCCAGAGAGGACTGTGAGATGTGAGGAATTAATTCCATTTGAATGCTTGCTAGTGCAAGAGGAGCCAGTTCTTGAAAGCAAAGAAGGGGAGGATGACAACACAGGTGATTTATAGAGCTTCATGTAAAGAAATACAATATGCAGCAGTCAGTCTTTGGCAAAGGAGTAATTACTCTTCATTTCCTGACAGCAAAGTATTAATCCTTCAACATTTCTTGTAGGTTCTCCAGTATCTGCCCCTGCACCCCAGATAGCACAGCCTCCATTCCTGCTTGATGGACTTACATCTCAGCCTCTCTTCAATGGTATTGCTGCAGGTTAGGGACATGTAAATCCTTTGCCTAAAGTGCCCCAACACCCAACTAGAAGAGGAAACAAGGAATAGTAAAAGGAGAAAAAAAAAAAAAAAAAAAAAAAAGGGAGGCAATTTGAAAGTGTGGTGTAGATACTGGAGCACAATGGGGTGTGTTTAATTTTCAGACGAGCCTGGGGCAAAATAAATGCATACTATGATGTTGAGAATGGTCTCCACATTCTGTAGGTCTGCTGCTTTTTTGTTTCCTACAGGAATCCCCTCCATTACGGCATACAACAAGAATGGGCTGAAGATTGACTTCGCCTTTGAGAGGTCGAACACCAACCCTAGTGTCACTGTAATCACGATACAGGCCTCCAACAGCACAGAGCTGGATATGACAGATTTTGTTTTCCAAGCTGCAGTACCAAAGGTAGAGCCACTTAGGGCAACTACAGTGAGAAGGTGAAGGCCAGTTGCAAAACGCTTCCTGATTGATGCTTTCATGTCGGTAGAAACTTGCAAGGTGAACGAGGCTGAGAACTGTTACAAGGATCTCTTAGTGCCCAGTTAGGTCATCTCTTGCCAGTCTGAAAGGACATGTTGTAAATGCAATAGAACACAGGTTCCAATCAAATTGGACCACTTCTGCTTGGACAAAATTGTGTTTTGAAATCACCACTTTCTAGAAAAATTGCTAAACCTCAGGCAAAGAAACCATTTGGGTCAAACCCAGTATTTTGGAGACACTAATCATACCCTTTATTCTTAACTTCTAAGAAATATACCATGTTCTTTGGAGCTATGAATATATGAAAGAAAAAATCTTTTGAAGCTATTAGTTGCTTATAAAAGTTTAAATGAGTCACAATATGGTGATTAATGGCAGTCCTCATTTAAAGAAGTGAATTGTTTCCCCTTGCACTCAGCTGCAGCACAAAAGGTGGGAGACACGTATTGCCTAGCTTTTAGCAGAGCAGACTGTTGAAGCAGCACGTGACTGGGACGCTCTCCAAATTTGGGAAAGTACATTCACTTCGAGGAATTCGTATTCCTCTAACTTGGATTCAGGTAGGTTTTACACCTAGGGAAAGAACAGGCCTCCTGAAGTTACAGGTGTGCTGACTGTTCCTCTGAGCGCAACACATGAAAGAAAGCATCTCTGCTGATCTTGGTACACTGCAGTAAGCCCTCACTTCCTATTATTTGTGTTACCTGGGTCCTACTTGCATAGAAAGCAGGTGGGCCAGTGAATTTGGTGTTGTTAGGGAACAACAAGATAGGGAATTCAAGAACTGCCTTTTCAGGGCCAGAAACCGAACTTTTAATTTTCCTTGCTTTCTTTCAGTGCAAACAAGTCACTTCTTTCTTCCTCACGCATCAAATTGTTTTCTTTTTGCCCTGTTTTCAGACGTTCCAGCTGCAGCTTCTGTCTCCCAGCAGCAGTGTCATCCCTGCATTTAACTCTGGGACCATCACACAGGTCATTAAAGTCCTGAATCCACAGAAGGTGAGTGATTCCAAGAAGAACTGTTGAAGATACTGTCTTATAATCATTCATTTAGTGGAACAGGGACACATCTGTGACGAGAGGTAGGGAGCGATGGTAGTGAATGATATGTTTTTCGTGGCAGTCACTTTGGTTAGAGTTAGGAAAAAGTTACGAAAAACACAAGAGGTTCTGGACACAGGTTTGGCCTTCTATTTGGTTATACCACTAGAACAGTTTAACAGCTTTGCCACCTTGAATTCATTCATGTCTTGCATCGCAGTGGTTGTTAAGTTTTCAAATGGCCTTTCCAGAGGACCTCAACCTAGTATTTCCGTGGGTTGTAAAAGCGATGTTTGGAAGGCAAGCATCTTGACATATAAAGATATTCAGCGTTTGTTCTTGCTATCTGCAGCGGTGTTACTTGAAATATTTGTTACACAAAAAAGTAGCTTGGTCCATATTCTTAAAATTGTCCGTCAAGTGGTGTCATTTGTTTTTAATGTGATGAGCGTAGTTTTAAATAGTTGATGGAAAGAATCTTTAGGTGTGGTGTAGTTGTAGTTCCATTTGTTTTACAGCCTTCAGAGACAGGCTTCATGACGTGGGCACAACAGACTTGAGGGGAGGGAGGGATGTGGCCCACATGTCCTCCTTAAGAGGGTTTGCAAGTGCTCAGATGGCATCAGAAAGAAAAATAAAATTGAGATCACATTTCTTCCTTTGAGACAGCTTTATGATCTTAAATGACTCTTAGGAACTTAAAACATCTGAAGTTTTTCATAGGTTAACATTTATGTACTGATCTGGATGTAAAGTGTTGCTGCTAGACTGATGCGCGAGTGAGAAAAAAATTCACAAATTTCAGCCTAAGTTTCACTGAATGGCAGTCTTCTAGTGCATAGTTTTGTGGTTTCCGTGCATCTCCCTTTATTTCCATGTAGTCTGCTCACCTCTGCCTATATTAAGCCACAAGACTAATGATTCTCTGTCTTATGTACATCTGATACCAGTTTCTCTGTGGGTGCTGTTAGAGCACCTTTCAAAGATCGCCTTGAAAGTTATTTTCTGAACTTTGGAGGATTTAGGTGTTTTCCTGTAATGTGCCAGAATGGGACCCACAAGGTGAAGCACACCTAGGGTAGTGGCATGCTTTCTTGTAGGAACACCACAACTCCTAGGAACACTTCAGAGTACAGAGGTGCAAAATAGTGCCATCATGCTGGATTGAAACTAATGGCTAGTTTTCCAAAATGCCAAATAAACCAAGAAGTGACAGTGATGATGTTGATCTATTAGCGATACAGCATGACTTATTTATCCTGAGCCCGGTTGAAGCAGTCATTGTCTTCCTTTCTTCCCTCTGCTATCCCTTTTGTGTGTTTGCCTGTAGGTATGGAGAAAAGAGACGGAAATGGTCAGCTTCTGGCTTTTTGTTTTTGAGAGAGAGGAGAACAGGGAAACCTGACTTGGAGCATGCTGTTGTACTCTAGCTGTTTTTAAGGGCCACCTAGTATCTGGGTGACAGCCAAATGACGGTGTAAAGTGGCTTCTGAGCTATTCCATCATTTACTTACAGCAGAAGGGAATGTCCTTGGAGATTCCGTTTCCAGTCTTTCGTAGGCTATTTCACAGTGCTGCTGAGCTGTGCGGTACTTGAAGTTTCCAGACTGCTGCAATGAATGGACAGCCCCTCTCTCCCTGCAAGCCTGAGTGCAGTGCAGCAGACAGAGTACAGATCTGCCTCCTGCTTTCTTCTGTTGTCAACCGGAATTTGAAGGCAGTTAATTTTGTATTTCAGGACCTCAGTGCTTGCAAGAGCAGGGCCAATGCAGAGACAGACATGGGTAGAAGCTGTGCTATAACTTTTCTAAGAGCTTGTACCTGATCTGAGAACTACAGCGACCAATCGATGTCCTACCAGATTGAGCATTTACTGCAGTGTCATAGCTCACCCTGCACCTATTCCCAGCAAGGTCTTGTGGTCAGGAAAGATCTGTGTGGAGTATTCGTGGGGTGGGGGAGAGGAATTGGATGAGGTGGGAGTCTCTGACCTTTAATGAAGACCTGAATTTGTTTTGTGTGTGTTTGTTTGTTTTCCCCTTTTCTCTTGTAGCAACAACTACGTATGCGGATCAAGTTGACGTATAATCACAAGGGCTCAGCAATGCAGGATCTAGCAGAAGTCAACAACTTCCCCCCTCAGTCTTGGCAATGAGGCTCTGGCACCATTCTTATTCTCATCCCACCCAATCAAAAGAACTCTGGGAAGAAGGTTGTGATCCTTGGCAATCCCCCAAACTGCACCATGGGCATGGGGAACAAATGAGACCTGCTGATGAGGAGGAATTTTCCTGAAGTGATTGCTGACTTTGAAGCATATCTGTTAAGACTAATCTCCTCTCCTCTGCTGATGAGGCTGGCAGCTTGTGGAGGCTACTGTGCACTCCCTCACACATGCATTCACAGCCAGAAGCAACATTCCCATCTCCCCTTCCCCACCCCCCTTCCCCCTCAAAAAGGAACACAGCCTGGTTGGAAGAGAAGTCTGGAATTTCTAGCAGGGAAACTTTCTTCTTCTCTCTGCAGCAAGTGAGCAGTTGCTCCTTCTTTCTGCTGTCTTTTTTTCCTTGGGGTGGGTAAGGCGTGTTGTCATTCATTTTTAGCTGGATTCCTTCAGGCATTTTCATCTGGGACTCAGATGGGGTCTTGGGGAATGCCAGGCTGCCCTGCCTCTTTCTTCTTGTATCCCCTAGGTCTTAAGGGGCTGGAGGCTTCTTATGACCTACTCAGTGCATTATTGTATACACCCACTTCTTAGTTATGTGATGCATACCGAGAGCAAGTGAGGCCTTTGGAGTTCATCTGCAAACCTGGGACACAGTGCAGGAGAAGAGGTGCTGGTAAGAGTTGGTAAAATTGCTTTGGTGCTGTACTTGGAAATGAAGACCTTACACCTGAATTTTCTTTCTTTCCATCAGTAGCTACAGCCATGCAGATTCATAGAGTCTTCTGTAGCTTCCCCAGAAAGTGAAGTGAGGTGTGACAGATGTAGAGATAAAATGAGCAGCTGGTTTTTCTACCACATACGGTTTCAAAGTCTTTCAACCTGTTAGTTGTGGTTTATGGGTAGAAAAGACACGTTCAATTTTGTAGATCGGTTTTTGGGCAAGGGCTTTGCTCCTGCTGGGAGTCTCATCAGAGACTATGCTGCAAAGTTGCTCTTCTTGGTTATTCCAGAACTTCTCCCCAATTTAATTTCCAGAGCCTGTAGCAGACCCCCTGGGTTCCATTTGAGTTACTTCTGACTGGGATATTTGTGTTGTATCTGTAATATTGGCACTGAAATAAAGACCATGCAGTTTAAAGAGACCTTTTCCCATTTTTTTACTTAGTTGATCCTTGCTCCCCTTTCAGAATAATGAGCCAGTTCAGGTTCAGACCGAAAGTAACTAAACTGTGTTTTGAACGGAAGCCAGTTGTTTGAGTATTTGGGTCCAAAGATGCGAGGTCCGGTACCCCTCTGAGCTCGCAGAAAGCTGTGTTCAGGGATGTCCCCGTGGGAACTCCTGGGAGGTGGTGCAGTTCTGGGCGGTCTCTTGGAGGTGATGAGTAAGACAGATGAAAGCGCAGTGTGACAAACTGTTCAGATGGTCAGTGCTCTTCAGGATATATCTTAGATCTTCATTTGTGAGTGTGCTGGTAAGCTGACGGTTGAGCACTTCTGCTTCAGTTCTGTTCTAGGGCTTTCCAGATCATCGAGTGCTCTGAGGGCAAGCTTAGACATAGCTTTTTGTGTCCACAGAAGTGCTGACATTGGGCACTTGCCAAAAACATTGCAGGAGTGGTCCACAGTGTACTTCGGGAAAACTGAAAACCTATTCTGCCTTTGAATTGGGAGCAGGAGGCCACTAAGGGTTGTTCAGTCTGGTCTGGTCTTAACCGCATTAAGCAATATAATGTAGGACTGACTGTGCCACTGGTTTAAGTGCTGGTCCATGTGTAGTGGAGTAAATTTGTCTTCTCTTGGAGGGCATTTTTGCTACCTTACCGATTGAACTGGTTTGGGCCTTTGGATTAGCAAAGAGCTTTTTTTCTCCTGGAACTGGCATCAGCATAGCGTTGTAAAATCTAGAAGAACAATGTATGATTTCCTTAAAATTAACTTTGGGTTGTGGTAGGGTCATGCCTTGGCTATCAGTGGTGAGATATATCCTGTGCTTAGCTGGAAGCATCATGAAACAGGCAGTTTTGCAGGAAATGGCTGAATCATGGTCCATTTCTGGTGCTGAGCGTTTAGTTTAATTGTTTTCACTGCAGTTGTGGCTATTCATTGTCCCACTAGCTCAAACTCAATGTTGAAGACTGAGCATGTTAAATCCATACTCCAGTGAGCTCTGAGGGCATCCCAGATAAAAAGCTAACGGGAAGTCTTTGCCTTGGTTCCTGAAACTCTTCATAAGCTCTCCCATTCTCTTCACAGAATTGTACATGGTCACTCGTACTGAAAGCCAGCATGCCTCGCTCTCCCTTTGGTTTTGCTGGGAAAGAGCACTGGTACAGGAAATTAGATGGGAAGGAAGAAGAATATGGTCTCTCGCCTGGCCAGTTTGTTGCAGCAGAGTTGGGAACAGTGTTTGTTGTCCCTCTTGTCATACTTGTTTTCTGTCCCCTAGAGCAGCTGGGGTTTGCTGTCGGTCTCTGGTAAGCTTGCAGGGTGAATTCTTTCTGTGTTCTTGGCTCCTTCAGCCACCCTTGCACCGTGTCTGTGGGGAAATGGGCATATCGTCATGTATTTGAGTTGAGCTGGAGGAGGCTGTGCGTGTACCCGAAATGTGTTTTGCAGGAAGCCATCCCTTGGCTATGAAGTACTCTTTTGTAGCAGCCAAACATTCCAGTTCTCCTTGGAGCTCTCTCCTCCTCGCTAAGGGATGGATGCTGACATTACGCAAGAAGGAAGTGCAGGCTTCACACCTTCCCCTATCTGCAATACCAGATAATGCTGCTTGCTCCTTGACCCCCATGTGCTTTTCGAGCTCTGTGCTGCTGCTGTGGTTTTCCTCTGGAGAGTTACTCACACGTCTGAGGCACTCCAAGCATAGGCCGAGTCCTCTTCCCACCGGTTGAACGCAACAATTCTTACAGGTCTGGTCAACGTTTTCCTTGCTTCAGCGTAAGGGGAAGCAAGGATAAAGGCGGAAGCAAGATGCGGACTTCATGGCTAATCTTACTAGTATCTGCATGGGAGAGGCTTCGGAACCGGGAGATGTTGGATGTCTGTTTTTCCAAGTGAATGTATTTTGAGTCAAAAAATGACAGAAACAATAGTGGCCATAATGGGCCTGAAGGGGGAGGAGACATGGGAAGGTCCTAGAAGTCGACTTTGTCCAGGTTTTGATGGCACAAAATATGGCCTTGAACAACTTACTGAAGCAATAGCAGTGAGAGGACTGTCTTTACAGTACCTTGGATCTATAACTCAGAAGATACTGAAACAGCTGGGAAAGGTACCAGTGCCTTCCCCTGAGGCTGGTACTAGCTGTGAGCCGCGGCAGCAGTGACGCTGGTGCACTTTTATGTGTTCATTTTCTACTTGGAGGCTGTGAGGGAAGGAGCTGCTGGACTGCTTCCATTTTAACTTTCACTCTATTCCTGTATATTCCTTTTATTACTTTCCTGATGTTGTAATTTAAATTTTACGTAGAGCCCCATCCCACCTCTTTGACAGTATAGAGAAAAAAAAAAAGGCAAACAAAAAACTACTAAAAAACAAACCCAACCAAATTTAAAGTGAAAACATGCCATTTGAGCAGGGCACCTGGTGGCACTTGAAATTCTGGAGACCTGTTTTTGAGATGTGAAAAATTTAAGTAAATGCTGAGTCATAGGTGAGTGAGGAGCTTAACAGATGTAAACATTTACATGGGATGCATTAGACTTCTGCTGTGTGTATTGTCTTTTGGTTGAAACAAATTATGAAGTGACTAATAAAATGAGTCAATATTCAATGATTTAAAACCGTGCCTTGTTGCTTTCTGCAAGTACAGTGGAATAGAATGTTTTGATTCTTAATGTTTGGCCACGGCAAGGTCAGATGATGCAAAGTCGTTAAGGCCAGATTTTGAAAAAACTTTACAGGAAATTTTGGAGACCAAGATGAGTGGACAATTGCAAAACACTTGAGCGGTTCCTGTGGAATACCATGCTGAGAGAGCGCGCGTTAGTTACTAGCAGCAATGCTTGTCCAGGTGCTAGAAAGGTGGGATGGGTGGGATCTGAACACAAGGAGTGTTTTTCTCTGGTGTTTGGAGCCTGCTCTGGGAGCTCGTTGAAAGATCACTTTCATTCTCCGTGTGCCTCTTGGACAAGGACTGCCCTCGTATCTCTGTCCCCACATGTTCCTGCTTTGTGTTTTCTAGTCACAGTCACATTTCACTAGATGCCTTTTCATGTTTTTTCCTCACATGTAATTTCACTGTTGGGAAGGTGGGAGGCTTTTTTTAATGTGCTTGAATCCTGTTGGGGCAGGAGCAATGGCTGCCCTAAAGCATACTCAAATTCTTGCAAACAGTGTCATGATGATGTCGTTAGTAGATTATGACGTCATTAGTAGTTAATGGCATCATTAGTAGCGGCCACTAGTTAAGAGTGGCAGAGCTTACGTGCTGGACCTGCGGGGCAGCAGGGGAACGGTGATGTTCGGCTGTTGTGCAGCGTACCTCCCTCCAGCTGCGGGGCGCTGAATGGCGACAGACCCTGGAGCTATGTGAAGGGCGAGCGGTGACAGGTGCGTTTGCAGCGTTCACGCGAGCTTTGCCTTTTCCCCGCCCGGCTGGCGAGCGGCTCTCACTCAGCACCTCTCGCTGGTGGAAGGGCCCGGGCACGGGCACGGCACCCGAGGGGCCCGGCCTGGGCCGCACGCTCCCGCCG
>VZTA01007555.1:38231-72869 GCA_013398855.1 Mohoua ochrocephala
CGCAGGAGCCCGAGGAGGACGAGGCGGCGGCGGCGGGTGGTGCACGAGGGGGCCGGGCCGGACCCCGCGGCGGCATCCGGGTGCTGAAGGTGAGGAGGGGACCGAGGCCTCCGGCGCTCTCGGCGACTCGGTGGGGTGGGGGGGAGTCGGCTGCGGGACGCCGCGGGCGCTGCCCCCCGCCACCTTGGTCTTTCCCTGCCGGGCGTGGGAATCCCGGTGGCTGCGGCCTGTACGGAGGGGCTGATGCGGGGCCGGGTCGGAGTGCGGCCGCGGCCGGAGGCGGTGCTGACGCTCGGGTCTGGGCTGCCTTGCAGAGGAACGCGAAGCGCACCGGGAGCAGGAGCTGCCAGAGCAGGAGTCGGGTTGGTTCCCGTGAGAGGACCTGGCTGAAAGGGGACGTCGGACGAGGCTGCGTGTATGTTTATGGAAGAGACTCAGCAGCTGCGGCTCCTTCGGACTTGCGCCTGGTCCTCTGCACAGTGGACACCCAGGCCTCGGAGATCTGTGACGGAGAAGGGAGGAAGAACCTCTTTTTGCAGCTTCATGGAGACCTGGTCAGGTGAGGGCCAAGAAAGGATAAACCTGACTGAGAAATGTTTTGTGTAGGTTTGCGAGGCTCTGTTCACCGTGTTCACCTGTTGGCAGGGCAGGTAGGGAACAGGCAGAGGTAGTAGCTGGCAGTCAGGTACAGCCTTGAGTCATGCAATTCATAAAAATTAGATGGTGGTGAAGTAGAGGTTACACACCTCGTAGTTAAGTGTTTTAACAGGGAGAGTTTGACTGTTGCTCCAGCCGGAAATATGTCCTCATTTTCTAGGTAGAGGCGCCTGATCGTATATTCCTTTGTTGTGTTCTGTGTTATGGCGATTTTAGCATCCACACAACCTGATCCATTGAAGAGGCTGTAAACAGTTATTTTGAGTCAGCAAAATAAGTAAGGTACTTTCGCAGTTATGTCATGTAATATTTGCATGTTAGTAATTTTTTTACTAAGAAGAGTTGCCAGATAAATAATTAAAGGCAGACAAAAAGTGTAGCAAGGGTTAGATAAAGAAGGCTCAAGCATCAGATGCTGTGTTTTATGCCTGAAGTCAGTTTAGGCTGAAAATGGATGGCTCAGGGTTTAACGTGCACAAACTTTATGCTGTAGATGTGTTATGGACTCCCTTGGTTTACAAGCTCCTATTCGGTTTGTTAGGATTTAGACTTTGCGCTGATTCTTCTGGACTTAGGATTCAGTTATAAAATTGCCACTCCTGTTCTCAGGGGCAAATAATTGCTGTGGTCTCTTTACTTAAAGGCTAAGCAGTAGACAATGCATTTTGAACAGAGCTAGTAGCTGGATTTTTGATAGCGACGTGAAAGTTACAGGTCGCATGTGTCCAAATTTTAAAACTGCGGTGTGTATTTGCTCTGAGATGGGGTGGGAATGCTAGTGGTGGGAGATGCAGAGAGAAGAGGACGTGTTTAAAACTGACTGTTGGAAAAGGTTATTTAGAACCGTTTGCCTTGCCCTGGTCAGGGTTGTAGGAATTAGGGATGGATTAGTTAGAAACGCTGTATGAGAACAGATGGACACTTGAACATAGCCACTGAGGCAGCTGAAAACCTCTGTTTGTTGCTTGAAAAATTTGTAAGGAAATTGGCATGTTTTGGACCCTAATAGTGAGCAGATTTTCCAGCATTTTTAAGGAAGAGCAGACCCATTACTGCAGATCATGAAAAAGCTTAGGTAAAGCTTGTACATGTGTTCAGAGAGATACATTTTGACTTTTTTTAGCTTTTGAAGTGGCTTTTATGTTTGAATTCCTTTCAATCTCTCTCTTTTCTCTTGCTAGCTAGCTGTGCCGGTCTTTGATTTGCGGCAGACTGTAAAGTTTGAGCGTTTGTTTGGTTTTTTTTCTTGGGAAGTCTAGATGCAGACTACTTGATATGTTCTTTTTGTGAGTGACACTCAAGCATTTAACATTCCTGAGCCATGGGTCACATGCTGGAAAGGCTGTTTCCTGGCAAGCATAAGGCTTTAATAGCAGAAGAATAGGAGTCTAGGGGTAGCCAAGGAAAACGTGGACAAGGTTTGGAAATCCAGTCAAATCTCGCATACTCTTGGATTCTATGCTGAAGGGTATACAATACGTCGGGTGTATGGTATTGGAAGTCAGCATTGTTCAGTGCAATCTATTATTTATTCATTCTAGTTTCTAGTAGCTTGCCTGTTATAGGAGACAGATACACAGGTTTGTCATTTCCAAGATTACCTCATAAAGCCCTTTGGGAAGTTTGGCGTTGTGTTCACTGGTATCTGTTTCTATAGCAAAAAATATAAGTGATAAGATAAACCTCAGCTACATATTTGTAGATGTGCTTGGCTCTGAGCTTGTAAATCTTGACAGACAGTCCTAAAAAATGGCTGAGATCCTTCATTTGAACTTAAGAAATCTCTGCAAAGAAAGAAGAATTGATGGCATTTCGCTCTTTTGAACCAACCTCTTGTTCTGTGTCCATCTCACAAAACAGGCAAAGAAAGAGCATTTAATAAGTCAGGTTTTCATGCTGATTGTGCAGGAATTCCATCTTAGCTGACATCAGCTTATTAGTGAATAGGAGCTCCAAGAGACAATTTCCGAGGAGAGAGGAAAGGAGTTATTTCATATACAGCCTTCTGGCTAGTAAGTAGATGTATTTCTGTGTAAAACAAAAGCAGGGAGCAGACTTGCCCTAAACAGGCTTAGCAAGCATTGAGCAGTAAGAACTGGTTTTCTGGGTCAGCTGCATATCAACTACATTTCCTTTTCAGGCTAGAAACTTTGTTGTTTTGTACCAGAACTTTGAGAGTAATCCTGCTTCTGCTACAGAGGTCCTATATATGAAGTGAGAATTGCAATGTATCTGCTTGAAATACCTGAGGTGATTTTACTTCTTGAGATGTGTCTTGGTGACTCCAAAGGGAGCCTGGAATGACTAGGTACTTGTAAATGGTGCATGTTTTATGAAATCAGTCCTGCCTTAATTATGAGGTGACATTTGTAAAGCTGTCAGTAGTAGTGGAAATACTCTGATATAATCATTAAAAACAATCAGAACTGTTTTTATTCTTGAGAAGAGGTGAGAAGAAGCAGAAAGGTTTGGTACATACAGAAAAGAAATATTTCCCATTAAGACACGCAGTATAAATGACGTATGCAAGTCAACAGAGTTTAGTGGAAAACAGGTCCTACCTAGCAAACTCGATCTTGATGCTTCAAAATTTCAAGCTTGGTTGCCAAAGGCATTAGTCATTCGTTGCAGTGAGATGTTGGAGTGGGCTCTGAGCATCCTATTCGAGTTGAAGATATCCCTGTCCGTGGTGGGCTGGTTGGAGTAGATGACCATTAAAGGCCCTTCCAGCCCAAAATGTCCTAAGGTTCTGTGTTCTGATGTCATGGGGGGAAAAGCAATGCACAAACCAGTAAAGCTCATTGGCTATTATCTTACAAACTGGAAACTGTTATTCAGTGTAAGCATCTTGTTTTGGGTGAGGAGCTGGTTAGCGTATGTTTGACAGAAGAAAGGTAAACTTGCATTGTTCAGTTTGCTCTGTTAATAACCTGTGGCTAAAAGGTAAGAACTTGGGAGGGCATGGATGGAGGGAGTGATGGGTACCGAGAAGCCAGTGCAGCAGGTTGCTCTAGATGGTTTAGCATGCAGCATTCCCTGGAAAACACTGCTTTTCAGTATCACTGGGTATATTTATGTGAAAGACAAGTGTACTAAACACTGCAAAGGAGAGGAAGGAGGTTATAAATTGCCAAAAGATGCAGTTCAGGAGGACTTGTGCATTGGAGGGATATGAGTTGAGAGCAGGTTTGATCCAAGAACATAAAAGTGTTTGAGTAGAACCAATGTGTAGTGGTGCAGTTTTGTGTAGTCAGTACGTGGATACAGGGAACAATCATGTTAACGCTTACAGAGTAGGAGTAAACGAAAAAAAAATTGGTGGTAAAAATCCTTTTGAATCAAAGTAGACCCACTCAACTGCAAGACTAATTTAAAAAACACCTTGCGCCTTATCTTGAAGAGGAAGTTTGAAATGTTTAGTGACGTGGTTTATAAACTCCTGCTTAAAGAATAGGTGACAATCGAGGTCCAGTGACTGTAATCTGAAGCTAGGCACTTTTGGATTATAAATGGGGATTTTTAATGGTGGATAATGAGTGGACCATTGGAACAGTGTATTTTAACTCCTATCTGACATTTTCAGTGCTTAATCTTTTACACTAGTTTGTTTTTTTTCCTAAAGTAAAGCTTCTAATTTAGCAAGAAACTGTTGTTTTTATTGAAGAAAATCACAATTCAGGGTCTCTGGAAGAAGTGAGAAGAGAGGATCAGAAAACATCTTTTCCATTCTGAATATACTAAATCTGATGTTTCACAAGAACTTTCTCTTATTGTTGTTTATTCAAGCTAGCCACTGAATCTTTCCTGTGTTCTGCCATAGTTCTAAAACGTCCTTTTAAATGTACTGGTTAAGTTAACTTGCCAAAGCATAAGAATCTAGCCACTGATGTGAGCTAAAGAGAGTAGGAAATTAGTCTTGTCTTCTTTTTTTTTTTTATAAAGTAATTCTTCATGAGGATTCTTCAAATGCTTTGCTCCAAGCTGCATTTGGAATAAAAATTTAAGAGTTCTTTTATATTTTCGAGGCATTATACATAGGGGTTTTTAATTACTTGGCATCTGCTTTTTTGTGCAGTATTTCTGGTTTTGTGTCTTGTCATGGTTTCCTCCTGGTGCTCCTTAAATCATGGAATGGAATTCACACCATGAAGTGTGTGGCTTATGCCAGTCGCTTTTCCTCTCTGTTTCTCTTCTGCAATGTAATTCACAAGTGCTGCAGTTCTTAAGTGCTGCTTGTCAAGCAGGGAGCAGAGACCCAAGGGTCTGTGCTTGCCAGACCTTTTCAGAGGAACAGAACAGACAGTGTGTCAGTATTTCTCACACTTTAGCCGTACTGAGACTTGTTTAATCTTTTTTGCATTCTCAAACTACTTTCTTGTATGTTTTGACAGGAGGCTGGAGCCCACAGAAAAACCCCTTCAGATTGTGTATGACTACTTGGCTGGGTTGGGTTTTGACGATCCTCTCAGAATGCAGGAAGAGGCAGCAAACTCTGATCTCAGCTGTATGATTCGCTTTTACAGTGGTAAGAAATTGTGCGCGTGCACGCTGTCACTGTTCCTGTAGCTGTGAGCTGGAACCCAGCTAAAGCCTGAGTCATCAGCCTGTTGGGTTTATAGAGGGCTACATCAAGCACCTGCAGTACCAGTAAGCATTTCTTAAAATAAAACATTTTCAAGATTAATAGAAAAAAATCACACTTCTGTAGTTTTCTTGATCCTGTCTGTGGCTTGAGAAAAGACAGGTCCACAGGAAGGCACAAGATTGCTCTCTTGTCTTTAGCTTCAAATATTGCAACTGATGACTTAGAGCTGCCACTAGGATCAGAAACACATTGCAGTTCCATTTAGATGTGCATGAAGTTTGCATTTACAAAAAGTGTGTGAATATGGGCAAGGAAGGTCCTGGTCAAATACCGCCACAGCCTTTAAACGGTGAAGAGTGCAGGTGCCAGCTGGTTAATAATAACGTGGGCTGCCATCAGAAACCTAGGGCATTGGATTACAGAAGTGAGACTTTGGAGTGTGGCCTGTTGAATTGGTTTGGGCAGGAACACAGTATACCCAAGGAGCCACAGATAACAGGCATAGGCCTGTGGGCATATGGTGCTAGCAGTCAGAAAGGGAATTCACTGAAGTTAAGAGGGAATATAAAAGAAATGAGGGTGAGGGAAGATAATAAAGAAATTATTTCCTTACTTTTAAGTACTTCACCTGTGTATTTTTTGCATTTCAGAAAAAAAAATCAAAGTGCTTTTAACAGAAAATTATTCTTGCATTGTGGATCTGGGCAGCCAGACTAAGCTGCTAGCCATCTTTTATTTATTCAGTGTCAAAAAAACGCATTCATAAGAAATCAGCTTCTTCACTCTGCTATCTGAGACAAACCCCTTCTGTCTAGGAGCTGTGTGTAGAACAGGCAAAACAGTGTATATACTGTATGCACTGTATATATACAAAAATATATATTTTTTTTTTCATATATATATATATGCGCAAAACACAGAGTGTAATAGATGGAAAGAAGTGTGACGTGTAGTCTGGATTTATGGGGCAAGGAAGAGGGAGTCAGAAGTTACTTCAGCTGGAAGGAGTACAGGCATCAAGGGTAGGGGTATGGAAAACTTTTGAGGAAAAAATGAAAGCTTGGGTATGTCAAGCAGGAACTGCCGAGCATTCACAAACAGCGACTCAACTTCATGGAACCACGTAGGTAGAAAATGTCGTTGAGTAGTTTCAGTCAGCATGGCTGGCTGGTCTGCTTAGAAAGAGGCTGTGAAGGAAGAAGTATAAAGGTTGAAGAGTGTTCAGGAGATCTGTTTTAAGGAAGTACAAGCCAATGCTGACAATGTGATTCTCAAAGGTAGGGGAGGAATTAGAGGGAATGCTATGGAGGATGATATGATAATTTTGCAAAGCCTACAGCTGAGAACATAAGGGAGGAAGTAATGGATTTTAGCCAGAGAAACTTTACTTAGAATCATGGCATCACAGACTGGCTTGGGTTGGAAGGAACCGTAAAGATCATCTCGTTCCACCCTCCTGTCATGGGCAGGGACACCTTCCACTAGCCCAGGTTGCTCCAAGCTCCGCCCAGCCTGGCCTTGGACACTTCCAGGGATGGGGCAGCCACAGCTTCTCTGGGCAACCTGTGCCTCACCACCAGAGCCTCACCACCCTCACCATAAAACATTTC
This sequence comes from Mohoua ochrocephala, assembly GCA_013398855.1. Taxonomy (NCBI): domain Eukaryota; kingdom Metazoa; phylum Chordata; class Aves; order Passeriformes; family Acanthizidae; genus Mohoua; species Mohoua ochrocephala. Next base: position 45,084 of record VZTA01007555.1, read on the forward strand.
TTCCTTATGTCCAGTGTAAATTTGCCCTCTTTCAGTTTAGAAATGTGGCCTCTTGTTCTGCCACTATAGGCCTTGGTAAAATGCCTCTCTATGCCTTTCTTATAAGCTTTCCTTTTTATATGGGAAAGCTGCAGGAAAGTCTTCCCAGAGCCTTCTCTTCTCCAGGCTGAACAACTCCACCTCTCTCAGCCTGTCTCCATAGGAGAGGTGTTCCAGCCACCTGACTGTTTCCACGGCTTCCCCTTGATCCGCTCTAGGATAGGTGTCATGGTTTTGGAGCAGAAAGGGAAACTGGAGGATTGGTGTAGCTGTGTAGTAATGCTTGGAACAGTGCTGCTGTGGCAGTTAGTAGTAGGATACCCCTTTTAGTCCCATAATATTGTTTTCTTACAAGTGTGGGGCTGGTCTTTCAGCTTGGTGAAGTCAAAGCGATTTTTTCTGTGGATGCTTACAGTTTCTCACCAGTAAAGGACATCTTTTGTCAAGCTTCATGTCCCTGAAACAAAACTATTGTTGTAAATAAACATCTAAATGTTTCAGCTAAATTCAGCCAGGTATGGACATCAAGGTAACACTTCAGCTTGCCAAATCTAAAGAGCCTGCTGTCTAACTGAGAAACAATATTACAGCTTGAATTAGTAATTAACCGTTTGCTCCTGATAAATGTTTGGAGTATGGTTTCCCTACTCAAGCTTGTTGTGTGATCAGTGTGGCCTGTTTACTCCACATAGCATCAGTTTGAACATCCAGCCCAGCACCCCAGGAGGGTGCCAGGAGCAGCTGGACCTCAGTGCCAATCAGCTCTGAAGCAGCCCAAACCCCTTCATATGCTACCAGTAGAGTATTGTGGGCTTCAAATCCTCTGTAACCCCGATTCCGGAAGCTGAATGGGTGACCTTGAGTGTGTCCAGTATGGCGGCAATTGGCAGCAGTCTGACTCCACGCCGGTCCGAGTAGTCACAGTGCTTGTCACGGGATTGGAGCAGTTGCAAATAGTTGCTTCTCCCTAAACAAGACCTGAACCACATTCATGGTTCCTAGCAACGGGACCACACTGGTTTCAACATGCCAAGGACATTCGAAATTCCCAAACACTGTTGTCATTAACCTGGAGGAGAAAAGGAAGATGTGGGAAGTGTCCACTCCCTAGGTGGGCTCTCTGAGGAGAAAAGGCAAATGGTGTCATTATCAACATTTTCCACTAAATGGCACCAGAGCACAGAGATAAGGGCCATGCTGAGCACACAGACCAGATTACAAAATACAACACCATAACCTTAACCCAGCCTTTACAGCAGATAAGGTGTTACATAATGCAACCTTGAGAACAAGTGCAACAAAATGGAGCAAACAAGTCAACATTGTGACCAGCCACCGTTAAACCAATACAATAAATGCTTATAGCAAATTTGTTTTAACACCCTCTGGTCAGATCTGTCTCTGCCCTTTGTGCACCAGGTCTGGCACCTAAAAGGACTGTTGTGGTTTAACCCCAGCCAGCCAATAAGCACCACTCACACACTGCTTTCCCCCATGAGATGGGAAGGAGAATGGGAAAAAGGTGATACCTGTGGACTGAGAGCATAAACTGTTTCATAAATTGAAATAAAGTAAAATAATAATAATTGTAATGAAAAGGGAAATAACAAAGAGAGAGGAATAAAACACAAGTGATGCACAATACACTGCTCATCACGCTGACTGGTGCCCTTCCCCTAGCAGTGCTCAGCCCTCCTGTCCCAGTTCCCTCAGTTTGTATACTGGGCATGATGCTCTATGGTGTGGAACATCCCTTTTGCTAGTTTGGATCAGCTGGCCCAGCCGTGCTCCCTTGCAGTTTCTTGTGCACCTGCTTGCTAAAGAGAATGGGACACTGAAAAGTCCTTGACTTGGGTGAGCACTGCTGAGCACCAACCAAAACAGCAGTGTGTTATCAACATTATTCTCACACAGCAGCCAAAACACAGCCCTGTACCATCTGCCAGGAAGAAAATTAATTCTATCCCAGGCAAAACCCGGACAGTCATCTTCAGGGAAAGAACTTCCTTCTGTAGCTGATTTTCCAGGCCTTCATTGAAAGTCCAGTAGAGGACACTTATTTAACGGTTTCTGTGACTTTAGCTGACTCAACGAGAGTTTAAAATTGCTTTTCTGTTGCGTTTGAGTGAAGGATATTTGGCAAGCATGTGGCTTTGCTAAGGTCTGTAACTACCTGTAGATTAAAAACGCATTGCATGGCAACCATTCTGACATTGTTCTGGGAGGCACACAATAGTGCTGCTCAGCCATTCCTGCGCTGACTGAGGATGTTGCTTGTCCTCTGCATGAGACTTTTTTTTAAAGTGCGATTTGTCTGCTTGTTCTTTACAACAACTGGTTTTGCACGTTAAATCTGTGTTATTTGTACTCACAGATTAGAATGAAGAACATATGGACAGTAAATGCTAATGCCCCCTTTTTCTTCAGAAAAGCCATGTCAAGTGGAACAGTTGGATCGCATCCTGCTCTCTGGAGTCTATAACGTACGCAAAGGAAAGACCCAGCTGCACAAGTGGGCAGAGCGCTCAGTCACTCTCTGTGGTACGTGCCTCATTGTGTCCTCAGTGAAGGACAGCCATGCAGGGAAGATGCACATCTTGCCTCTCATTGGAGGGAAGGTAAGGCTTTTTTTGGTTAGCTCCCTGTAGCTTGGGAAGGAAGAAGAGGTGGTAATGATGGGAATCGTCCACAAGAGATTAATGTAGGCTTTTGTCACAGATTACGGCATTGATGTGCCCAACCCCTTTCTACTTGCTTTGCTTAGGTAGTAATCTGAAGGCTAGTAAAAGGAAGAGACGCTAGTTCAGCTTTCACAGCAGTAGCCAATGTTGTGAATGGGCACTCTGGAAATTACTACTTCTTGTATCCACTTCACCAGAAAGATGTTAAGCAGGATTTACTTCTGGGTTTTTCCAGTGACTTTGCAGCTGCATTTTCAGCAAAATGTAGTGTTACTGGTGGTCAGCAATACCTCACCCTAGACTTCAGGTCAATTGTAATTGCTGGCACTTAGGCAGACTGTTGTCGTCAATTCTCCCTTTGCAGGTGGAAGAGATGAAACGTCGGCAGTACACCCTTGCTTTCACATCCGCTGGAGCACAAGCTCAAACATACCACGTTTCCTTTGAAACGCTGGCAGAGTGCCAGCGGTGGCACCGGCAAGCGTCCACGGTGAGGCCATGGGGACAGTGTGGTTTGGACGGTGGGTGCAGGGGTACGCCACAGGAAGGGTTTTCTGATGCAGGCTTGGTCTGCAGTCAGAGGTGAAGCTAGGATGCTGGAGAAAGTACCCAGGACACTTTCCAGCTTGCTTTATTTCCTTCATGCTCTGGACTACAGAGATGTTTCTATTAGCCTTCTCTTTTTCTCTACTTGTGCAACAATGTCGAGCAGTAGCTCTGTGCTGGTTTAACCCCTGCTGCACTTATGAGACTAACTTAATCACTGGTCACCGAGCAAACCACAGGGACTGGCTGACTTTACAGCCATAGAAACCTACAGATTGTATTTGTTGCCATACTTGAACCTACGTGAAGTATGAGCTGGACATTCACGGAGCTGCCCTGATAGATTTGACTTACAGAGAGATCGTAGGTCAGCAAGGATATTATGAAATACAAAATGAGTTCAGGATAAAGCAGGTCATAAAATGTCAAATTAAGCACCAAAGACCTCAAAACAAAACATGCTTAACAAAAGAACATCTGAGATTTGCAAAGACTTTATGAAATGTTGCAAAACCATAATTTATGAAGCCTTTTTATAACAAGTTGTGTTTCAAATGTTATACCCTCAACAAGCTAATAAAAGAAAGAAGTAGCTAAAAGTACAGAAGAAGCAGCTAGGCCCAACAGAGGTTCTGTAAACCTCAAAGAACTGAACTGGAAAATCAACTGCTTCCTGTTGCTTCTTGCACCTTTGGAAGGCACTTGGAGATTATACTTTCTCAGTAGAGTTTCCTCAAAGATCTGTTTTCCTCTATTACACTGGCTCTCTTACAGCCTAGCCTTTAGGCAGTGTGCCCAGTGCACATACAGAGCAGGGCTTTGTGTGAGTCCTGGCTGGTATCCAGCTATGCATCCTTGTCAGGGATGTAGCAAATGGCATAGGCTTGTACCTCATGGACTCCCATTTCCTGCATGGACTCTACCTGGTGGATACAAGGGATTCTTTCATGTTTTGCAAATTGTTTACTGCTTGTGTTCTTTGACCTTCCATTAGACTTCCAGAGAAAATTTGTTGCGCAGTTGCAGCTTTTTCTCTCTCTTTTCAGATTGTGTCTATGCGATTTAGCATGGTTGATCTTTCGTGCTACAGCCTCGAGGAAGTACCAGAGCACCTCTTCTACAGTCAAGATATCACCTACCTCAACTTACGCCACAATTTTATGAGAACAAGTGGAGCAGGGAGTCTTGACTCTCTTTGCAGGTCTGCAAAGAATTATTTTTCTTCTACATTTGGAGTCCTTGACATGTGGATACAGGAATGAAGTATTGCCTCTTCTCTTGGGGATGGTAAAAAGATTGATCTTTAGGAAGCTCTAACAAGTGAGGGGGTTGGAAGCAGAACTGGGCAGCACAGACAGGAATAAACTTCCAACAACTTATAGTATTTATGAGCTCCCTTCCACAGATTCTGTGCAAACTCTGATTTGAGATAAGCCTCGTGGGATGACGTGCCATTTGTATGGACAAGACCCGATAGTAATATAAGGCTGCTTGCTAAGCAGAGAACATCTTGGGGTATAAAATAAAAGGCAAGGAAAAGCATAATGCTGCTATTGTGAATAAGTGTTTGTAGGAAGAAGTTCAGGTCTGAAAAACCCTGTTTTGGCAAGTTCTTAATGTGTATTTGGAATTGGCAGAGGGCCTGTGAGACTCCAGCTTTGCTTTGGAAACTTGTGATGATCTGCTTTTAAGAGAGTAGCAGTTGTGGGATGGTATGGAAGCATGATGTAGTCATCTTAGGTAAGTGAAGGAGTCTTACAAAAATATATTTAAATTAATTCCCCAAAATCATAAAAATCTAGAGGAAGATTAGTCTGTTGATATGTATACCAGCCATGCTAAATAGAATTTAAGGAGCTGTTCTGTGAATTTTGAAAGCTGATAGGAAGCCTATAGTAATATTGTCCAATGGCTCTGTTTGGAACACGTTGTGCCTTAAGAAAAATGTATTTGGAGAAACTTTGCAAAACTGCTTTTTTGTTATTTGTTTGGTTTGGTTTGTTGTTGTTGTTGTAGTTTTGAGGTTTGGTTGATTTTGTCATTTTGGTTTGTTGGGGGGTTTTTTTGCAGGGTGGGGCGGGGAAGGGTGTGGTTTTGGTTTTTTTGTCTCCCGGGCCTATTACTGTGCTATTTCATTTTGCTTCCTATCGAGTAATGAGATGCCCAGGTATCCATAAGAGTATACAGTGAAAAAGAATTGCTCACTTTTGGGAATTCTTTGCAGTTTTACTGAGAGCCAGAGTCTAGTCTGGTTTTCCAAACTTGTTTAAATGTTTTCTAATGGCAAATTGTAATAGATTCTGTTACTGGAGAAGCTGCTTAAATAATTTAAGATTTTGCTTTCTACTTGTCTCTTCAAATACATTGAATGATTTTCAAAAGCACATCAGAACTTTATTTTCTAAAATGTAGTATCCTTGGTTCACAGGATCAGCAAAGGGGCTTGAAATTTCTTTTGACCTTGCATGTAGTCAACAAGAAATCTGACATGTCAGAAACTCAACTCTTTTCCTGGCAGTGACTATGTCTGATGAAGCTGAAATCCTGAAACAAACAAAAGCCATAAAAGAAGCTCTCACTTCACACAATCTTGAATAAACAGGTAGCATTAGGTAGTCCACATAAGGCTGCTCATTGCCTTTTGAAAAGATTTTCTATCTGAGGTTTTTAGGATGTTTCTAAGATTATAGCACCACGAGAAGACCCTTGCTCACTTGCAGCAGGTGCTCTCAGTGCCTCGAGACTGTCGATTCCCAACAGCAGAATTTTTCACAACGATCAGATCTCTTCCTCTGAGGAACTTTCAAGCTCTAGGAGTCTAATTAGCTATAACTATAATAATGGAGCAAAAATAATTAGCTAAAGGGAAAATGTTAAGCAAAGGCCATTTAATGACCCTACCTGCTTTATTGCATCTCCTAGCTTATTTTTTATGTATTGTACTGCCTTTCAAGTATCTCCCTTGTCTGAAAAACACTCTGAGATCTGATCTTCGTTGATACGTGTGTGCGCACGCACGTGTATACATCTGCACGTCTCTTGTCAGCATTCTAGCTGGTTGATACAGATTTGTGCTGGGGTGCTTTGGTGGCGGAACAGGATGTGTTAAACTGGGAATATTTCAGGGCAGCACCAGTTTGGGCTGCTAAACAGAGGATGGTCATCCCATGGAAGATTCACTGCTGTGTTTCCATACCTCTCTGCTGTCTCAGTATGCCCTGTGAGAGCACAGACCGAAACCTAAGGAGCCACAACAATTTTGGGATCTTTATCCCCTGTAGTACCTGGTTCACATATACAGCTTGAATTGCATTTCCGTTCCATTCCTACGTCACTACATGAGCTTACTGAGGCAAAGAAGAAGGAACAGAAGGAGAACTCAAAAGGCTTTTGAATATTGTCCTCTCCACCGAGTATGGAAGTCCGCTTGAGGAATCTCAGACCAAGCTGTGTCATGTACCAGTTTCCCTTCAGCTTTTGGAAACTTTAATGCCCCTCTTGTGCTTGCTTTGATATTTTTGCGGAGGAATGAATTCTAAACATTAGTTGTGCTGTTGCGTTTAGTGCTGTGTCTCTCAGAGCAGCTTCTCACCACACTGTTAGTGAGAGAGAAACACTGCTTGGTGCTAGGAACAGGTGTAGCAAAAGCCATCGCAGAACTCCTGAGAAAGCAGTTTCATTAAAATGTTTGCTGATTTCAAACCCTGAGAGCTGTGACCTGTCCTAAATCTCTTAAAGTTGCACCAGCTATTGAGATAGTTCAAATCTTTCAGTTCATCCTCATTGTTTCTTTCTTTTTCAATACTGTGGTGGAGTTCTGTGTTCAAGTTTCTGATTTTTGTATCATTGTTAGATCTTTGCATTATCCAATGTGTTCCTTTGAGGAAGGCTTTTACCAACACAGCATCTTTTTCTCTTTGGCTTTCAGTTGCAGTACAAGAGAGTCTGTGGCCGCAGCAAACAAAAATGCCTGTGCCCTTATTTATATGATGGGGTGCTCAAAGCAAACAACCCATGTCCGAGTTTCAGCTGTGTTCCCTCTTTCAAAAGAACAACCACCTCCCAAGGTTATAAAGTAAAATGGAGAAATATAATGCACAGTTCCTACACAGATCATTACAAGTATTTTGAATCCGAACAAAAGTCACTATAAAGAGGAAAACAACTCCAAAACCTTTCAGTCTTACATTTCAAGACATCTCAAGCTAGAAGTAATAGTCTCCTTCAAGCCAATTAACCTTGGTTTTGTTACCTATATTAAAACATTTACTTCAAAATAAGAGCTACTCACCAATGCCTGGGAAAAGTCGGGTGGGTGAGGCAGATGAATGACTGCGTGTTTCCAAGAAGAAGTTCTCTGGTACTTGAAATTTGCAGTTATCTCATAGAAGTGAGATATTAATTTCCCCACTGAATTAATTTCTGGTGGTTCCAGTTTGGGATGAGAAGGTTATTACTTGGGGGAAAATACTTTTGCTTCCTCTAGAAAGAGGCAGGAACTCTTGGAGGAGAACCCTCCTGTATGTTACCCCAGCCACGCTAAGTTCCTTCTCTCTCTTTGGACCTAGCATGGTGATCGAAGGAGCTAGAAATAGGTAACCATTTCTCAAGCACTGGTGGGACTTTGGTGGCTGTGGGGCTGTCTGCACTTGGGGCAGTACCTGGGATGCAGTCTGCTGAGCAAGGGGCACTGTAGTTGTGTAATCTTGTTCAAGGACCTCTGGGTGCAGGTCTTGGGGTTTCCCAGCATGAAGCAAGCGCTTTCCTAGTTTTCCCTTGTACAGCTCAGCTTGGCTTTGTGTTGCACCCAGCTTGGAAAGGGGATTTCCCTCTTCTGTTTTATTCTCAGAATAGTCCCAGTGAATGTTTTCAACTCCTCTTTTCCCAAGCTACATAGTTGTAGACTCTTACTGTAGTTAATTCTTTGAAGGTAAATTTTTTGAACTGAGCGTTTTAGTCTCCAAAATCTTAGTAACAGTCACTAGGAGGAAGCCTGTCAAGTTGGGGTAGAAGGTTGTTATCAGTTCCTGCAGTAAACCCATGGTATTTGATCACTTTCAGCGTGACCACTGAGAAAAATATCAATGACTTTAAAACCAAATTTATGCAGGAACTCCTGTAGTGAGTTAGCTGACTGTATCACCAGTGTACAAAGACTTAAGAATTGTTTATGACTGGTTCTATATACTTTTGCTTTGAGACCACGTAGGTTTGTGAATTAACTAGTGTTCTTGCTAATAGGTTTTCTCAATTGAAGAGTCTGAACTTGTCTCATAATAGACTGGGAGAGTTTCCTGCATCACTGTGTGAGATCTCTACTCTGACAGAGCTTAATATTTCCTGTAATGGACTTCATTACTTGCCAAGTCAGATTGGCAAACTGTTGAAGTGAGTATGTTCATTACATCTGTGATCATAAACATCCTTGGTGCCTCAGCTGAGCACTACTGATATGCAGATACCGTTTCTGAAAGTGTGAGTTCTAGGGCAGCCTGTTTTGCCCACGAAGGCTGAATGATTAATTTGACTCCAGCAGAAGGTCAAGAACTAAGATGTGCAATCCCTTAATCACTACCATTAAAACATTACAGCTGCTGGTGAAGAAAACATGAGGAAACTTGATGCAGATGAAGCACTGAAGGCAATTGCATTGTTTCTCAAATAAGTCTATGTGCATTTTTCTGCAGCTGCAGAGTTGTCTGATTTTCTGCATTTATTATTTGTATTTAATATTTTCAGTACTGATGCAATTTCTATTGAAGTTTTAATTTATTATAGAAAACTTTTCTGTGGTAACTTCTCACAAGCGCCTAGTGATTTTTGTCAGCACTGGTATGTTTGATTGCGTTCTACAGAATTGGCTGCTTTTTGTGTTAGAGGATTTTAACATGAAAATACTTGAGCAATCCCCTCTGAAAATTTTGTCTTAAAGTGTTTGCTGGAGTGAAAAGCCTTGTCCATTTTCCCCAGTAGCTACCCCAAATGCACAAGAGCTTAAGCTTAGGTAAATTTAATTGCAAGACTGTTAATACATTTGTATAGATAAACATCAATATTGAACTGTTGGTTTTCTGTGGCCTGCTTTTCCTCCAGCTTGTATCTTTAAAAAGGAATGTCTGCAGCCACACTGGATGTGAGCAAGTAATTTCCAGAATGATCTTTTAGCCATATGCAAACTGTGAGGAAACAGCTGTATGTAGGCTTACACTTTCTGGAGGTTTACAACTTAGTTATGGGTCCAGTTATCTTGATGACTCCTTGAGCCCTTATTCATAAAAACTTTTTGTTGCCTCAGATTTCATTTCTACCACCACTAAACACAGAAAGGTCTCTGTTGGAACATAATCATAATAAGGGAATTATATATTTGGGATCTGAGTCTCAAAAGCCATACAACCTTTGAAACAATTCATCTTACAACAGAAAGCTACCTCATTCTTTTCTGAGTGTGTGTTGGAATGGAAAACTAGAGTGTAAAAATCTTCTACCAGTGCATTAGTGTGGTAGGAGGTGGGATTAAACTGTGCCATTTGTAGAAAACGAAGTAATTAAGTAAATATCTTTCATTTACAACATAAGTACTGTTAGTATTTTGCTTGTGTTAACTTACAATCTTTGGCACAACTGGAAGTTTACCTCCAAAATAATTGAAGGACTTTTTGGTATTGCATATATGCAGTTCCAAGCCTATTACATGTGTGATAAAAGTACTTCAGTAACTTTATGTGTATAAGAATGAAATTAGCTGTTAGGTACCTTTAAAAATAACCACACCAAGACCAGCTAACTATACGAGAAAATTCCCTGAAAATACTAAATGTGATGCTCACTACTCCTTGCAGAATTATTTTCTTTCTCTTTTTCACTGTTGCAGTCTCCAGACCTTCTGGCTTGATGGCAATTTCCTCACATCCTTACCAGAAGAGATGGGAAAGCTGCAGCAGCTCAGCTGTCTTGGGCTTTCCTTCAATAACTTCTGTGAACTGCCAGCAATTTGTGAGAAACTTGTCACCTTAGACAAACTAGCCCTGGCAGGGAACTTGCTAGAGACCCTGGACCTGACAGTGCTGAACCGTATGAGTCACATCAAAAGTGTGGACCTCAGGTAAGGGGTGAAACTTGCAGGTGTCTATAAAACAGATTGCTACTTTCCATTTACAGCAGAGGAGCTGTGTAACTTCTAGTACGTTTTGCAATGAACTAGGTTCAGTTTTTTCTCTTACTGATTCTTTAGTTTTTATGGAGTTCTGTTTCTGAGGGTGGGTGTGCAGAATCCGCTTGGGAAAGCAAGCTTAATTGAGCAGTGCCTGATGCCGAATGTGACCCAGCCCTCTAGTTTCCTCTTGTGATTTGCTGTTACCTTGAGCTTTGGTAGCTCTTTGATCTCTCCTTCCCTTTTTTGCCTCCCTGCCCTAGAGTAATGTGATCCTGATTCTCCCGGCTGCCAACTGCAGAGCTCTCAGAAAGGGACAAAGAGCTTTTTGTGTGCGGCAAGGCAGTCTAGTATCTGTTCTCTGCATTAGCTTCCTGTGTCCGTGCAAAGTACCTGCCCCTTGGCCTGGCTTCTGTTTTCTTGACCGGATCTTTCTTCAAAATCTCTTTAAGAATTTGGGAATCATTGAAATGGTTACATATAGCAGTGTAGACAAAGAAAATGTTTTTGTTTGTATTCACTGCCTGAAATTCACCATTGCTCATCACACATTTCATTCGCTGTGCTCAACTTTGGTGTTAGCCATCACCAAAATTCTCCTTTCCTCTTCTTTCTTCTCTCTTCCTACTGATGTCCCATGTTCAGTGTCCTATTTTCTGACTTTTTAACTCATCTCTGAGTGTTTAGGCTGAACAACCTGAAGAGAGCAGCAGCTGACACTCTGGAGGGGAACAAATCCGTGGCTTACATGGATTTACGAGACAATCAGATGACAGATCTGGATCTGAGCTCCTTGGTCAGCCTGGAGCAGCTGCACTGCGAGCGGAATAAGCTGAGAGAGCTGACGCTGAGTGGCTTCTCCCTTCGGGCCCTGTATGCCAACAGCAACTGTATGTCCTTTGTCTTCTTCACCTGCCTTTTCCCTTTAAGCCCTGGGAGCAAAGGAAAGCAGCCTTTTGCCCTCTCTCACGCATTAAAAAAAATACTTATGCTGATGTTATTGTGGTGAAACTGTATGTGATGGGTCCTCTGAGGTTAGCTCCTACGGATCACATATGCATTTGCGTACACAGGCTGTGTAACAGTGTGGAGGTTGTAGCGTTATGTCCAAGGAATTCATCTTCCATTGAGATCTGTTTGGGAGCCCACAAAGAAAAGTACAGTTCTCTCTTGTTCTAGTGCTCCCCATGGCAGATGGGGAAATGAGATAGTGGGACATTGTAGTGCCATATGGCAGATGTATGAAGTGTGAACTCTGTGGTGGGAAGGATCAATAGGGGCCTTGAGTATCCATAAAGAAAGACAATGAGTCTCATTTGATAGCTAAGCTGCTTCTCTGTGCTGTTTTCTCTCCGAAGCACTGCAATCATACTTACTTGCTTTACTTCATCAGGTCTGACAGCTGTCAATATTTATCCGGTTCCTGGTCTACTGACATATCTAGAACTCTCTCAGTAAGTGATCATACACAACAGAATTTCAAGCAAGTATCTGGACACCTTTGCTTTTTTCTGCAAAATTTTCTAGAGGTTTTAGGGGTTTAAAACAGTTGAGAGCAATTAAACACAATAGAACTTTAAAGCCCAGCACTAAGCAATGATGAAAGTGTCCCAGACCAGAAGCCCTTCTGAACCCGTATGACCCCTTCAGGTGACTTCGCTATCCTTCAGCTGTGGGCTGTGATCAGAAAAAAAATAGCCAAGCAGGGACCACTGAACTTGTGGCAGCTTACTGAACTGAATGGGGGGGATCTGTGGATCATATATTTAGAGTAGCTGCCAGTGATCTCTGCTGTTGGTTTCATTGCCTGCGTCTGCCCTTGGAGCAGCGTTGCGAGACCTGTAAGATAGGATGCCCTGCCAAGTCGTGAACCAGCGCAGTTGGCATTACACAGCTGGCTGTGAGATAAAATCCGCGTGACTGACTCGGATGCTGTTCATTTTTTGCCCGTTGCTTTTGGTTTGACTGTCACTAAAATCATGCAGCATTCAGAGTGTGTTCCATATGGAGTGCTGGTTTCTAGCTTTTCCCACTTGCTTTTCTCAGCAATCAACTACAGTGCGTCCCAGACTGGGCCTGTGAAGCAAAGAAACTGGAAGTTTTGGATGTGAGCTACAACCTCCTTTTGGAGCTTCCATCGAGGTCAGCAAACCTTTGTAAACAGAGCTGAGCTTTCTTCTAAAATGGGCTGTCTGGGAAGAGAGAGCAGCAGCGCTATTCCAGTTGCTTAATTCCTTGTTGTGTAGAGAGATATATAATCCACTTACTTTATCTATGCAGCATCAAAAATGCTCTGTATTCAAATGTTGGAAAGAACCGGTTTCTAGATCAGCTTTTTGAACAGTAGGGGCTAGGTAATTCCATCCTGTCCTTTCGGCTGCTACTGCAGCTATTTGCACCTGACATAGAACATGCTGCTACGATTTATATGTGTTACCATACTGTCTGTGAACACAGGTCATAGGTGAGACCCTAATATGGTTTGCATCATCCCCCAGAAATTTCATCTGTTACCTTCGATAGGGCGTTATCACAAAGGGACAATACAGCTGATCTCAAATGTAGCTTTCACAGTACACCATCAGCCAGCTTCTTCCTCCCCATTTCCCTTTCAGTGTCTGCAGAAAAGCAGTAAATGAGAGCCAAGGACTAATACAATTTTGCAGTTATTTATAATGACTTCTCACAGGTACCGATATCCTGGGAAGAAGCAAAGCATAAACATTCTTAGCCTAACAAGGGTGCTTGGTGGGAGTGTGATTGTGATGAATGACACAGTGTCTAGGGTAAGTTGTATTGAGATTGAATGGAGAAGTGGTTGACAGGGAAGAAATGCAGAACACGGGTTGGAGAAGTTGAAGCAAGAGGCATGGGAAGTGATCAGCAGTGGCATTCTAGTGCTTGTCACAGAAAAACGATATACATCAAAAGCAAGAAAAGGATATAACAAGGATGTGATAATGAGAACTTAGAAGAGAATTTTAGCCATGCCAATGGATTAAAGAATAATATGCTATGCAAAGAATAATTTACTGCCTCGGAAATAACACAGGAGTGCTAAGCAGCTAGTTAAAGCTCTAAATTTATGTTGGCACTGTCGAAGCACTTCTTTCTACCTGCAAGTGACAACAGGCATTTAAAGGCCTCCTTTGTGACTTCTTTCTTTGTCCGCCTGAGAGAATGCTGGGCACACGCACATCAACTCGCATCACAAGATACCAATCAGCAATAGTGTAGACGGAAATGTAGATACGCTTCCAAGCATTCAGAGATACTGAGTCGCCTTACCCTGTGTGGTGTTCTGCTTTGTCATTGTTTACATTTTACGGATCAGTGTATTTTAATTTTTCCCTGCTGTACAGTCAGATTAAGTGGATTAAATACTACCCTTCCCACTCTGTGGATGTCAAGAGGAGTGAACCAAGTTAAATAGAAAACCCTGTGTCTTTCTAGGATCCTCAGAAGCTTGAGTCTTCGCAAGCTGATGGTGGGGCACAATCGTCTGCAGAGCCTTCCACCTCTTCTAGAACACATTCCACTGGAAGTGCTGGACCTTCAGCACAACCTGTTGACTAAACTCCCAGAGACACTATTTGTCAAAGCTCTCAAGTGAGTGTTAGTAGCAAACATCTTTTGTCTGCATTGTCCAAACTTTGGAGTGTAAGGGCTGAAAGTGGCACCTGTGTGACTATCCTTGCAAGGTGCCGTTTGCATAAGAGATCACAAGGTGTGCCCCTTATGAGGAGGTAAATTCAGATGCTGTAAGGGCAGCCATCAAGCTGATTTGAAAGAATCAGTCCATGTTACTGTGTAATTACAGGAAAACAGAGGCTGCCTGAAGAGCTTTGTCTTTAAAAGTAGTCATAAGTTCAGGTGCAAAGAAAAGAAGCCAGTCAGATTCAGGTCATTGGAGAACAAGAAGAGAGACCCTTTACAAATGAACAGTCCTTCATGACTGTCTATTCAGACAGGAGTTAGCCCTTCTTTTAAGGAGTCTAAGTAAATTTTTATGTTGTCTGCTTCCACCACTATTACCCATGGGCTTTTCAATACTCACTGTTTACTGTAAAATGCTGTGTGCATCCACAGTGCATATAGCTAGTAAGTCATTAGTAGACTCGCAAATCTTAATGTGAGTAGGGATGTTACAGTATTGTCTGGCCTCCCGTCTAATGCTGCTGTCCACACTGGCATTTGTATAGCTCCTTTTCCTGGTGTTAATGGAGTGGTTTGCACGATGTGAAGTCTGATTTTTGCGCTTGCTGTGGTTAGCCTCAGGTACCTGAATGCATCTGCAAATAGCCTGGAGTCCTTGCCCTCTGCATGTACGGGGGAGGAGAGTTTGAGCATGCTGCAGCTGCTATACTTGACCAATAACAACCTCACAGATCAATGTATCCCTGTCTTGGTGGGGCACCCAAACCTACGGATCCTGCATCTGGCAAACAACAACCTGCAGACTTTCCCTGCAAGGTAAGTCAGTAAGGCTGTTGGGCAAGACAATGCTCCCTAGGAGGAAGCTGCCACCTCCCCATGATTGTACATGAGTCAAAGTCAGAGCCAGATGCTCTCCCTGTGGCTTGATGACAAAAGCCTGACATTTCTACACACGAGGAGAAGCCTGTTAGAGGGGGATTGGCACGGGGTACAGTTGGTTGTAGGTTTTCCTGTCCTCCTAGTTGTGGTGCCATCCAGAGAGACTAAGGGATGTAACTAGTTGCGTTGCATGTGTGTGGGGATGGGGTGGCATTTCTTTGCAACTTCAGCACTGATGGTGAAGGGTCTGTCTGTTGTACAAATCCAAGCCAGGCCTGGGGACCCTGCCTCTTACTAGAGCATCTCTTAGGACTTTTGGTCTCCTATCAGTAAATCAGAAAAGTAGCTCATAAAGGGCAGTGTCCATGGATACCTCATCTGCAGCTTCAGAAAGTGACAAGTTCATGTCTGTAAGATACAGTATTTTTTTGTTTCCCTTTCAGCAAACTTAGTAAGCTGGAGCACTTGGAAGAACTGAATCTGAGTGGCAACAAACTGAAAACAATTCCTACAACGGTTGCAAACTGCAAGCTACTTCATACACTTATTGCACACTCTAATGAAATCAGCATTTTTCCAGAGATCCTGCATTTGCCCTGTATTCAGGTATTTGTATGGAGAAGATAAAGAGATATTTGGGGAAAGTTTGGGTTATAGAATGAGGAGTAACTGCTAGGAGAGAACTGGAGGTCTCAGCAAGGCCGCATGCAAGGTGCTGCACCTGGGTCAGGGCTACACCTGGTACCAATCCAGGCTGGGGGATGAAAGGTCGAGAGCAGCCCTGATGAGAAGGACTTGGGGATGCTGCTGGATGAGAGGCTGGACATGGTCCAGCTATGTGCTCTGGCACCCAGAAACCCCCCACATCCTAGGCTCATCCCCAGTGGCATGGACAGCAGGTAAGGAGGGGATTCTGGCTCCCTGCCCTGCTCAGATGAGACCCCACCTGCAGGGCTGCATCCAGCTCCTGGGTCCTCAGCACAAGAAGGACTTGGACCTGTTGGAGTGGGTCCAGAGGAGTTCATGAAGATGATCAGAGGGTTGGAGCACCTCTACTGTGGCAATGGACTGAGCGGTCTGGGGTTGTTCAGCCTGGAGAAGAAAAGGGTCTGGAGTGACCTTATTGCAGCCTTCCAGTACCTAAAGTAGCTAAAAGAGAGCGTGAGAGGGACTTTGGACAAAGGCATGGAGTGACAGCACAAGGGGCAATGGCTTTAAAGTGAAAGAGAGTAGGAGTAGGTTGGATACTAGGAAGAAACTCTTCCCTGCGAGTATGGTGAGGCACTGCTCAGAGAAGCTGTGGCTGCCCCATCCCTGGAAGTTTCGAGGCCAGGTTGGACAGGTCTTGGAGTAGCCTCTTGTAGTGGAAGGTGTTCCTGCCCATGGCAGAGGTGTTGAACAAAATGAGCGCTAAGGTCCCTTCCAACACAGACCATTCTGTGGTTCTATGACTTTGCTTGATCAGCCTGAGAAGAGGCCACAGAACATGCGTTCTAGATCTCTCACCTGTCTGAGTTGATCCAAGATCATCTCTCATTCACCTTTACCTCCAGTCTCTGACATTTCTGGTTTCTTGCATTTGAGACAGTGGGCAGTGTTATATAGCTAGGCAGGTTTGCATATAGAGGCCGTCTTTTATCTTTGGTGTGACCTAGTCTTTCAGTATTGGAGTCCCGGCTATTGCAGGTTGCTTATAAATCATTCTTCTTCTGACAAGTCAGATCCATTTTCATGACCTGGGTGTGAGATACAATAAGTAGCAGGGTTGTATGATGTTTGTAAGGAGCACTGGAGTAACTGATGACATGACACAACAAAAGAGTATTTTCTTTGTCATGCTGTTTGTTGCTACTGCAGTTTGTGGATTTGAGCTGCAATGAGTTAACTGAAATCCTAATCCCTGAGGCACTGCCAGGTTCCTTGCAAGAACTGGATCTGAGTGGAAACACAAACCTGGTGCTCGAACACAAGACACTGGATATCTTCAGGTGAGCCATTGACATGTCAACCCAGTAGTGACCTGCACAGGGAAGGGTAACCCTTGCCAGGAGAGGAAATGGGATAGTAAAGTAAAAGCACTTTATCACTGCGTAGTGGTATAATGTTCCCTGCCTGAGGCAGCTGAGACTTCCTGTCTTTGGGAAGGGAAAAGTCTGTGTCCAAAACATCAAAGCAAGCAATTTTTTCAGGTGGTATGAGGTTTTCCCAGGTGTCTCTGGCATAAGCAGCCAGACATCTCCAGAAGACCTAGACCTTAAACTCCTCTCCTTGATGCAGTTCTTTCTACAGACTGCTGTCTAAAACTCTAGACTGGACAAGGTCCTGTGGCCTGTTCAGCAGGTTCTAGAAAAGCATAACTTCTGTTCTCTCTGTAGTCACATTACCACACTGAAGATTGATGCTAAGCCCTCCCTTACGGCAGACTCGGCACTCACTTCTACCTTCTGGAGTCATGGAGTAGCTGAGATGGCAGGCCAAAGAAATAAGTGAGTATTGCGGTCTGCTATACACTGACGCTGTCTTCCCAGGATGCTGGGCAGAGTGCACTGCTGAGCACCCGAGCAGACCTATTTTGCCCAAGAGCTCATCCGTCCCTTTGTGTCTCCAGATCTCTTAGTAAGTCTTGGTAACTCAAGTCTCCGCATTACCTTTTGCCTCAGTTTTCACGCTTATCCCGGTACACTTGGACTCTCCTTCCCTCTCCAGCAAAGATGCTTTTTCTCTTGCCAGCTGTGCCTGTTGCCCCCTCCTGCATGCGGTCAAGGAGGATTTGGGAGTTCCAATAATAAAATGCAGCTGTACATCTCCCAGGCTAGTGAATGTAGGGGCAGTGGCTTTGCTGCCCTGTGAGAATGGCACTCACAGCAAGGTGCCTGATGGCTGTGGTTTTGAAAACAAGATAATCTTCTGAGATATATTAATTTTGCTCGTATGCTTTTCTGACAGGCTGTGCGTGTCATCCCTGGCACTGGGGAGCTTTGCAGAGGGGGTGGAGGCTGTGTATGGCATGCTTGATGGCGACAAGAACGAAGAACTGCCACGCTTGCTGCAGTGCACCATGGCTGATGTGCTCCTGGAGGAGGTACAGCAGTCTGACACCATGTTCATGTCCAACACCTTCTTGGTCTCCCACAGGTAGGACAGTGAGCAAGCTGGTTCTGGTGGGACTTGCATAGGTATATCAATGTGTTAGGTGGGGTGAGGCAGCCCTCCAGAATGCCTGTCAGTAGAGTCTGGAGCCTCCTACACCTTCTCCTCCAACAGGAAGCTGGGCATGGCTGGGCAGAAGCTGGGTTCCTCTGCTGTCCTTTGCTACATTCGTAATGAGGTGGCTGATCCAGCCAGCAACTTTTCTCTGACGGTGGCCAATGTGGGGACGTGCCAAGCCGTTCTGTGCCGAAGTGGAAAAGCACTGCCTCTCTCCAAAGTCTTCAGCCTTGAACAATGTTCAGAAGAAGCCAGGAGAGTCAAGGAGCAAAAAGCCATCATAACAGAGGTTGGTTTGGACCCTTTTCACTTCAGCTTCCCCCCTCACGTAAAAGCTTGGTACAAATACATGAGCTCGGCTGTCTGCGTAACATTACAGGGAAGAGAGTGACATGAAGGCTCTGAATGACTTGTCTAGTGCTTCCTGCTCTTCCTCTTTTGCTGATTAGCTGTTCAAAATGGCACGTTCCTAAAACACTGTGGCCTAAGAACTATGGGTACAGGATGACATGTTGTATGCAAAAGTATTAAAATGATTTCTAGAGAACTCTGTAAAGGTTAACTTTCTAAACACTTGGAAGTAACAGGGAAGTTCCAAAGAATGGGAAAAATACATCTGTAAAGATCTTGAGAAATCAGTGCCAATCACTTTAGTTTTATGCTCAGTGGGTCTTTTAAAAAGTATTAAGTTGCTAGATAGAAGTATTTCTCATAAGCATAATGTGTCACTGTGTTACAGCTCTTCAAGGTGCTGTAACACTGTGGCATAGCCCTCTGACTGAAAATAACTATGGGATTAATGTAGCACGTTAAATAATTTAAAAACTGGCTCATTAATGGATTCTGGAAAAGAAAAGTGAAATTATTGTATAAGAGACTTCCCTGTGCATCTCATCTGCTGGGTTTTAATACTTGGCGGCGGCGGCGGCAGCAGCAGCAGCAGCAGCAGTATTAACACCCGGAGGATACAGAAATTAAGAACACTGAAATTAAATTCAAAACACTGACTTGGAAAAGGGACTGAGGGTTGTGGGCACTTCTCTTTATGGGAGACCACTGCCAGGCTGGCCAGGGGACTATCTAGCAGAAGCGGGGGTCATAGATCCAGATTACAGAAACAGTTTGCGATACCTACTTGTTCTTTTTTTTCCTCAGGATGTAGTGTCCACACTTCAGAATGCAGTTATGTTATATGTTAATAAAGAGGGAAATAGTTCAGATAACACACAGAAATAGTTTAATGTCTGGGTAATCTGTCTTGCACTGAGAAAGTCAAAAGTCACTATCTCACTTGTACTAAAAAAATAAGTTTCACATAAGACTCATCAGTGAGACACTCTGATCAGTGTACTGCAGGTAGTCTAGCTGCCCATTTCAGAATAGTCTGCTACAATTCTTCAGAGTGCTACAAAAAATCTTGTGGCATAAAAGTGTGCTATTGCCAGCATGGGTGATGGCGGTTATTGTACCTGGTCATCAGGTATAGTGAGTGTCTGCACTGTAGTACCTGCACCTAGATCCCTTTCTCCAGTACTGCAGATGTGTAACTGGCATTTCTCGAGGCTCCAGACCAGCACATGAGCAGGGGAAAGGTTGCTTTCTAAATGATCTAATAGCACATCCAATGCTACTGCCTTGTTTCTCTTGTCTGCAGGACAATAAAGTCAACGGTGTGACTTGCTGTACTCGGCTGCTGGGCTGCACGTACCTGCATCCCTGGATCCTGCCCAAACCACATGTCAATTCCATTCCACTGACTGTACAAGATGAGCTGCTACTTGTAGGGAACAAAGCTCTTTGGGAACACCTTTCTCATGCAGAGGCTGTCTCAGCTGTGCGGCACCTACACGACCCACTAGCTGCTGCAAAGAAACTCTGCACTTTAGCCCAAAGCTATGGTTGCCAAGACAATGTTGGTGCAATGGTGGTATGTCTGAACATCAGTGAGGACAACTGCACATGCGAGATGCACGGCCTCACTCTGCCAGGCCCTGGGGGATTTAGTTCTACCACCACCAAGCCAGCAACACCTTCGTGTAGCAGTGGAATTGCTTCAGAGTTCAGCAGTGAACTGTCTGCGTCTGAGGTTAGCAGTGAGGTGGGCTCTACTGCTTCAGATGAACACAGTGCTGTTGGTCTAGATGGCAGTTTGCTACCACGACAAGAACGACGTTGCAGCCTACATCCTGTGCCCCCCTCAAGCGTCTTTCAGCGCCAACCTTCCAGTGCCACCTTCTCTAGCAACCAGTCTGACAATGGTCTAGATAGTGATGATGAGCAGCCTGTGGAAGGTGTGATGACAAATGGCAGTAAAGTGGAGGTAGAGGTGGACATCCACTGCTGTAGAGGAAAGGGTCTGGAGTTAGAACGTCCTGCTGCAGAGTACAGCTCCTCTGCTCCAGGGCCAGAGGATGACTCTGGGCTTGTACTCATCATTCGGAGGCAGAACAGCGTAAACAGCAACACTGTGCAGAGGGGGGTCAAGGAGAAGTGTGAACTGCAAAAATCTCTTTCCACATGTTGTCTTTATGGAAAGAAGCTTTCCAATGGCTCCATAGTGCCCTTGGAGGAGAGCCTCAACCTCATCGAAGTAGCAACAGAGGCACCCAAGAAGAAGACAGGCTATTTTGCTGCTCCATCCCAGATGGAGCCCGAAGATCAATTTGTGGTGCCACCTGATCTGGAAGAGGAAGTGAAGGAACAGATGAAGCAGCACCAGGAGGACGGAGCAGATCAGGAGCTGAAAGAAGAACATGCAGCACCCCTGCCAGAGGAGTTTGACACAGCTTTGTAAACCTACGAGTACCACTCCCACATTGTCTGTCCCAGGAAGCTCTGTTTCATAAGGGCCGTCTTGCCCTCTGAGGGAGCTGGGATCTGCAAGGAGTACAGGCACCTGCTGCTTCCTTAATGGAGTTGAGGAAGAATCAGGAAGGCCGACGTCTGGGCTGTCCACTTATCACTGTAGGGTCTCAGTTGTTCTATGAGCACTCAGATCAGCAGCTGAGCTCTGTGTTAGGGACTGTCTGGTAAGTCCTTGAAGCCTGAGGTTCTGCCAGCTCTGCAGGAAAGGGGCTGGTGTATGTGTGTGGGGGATGAGGAGGCTGCTGAGGGAGAGATGCTCAGTGTTTAGAGTCCTGTGAATATTTCTGATGCAGTGTCCTACCCTCCCCCCCAGCACCTGACTTTGTTATTCCTTGAAAGAATACAGCCAGTTGCAATGGAGCTGACCTAAGAATGGTTTCCTACATTAATTGCACGCACTTTTATTTATTGCACTTAAGCTGTTCTTTTCCCCTTCAGCCCAGCACTTTATTATTTAGGGTTAGGGGAGAAAGCACTCCGCAGCAGGTAGGCTGTGGACTTTTCCCAGTGGATGTTCTTAGGGCAGTGGAGGACTCAGGGTACCAGTGTTCTGATGAGCACTGGTGTAGGGGAGAGTGAGGATTATGGTGGGATCATTCTGTGCAGGATGAGAAAAATACATAGCCGAGCGATAAGCAGGTGCCAACCAATGCATTTTATATGGAGCATAGGAAAGATCAGCTCAGGACTGGTTGATTAAGGTAGTGTATGGAGCTAGTGCTTCTAGCTGCAGAGCACAGACCCACCTCAGCAGCAACCAGGCCACCTTCATCATGGATGCTTCACAGTAGAGGCTTCCTGTATCCAGAAGACACGGGATAAAACCAGGAGCTTGTGCTTGTCTCAGTGCTCAGTCAGAGGAGCCAAGCTGTATGCAGTGGTGCGCCGCTCGAAGGCTGGCAGAAGCAGCCAGTGCTCTCAACATAAACCTCTGCATTGTCAGCTACAGCGCCTTTGCTTTCCCTGGAAGCAGGAGACATATTCCAAATCCACAGCAGCTGGCATTTCATGGTGTGTGCCCAGTTTGGCCACAAACAAGGTGAAAGTGTACTTGTTCCTGCTTAGCTTTTAGCACAAAAGCAAAAATGAAACTTTTCATCTTATTAACATTTTTATCAGCACTGAAAAAGATGTTTAAAACAGTCCCACTAATGATGAACTGGCCAGTCTGCACTCAGATGCCTTGTGTTTCCATTAGGATTTTTGGTGCAGGGTGTAAGTTGGCTGCCTATGTCGTCATCTTGTGTAAGGGTTGTGGAGACCAGTGCCTCTGTAGCAGGCAGATGTGTCTTCCTTTCTGACAGAGCTGGATAGCAGCTGTCCCCATCATGTCAGTGGTGCAATAATCCTGACTGTAATGGGGGCTAGTGCCTTCTCTTCTTCAGTAATTACATTTATGATGACAACTTAAAAGTTTCTTCTGAAGAGATCTGAGGGGCTTGAGTTGTCTGGTTTTGGATCAAATTTGGGCCTTGCTCAGAAGGAAATACTGTGCAGACTATTTGTGGGATTCTGTCAATATAGACCTTTTGACAAAATCTAATGGAGTTTTACTGAGATTTCAGAGCACCTTGAATTTCTTCTCACTAGGAAAAAAAATGTATTTTTATCATGCGTGAGGAGCAACATTTTAGGATATACTTTGTGCTAGTTGCAGCGTAATCGTGAAACAACCCAACTTTTTCCAAAGTTTAAACTCTCACAATTTTTGGTTGTTTAAACGCCTATTTCATTTGGAACTGGAGATTGAAGCTAATTCTTAAAATCACAGAAACAACAGCATTTGAATCCCTTAGGCAGAGAAACAACAGCAGAAGAGATTCAAATGATAAACCCCAAAACTCTTTCATATTATCATCCTATAAGTATGCAGGAAAGGTTCATCCCAATGTATTTGACTGCAACTTTTGATTCTGTCACTGGTGATAATTTTACCAAATATCTGTGCCTAGCCTCACACTTTCTGATATCTGAAAGGGCTGCAGAACAGCCTCCATTCACTATGGGACTGATGCAGAAACCCTTCTTTCCGAGTAAGACTCTGACAAACCCTGCACTCCGAGTGGCACATATTAATGCAAATCGGGTCTCTATTTCTTGCACTGATAGGGAAAGTCCAGTGCGTCCTTGCCGGTCTGAACCAGTAGTACTGAGTGCAGAGTTGCCACAAGGAGTTAGTAATGAATGGCTCTACCTGGCTCAGCGCTGAAGGACTAAGGAAAACACAGCTCTGCGATGGAGCATGCAGATTTCTGAACTGCACCTCTTAAAGGCAGTGGCAGAATGGAACGGAAGGAATTCCTACTTAGACTTTTTCTCCCGTGCTGTTTCTGGTTTTGAAGCAGAAAGGGAGTTTAAATACAGCCAGCTCCTATTTTCTATGGGTGTGAACCGTCATGGAAGACATAGCTTGTTATCTTTCTGACACGCCAGGTAGAATCCACAGATTGCTCTGAAGCTGGTATTATGAACTCTGGGCAGCACAGGCTGAGTTGACTTTACCTTGAGTTCCAAATAATCTCCCTCTGTTTGACTAACATGAGCACTGGTGTCCCCAAGCAGCTTCTGCATATCTTCCATGTGTTTCTTCCGAGGATTAAGCTTTTCCTTTTCCATTTCAGCCACGGCATTGTGATGCTTTTTCTCCAGTCATCCAGAATCTTTTTCATGCATTAAAAATAGTGCCTGTTCATCACAAAAAGTGCTGCTTTTTCCTAGGCCAGTTTTGGGTGTCAGCAAAGACACTGGCATCATTTTTTCATGCAAATGTCTTGGATTTTCTAACACAAGATTCCAGCTGCTGAGACATGCTTCAAGGTCACTGTCATCCAAAGAAATGGGTTTTTTTCTGACATTGGTCAGACAGTGGTGTGGCTGGGTTATCTTCATCTGCCTGGTGAGGACAACTCATAGGACAGAGTGCTTCCCTCCACTACCTTTTGTTTTCCTGCCTCCCTCTGTGTCTTCCCTACCTTATTTATTAACACCACCTTATATTTCAAGCTCCCAAGGAGCACTGCTGTAGGTGGAACAGGTATGAAAGGGCGAGTCTACTGAAGGACTCATAGCAGGGTATAGAAAGTGTCTTCCCAGTTCTCTTCCTGATCTCCAGTCCCTTTCCTGATTTTTGTTTTTGGAGTTTGCAGAGATACTATGTGATCTGCACATAACCGCATCACTGAGAATGTCCCACTCATTCACAGACTTGCTGTTAGAGAGAGGTTTTCAGCTTGAGGTCCTCAGGCTGTTTTGTCCCTGCTGAGCAATGCAAGCCCTGCCACGCTGCACGCAGCCACAGCCGAGTGAGGCTGAGGTGTTCTTTGGTCCATCTCTTCAGTCATTCTGGCTCTGCTGATGAGCACGCTTGCTGAGAAGGGTACTCTGAAGGCACCGCTCTGTCCTGTCCTATCCTGTCCTGTCCAGAAAGGCTTCTGCAAAAGGAACCCATAAAAGTTATATTGAGTGGTGGGTAGTTGGGGCCCAGGTGGCAAAGGTAAGAGATAACCTCCAAGTTGCCCCCAGAACAAGGAACAGGCACGATGGAGGCAGCATCGCAGACTGTTCATACCAGACCAGAATCTTCAGTTAGATGGGAGGATAACATCCTGTTCCAAGAAGGAGCAAGTATGTCCCCCTCTCGGGGACAAGCTGCTGTGAAGTCTGAAATCGTTCCTGTGGTACACAGGACCTTCGGCCACACCTGAGGCTTTGGACCTGTGCGCTTTCTGCACTCCTTCCAGATAGATGCTGGTGGCTTTTGTGTCACTTGCCAAAGGCCTTTCTTCAGGCAGTAGAGACCACCTCTTTGGTCTTGTGCAATCGTTGTCTGCTGTTCTATTGCTCTCTGAAGACTCAACTGTATTTTTCCTCTTTTTTCACATTTTAAAATGTTACCTTTTTTTAAACTTGACTCATATGACCTACCTGGCGCATGTTAAATATTGCAGTGTACCAACTGTTTACTAAATAATCTTTTTTCATGCTTTTTTTTGTTTTTAAAAAGGAGAATATTTTCTGTATCCCACTCTAGCATGCACCTTTAACAATCCCTGTTTTTATTGTGTATGGGAGTAGGTTGTCCAATGAATGCGCCCTCAGCACCGTGGCCTATGTATTGCTTTGGAAAGGCAAATAACGTAAGATTGTTGGAAAACACTAGTCCATTGATTCTTTATTCAGATGTACAGAGCAGTTCAGGAAGGAAGAGTATTTTTGCATTGGATTTTCAGCTGACTTAGCAATAAAGATTTTTACTTTCATCTAACAGCTTCTTCTGATTCTGTTACTGTGCTGGAAGAAATCTCTGCAATATCCCAGTCAAAGGTAGCTGTGTCTAGCAGCAGCTGTGCTGCAGGTTATTCACTGAGCTCTATGTGCTACTTCACTCATCAGCCTTCCATACGAAAACTTCTTGCAGAACACTGTGAGGGTAGAATTAGGCTTACCAATTATTAAGGCAGCTTTCTGTTTCCTGCTGGAGGAATCTGCCCTGTGAACTTGCTCTCAATAGCACTGTACAGCTCTAGAAGTAGCTGCAGCAAGAGGAAGTACAGAAATGTTAACAGAAATAGGACCACAGTGGACTGTCCACTGGCTACTGTGCTGAGACACTCGATGCATCTAACTACTAAAAGGTAGGAGAAATCAAACAAACCCCAAAGCACCTGGTGTGTTCCTATTTGGCATCTGTTTTACTTTTGTGTCTCTAGTTCTCCTAATATTCCATGGTTTCGGTAATTGTGAGGATTTAGTCACTGGTGCCAGTGAAAGAAGAGCTGTGTCCAAGGCGAAGCCTGTTTCTAGTGTGTTTAGTTTTAATACGGGCAGAACTGGTCTGTGAGACTGTGGTGGTTCCATCCTCATATGAGCAATGCACGCAGTGGACACTGCTCTGAAGTGGCATTTCATTTTGAGGCATGAGTTGGTGATTCTAGTGCTACTTTTCCCAGTAAATTTCCTATAAAAGTTTTTCTATTAAAAAAAAAAAAAAAAAAAGAGCAGCATCTAATTTCTCCAACTTGTACATTAAAAATGTTTTTTGAAAACAATATACTTCTATATTCAACCACCCATTTGTTCTCATAAAGTGTTTGTCTGATCATCCCAATTCAGGTATCTTTTTAAGCAAAACTCTTGTATACAAGTTATATAAAAAACATTTCATACAAAAATGGGCCCTCTCCAGGAGTTTGAAAAGGCATTGTGTCACAAGTTAGACTGAGTTTGCGAGGTTTTTTTCAGGATTTTTTCATGGCCTTATAAATGTCACGTTCACACCAGTCTGTTAATTCCAAGAGACCTACAAGGAAGCAATATTTAGCTGCCACAACCAGGGGCCTCGATCACTTGTTTATAAGAGCTCTTTTCTCAGTGGAGCCACATGCCTTTTGTAAAGACCGTTTCAGCTACAAAAAGCTGTTCATTGGCAGAAGCATGTAGTGGCAGTACTTGTAGGAAGCCCTCACTGGAGAAAGGGACACTCGATAAAGGGATGGAAGGGCTGCCTTGCGAAGCAGGAAGACAACCCACTGGATCAGCTTTCAGTCACTAATAATTCAATAATGCAAATTCAAGTTAGGAACAGCCTGACTCTACCATACTTAGAGCTATTGCCAGTTTGATGAGTGTTCTTTAGCATTAAGGCTGCACTGTCCAGAAGGAAGGAAAGCATACTGCTTCATCTCAGTAAGGAGACTGGCAAAAATCAAGCCCATTACTGGAGTGGAAGAATCATTTGAAAGCTCTTACAATTGCAGTGGCTTCTGTTTCTGTTCATGAACTCTCCTGTAATCTCTGACAGCTAGGCCTGCACTGAGCAGGTATGCCATGGCAGCCATGCAGCCCAAGACGCCAGCAGCAATCTCTGCCCCATGCAGGCTGCACCAGAAGCCCTGATAGCCTTTGCTTTGATAAAGCTGCTCTCTCTCTTTGCACACTGACGAATTATAAACGCTCAGCAGAGAATGGAAGAAATAGTACAGAGCAGGCACTATGCCAACCGCAATCACTATGTACAGGGCGCATTCAATTAGCAGCCATGGTGGGAAATGCCACGGTACCCGTAGAACACCAAGCAAAATAAGAACACAGGGGAAGACCAGGAGACACCCTCCCACCGCCATTGCTGCCCTTGCAATGGGCAGCTTCAATAGGTAGAAACGTTGGTCAAGCTGCTGGGCTCGCTCCCCATCCGCTCCGCTGAAGCCGCTGTAGGCCCCGCCGTACTGGTAGTAGTAGATGCCCCCCAGGGCGGGCAGGCCGGTGTATCCTCCCGCCGAGCCACCGGACACGGAGCTGCAGACCAGAATCAGGGCGGCGAGCAGGACCTCCATCATCTGGCAGCAAGCTGGAGGGGAGGCCGAGGTGAGTTTGCGACCGCAGAGGAGCGCCCGGGAGGAAGCCGGGCCAGGCACTGCGCTCCGCAGGACGGAGGGAGCGGCTCCCGCCGGCCGCGCTCACCCCGGCCCGTGTGCAGGTACAGGCAGCGGCGGCGCTCCAGCGACCACGGCGCGGCTTCCCCGCGGCCCCTCCGCCTCTGCTCCGGGTACGGCGCTAAGGAGAGATGACGACAGGGATGGCAGTGACCCGTCAGGCCCCTAGCGCCCGGCTGGCGCTGGCCCCGGCCCCGGCCCCGGCCCCGGCCCCGCTCTCCTCCGTCAGCATCAGCTTGTTCACCTGCGGGTGGTCCGAGGAGCGGAGGCTGCGGGCAGAGGGAGGGAGGGATCAGCACCACTTGGTCACTGCCCCCATGGCGGGGGG
>VZTA01007555.1:72937-106565 GCA_013398855.1 Mohoua ochrocephala
GCGCGGCCCCGCTCCGCCGGAGCTGGGGTCGGGGGGCCGGGCCGGGCTAGTGTCGGCGCGGTGAACTCCGTCTCGCCCGCTCGCCTCAGCTCCGCCGGCGCTTCTCGAGAGCGGTGGAAACTCCGCACGCCCAGGCCCTGCCCCGTCTGAAGGTGCTCAGCTCCTCGGCGCAGGTGCGCGGTCCTCCGGCACCTGCGCACGGTTCACCAGCCTTTGGCGTGTGTGCCCGCTCCCTTTCGCTTCCACGGACACTGTCCCCGCAGCCCCTTGTGGCGATAACGTCCCGAGGTTTTCCGCCTGCCACAGAACATGCTTGTTAGTACCCAGCTTGCTGGAAACTGTCTAAATTTAATTAATTAAATTTTCACAATTTTACAAGTTCTACTTTTTCCTGTGCTGTGAGTTTTGGTGAGTGTTCTTTATTCAGCTTTTCTGCCCCCTCGTGCCTCTGTAAACTTTGACCGTGCCTCTCTGTTTCCTTATGAAACCCCAGTCCCAGCCTCTCTGGGCCTGCTCTAACTCCCATAAACTCACCCTGTGATGCAGTGACTGCACCTCCATGCAGCACTTAAGACACAAGTGCACCAGCAGTTTACGTCACAGAAAAACAACTGTCTCTGTCTTGTCCTGGCAATGCACAGCATTTTGTTGCTTCTCCAACTGCCCTGGCACAGATGTTGTGTCTCCAGGTACAGTCACTAACACCTTGGGATCTGTCCTGCAGTGCAGCTATCAGCTTCCAGTTCAGCATTTGGCAGACCACATTCAGGTAATTTTCTTTAGATACATTACCTTATATTTAGCCGTACGGAACCAAATAGACCCCTTTTGTGTCTTTTTGCTGGAGGCCGCTTCAGACATCTATGATGGGACCTTTTTACTGATGATAATGTACTGCTGCCAGTCTTGTCTTCCCATCCTGGCGGACCCCTTAGCACAGCATCTATCACCTTCCAGCAGAGGAGGTGATGAATTACTCCTGTGGTTATTGGTGGTGGCTGGAGTGAAGACAAGCGTCCAGGATCTCACCCATGCGCAAGTGTCAGCATTTCTCAGGGCTGGTAAGGGCAGAGCTGATTCAGGAAAGGGAGAAAAGTAAACAGCGGGACAATTTGGAAATACAGAGGGAAACACAGAAAACTCCACATTCAGAGCAAATGCTTTTATTCAAGAGTTTGACCAAACACTGCCTGTAAAAGCTCTTTGCTTTTACAGCAAAAAAAATTGCAAAGAAATGCTTTCATTGCATTTAGGAAAACAGATATTTTTGGGAAAACAGTTACACTGTAAGGTCTCAGACACAGTAACCTGAATATGTGCCCTGAGAGGTCCAAATTTGTCTCTAAGATGCAGAAATACATTTTCTCCGTCTATAAGACTGGTAGCAACAGTAAGACTGTTTCACCCTTCTGTCTTTGCAGGAGCAACAGCAGTAATTCTATAGACTTATAAGGTGAAAAGCCTATAAACTGCACCTCAGCACTGCGGGAAAACACTCTCCTCAACACTTCACCTGATTCCACAAAGGACTGGAGATCTGACAATGCATCTTAAAATTTACTTAGGTTGAGATAAGAAGGAGGAAAACAAAAGAACCGTTGTTTCAATGTCCAGTTTAGACAGAGGGGACAGAAGTTGTGTCCTAAGTTAGAAAATGGGGAATCCATAGAGAGCTTAGGACAAGGACTCTGGAGATAGTGCAGATGCTCAGCAGTGAGGCTGTTGCACGCACCTTTTCATCTGTATATGTTGCATGCCTCATGTTGATGTGCCAGAAACCAGGCCTCTTTGCTAGATGGGTTTAAAAGTTTTAGCAATCCTTTGTGAACTTTTAGGATCATGCACAGTGCCATTTTGCTTAGTAGAGCTTTTAACTGACATGAAAGGGACGTGAAGAACTAAGTCGAATAATCATAAGTCACAAGAAGGGATGAAATAAGTGTTTCTTATGCAGCGTGTCGCTGCTGGTCATCCAACAAACTGGGATAAAACTTTCTCTGGGTTTATGTGTGATTTACTTGTTCAAAGACAGAGCCAGGAAGTATTGCTCTGTTGGAGATGTTTTCAGTGTTTTACTAGAGTGTTTGCTGCTAAAAAGTGAGGTACAAACTTCAAGATATTGTAGAAGTGAGTCAGTCTTATTCCATTTCTGTTGCTGTAATGGGAAATCTTAAAAACATACGTTGTGTCACTTCACTCCTGCTCAAAGTACCATAGCTGAACTTGGTCAGCATCATCTTCTGGGTTCTTATTCTCACTGCAACAAATACCAGTCAGCAGAACAGATCAATAGGAAGCCGAGAATACCAGTATTAATCTTCACCACTGTTTTGGCTTCTCTTTGTAATTATTTTTTATTATTATTATTTTTGGCTTTTTTGTTTCTGGCTACTTCTGTTATCATTGCTGCACTGAGGGAGAGAAGGGCCTGGTTTGGCTTGCCATGGACCAAGAGCTCTGACCTAGTTCAGTGCCCTCCCTGGGAACTTGGAGGGTAAAGTGGTAGGAGCAAGTCATGAACTGCCTCGTATTTCTCCAGCTTGAGGCAGCTGGGAGCTGTAGCACAATCACTGCTGAACACCACAACTAGATTTATTGACTGTCCCACATAAATAAATAATCACAGGGACAATGAGTGCAGCACGATGACGATAGAGCAGTACTGTAGAAAAGAACTGGAGGTTATTGTGAATGACAAACTGAACTCAAGTCCGCGATGTCATCCTGTTGCGAAAAAACTAACATTTCTAGGGTGTATGAACAGGAGTGTCACATGTAGGACGCGTGAAGAAATTCTTCTGCCCCTGCTTCAGCACTGGCTTGGCCTCAGTCTCTTGCACACAACCGTCTACTGTGTTTCCAGAGGTGAGTGGATCAGCTGGAGGGGATTCAGAAGAAAGCAAAAGAAATCTCTAGAAATACAACCTATGAGAAAAAGATTGATCACAGACATCTCATTTGAAACAACAAGTGTCTGTTAACAACTTGCAAGCTTGTTAATAGAGAGGTATCTAAACAACTTGCAAACTTGTAAAAAACTGCTGTCAAGAGCAGGGAAATATTTTGTTCGCTCTGTCTGCTGTTGGCATGGTCAGGAAACAGAGAGCTTAGCTTGAAGCAAAAGCATTTTAGGCACCCTCAGTGTTTCTCACACATGCTCCAACGCCGCCATTTTATAAGGAGATGAGCAGCAGTTGCAGGAGTAGCTTAGTCAGGCAGATGGTAGGTTTCCATCACTGGGGCTCTAATTCAGTCATGAGAAGGCTGGCCTGTCTGTGTTCTTGTGAGAAGGAAGTGCTGGTGCTGCCCACACCACCCACTGCAAGCTCACAGTGTCATCTCACCCCACAAAGCCACTGTGCCCCTTTCCGCACCACCCCTATTGGCTGGTCACTGTCCCAGTGGCTCCAAGGCCATTGGAGGACAGCTGCCATGACATATCATGCAACAGCTCAAGTCTCTGAAGTCATAAGTCAAACACAGGATATGCACTTACCTGGATAATATTTACCTGGATGTAAACAGACACAAGTCTGGACAAGATGTCTTTCACTGTGCCTGTACTCAGGAACCAGTAACGCTCACACTTTGTGGAACATTCCTCTCAGCATCTGTAACAGGAGTTGCAAGTCTTTAATTGTGGCTATTGGGCCTGTAGCTCACTGGTGCTTCCAACTCCCCACAAACCTGGAGCGCACTCTGTCTCTCTCAATGTGCTTGCAATGGACTCAGTGCCCAGGCTGAGCAAGCAAAGGCTCCTGTACCTGCTGGACTCCGTCCCCTCCCAGCACCACAGTGGTCGGTGGCTGGGGAGTGCAGTCTGCTGTGCCCAGCACAGCTGCTGTCAGGTTGCTGCAATGCATTTTCAGGTGCTGGTGTTGTGGGACGCACACAAGAAGCCATAGTCATGAAAGCTCTTGTTTTTTATATTCCCTGGTTTTCTTGATGGAGGGAAATGGCAAATAATAGGAGATGGTGCTCATTAAGGTGTGTTAATGCAGCTGTTTTCAATCTGCCCAGGGCTTGCAGAGGAGAGTTCTACCGGGAGCCTGGGCAGCGTCTCTGTCCCTGCTGTAATGCCCTCCATTTGCACACTGTGGGAGCCACCTTGTTCCCCTTCCAAAAGAAACGCAGACGCCAGACAGCCCCTAGATGCCAGTGCTCCGCTTTCCAAAGCGCAGCTCGCACAGGTGGCAAGAGCATCCTGCAAGCCACTTGTGATACTCAGGATGCTTTTCCAGAACAGGCATTTCTAGCTAGACTGTGCAATTTCAGTGTATTTCAGATTTTTATTTCTGAGATCAAATCAAAATTGATCCTGAATACAGGCAGATAGATAAACTGTAGCTACTGTAAACTTTTTAATTACCCCGTTACTGGCTTTGAGCCACTCTTTGTGGATTGTGCCATCTTTCTGGCTCTTAAACACAGTGTTTGCACAGCTTTGGAGAACGTAGCTGGGCTTTTTTGGAGCTGATTTTTCTGCTCTGATTATGCAAAGAGGTAACAGGTGCTATGCTCCATTTCAGCAATTAAGATTGCTGGAGGCACAAGCATCACCATCACTTGATCGGAGACTCATGCAGATATATGCAGGTTTGGCACAGCAGCCCTGCTTACACCATCAGACAGCTTTAACTCTGAATATATGCATTTTCAGAGTGCCTGTGTGACCTGACTTGTCGGGGACAAGGTTTGTGCCTTGTGTTTCAGAAAACCTGCTGCAGTGTTGTCAGAATCAGATGCTGTCAGAATCAATGAAGAGACACAACATTTATGAGAGACATGGAAGCTTTATTGCTGTTTGCTCATCTGAGACCTTAACAATAATTTTTTTTTTTTTTTTAAAGGGATAAAGAAAAAAAATCATATAATTGGTTATTAAAAGCTGATTCAAGTAGGAATGCAGAGACCAAACAGAGATTAGGATACACACAAACCCTGAACTGGTTGGCGCTGTACCAGTGTCTGAAAGGAGCAGACATGAATTGCTGGAAATAAAAGCAAAATATAAGGAGGTAACTAGTGAAGTGATTTGTTACCGACCCTGGTGGATTTTTATGCAGAGTACTAGCTGGGTGTCTGTCCCTGCAGCAGCGCACCCTGAATTTGCAAAACTATCCTTGCGTATGACCTACCTGCAGCCTGACAGAGACAGGTTTGTCAGCGTCGCGATGCCTGAGCCTGTGCTCCCCTCAAGCAGCTGTTTGTCAGTCCTGCTTTGTGACTGCAGCTCAGTCTGGAAGCCGAACTGCTTGCTCTTACTGGCTCTGCCGCTGCTCACAGAAATGAGACTCTGGGAGCCCTGGTACCAGAGAAGGGCAGTACCATAAAAAATGCTGAAGTTATCACTAGTTTCTCCTTCCACTGGGAAGAGATAAAAATCAATTGCTCAAGCTACACAAGAAAGAGAGAGCTGAAGAGGTATGCAACAAGGTACCTGTGGGGTTGACCTGTTGAGACAGAGGAGCAATCTACAGAGGGTGGAGGCAAGTCAGTGGGGTGAGGTGCTAGTGGGGAGCATAGGGCCTGATGGTCCAGAGAGACAGCAGCCTTGCTGGCAGAAAGGCATCCTGCAGGGTACGGCTGCCTCTTTCACCGCACCACAGAAGGATGGCTTGGCCATGTTTCTAGAATACGACGTGCTGAATTGTGTGATCATGCTTTGGTCCTAGGAGGCCCTGTGCACAACAAGGAGTGGGAGGACAGGGACTGCATACTCCACGTGAGAGCATCTGGAGAAGGACTGAAGTCATGCAGGGAGAGGAGAAGGGCATTGTAATAGCAGGAGAAACCCACTGGTGCCGTCGTACACTGCTGTCTTCACCCTGCTTCTCACCAGGTACCCAGCCTTATGTAACTGAGCCTTCCTAAGTCTCCAGAGCCACATTTTTCCCCCTCTTGGCAGCAGGCTTCCACTGTGCCCTCCCCTGAACCCCACTGCTGTGTGCAGTATGACGGGTAGAGCTCCAGTTGCGTCAGTTTGGGGGTTGTTGCTAGGCAGAACATGCAGCATCGTCCTTGAGGCCTCCCAATGCCATGTTTAACCCTGCCAGGGCTGCAGCATGGCAAGAGATGGGGCCAGCTGGAGGAAGTGAGAAAATAACCCGTAGGTGCTTGGAGAGGGCCTGCATTAACTTCCCAAGGTTACTCATGCCAGGTTTCAGTCAAAAGAAGAGAGAAACTGTGCAGCCCTCAGCAGAAAGCAGTCCAAACAGCTTCAGTACAAGATGTTTCTCTGTGAAAGGGTTTTCAAAGGTGCTATTCCTTGTCCATAGGCCTTGGGGATGGTTGCAATGAGAAGTCTGCCCTCCAGTCTGGGGCTGAGGATCCTGGCTAGACCTTCTGGCTGCGCTCCACCACCTTCCAGCCTGCCTCCAGCCCTGAATCCTTGGCCTCCGTTGCGGCCTCAGGAGTGCCCATGGCAGTACTGGGGTCAACAGCAGGTCATGGCTCCCCAGCAGTGTCAGCCCATCCATAGCACTGAGGGAAGGGGTCACTCATTGCACCTGGGGAGGTACAGCCTTGCTGCTGTTCGTGTAGTGAGCATGGGTTGAATGCAAGGTCCTTTCTCCTCCAACTCAGGTGCAGGTATAAACAGGTAAAAGTCACAGTGGCCACTGGCCTCTGCAGTGAAGGCATCAGCAGTCTGTTTGCTCAAAGATTGGCAAGTCCCTCTTGTCCCTGAGGAACTCTTCAGTCTCTGGCCCTTTGCTGCCATGGCCATAAAGGAAGACTTGGAGCAGCCCTTGGAAGGCAGGAAGAGTGCAGATGCCTCATTTATCCTAGCCATGCAGGCATTATGAGGCAGGAAGGCATAGGTTCACATCACTTAGCAAAAAAGGGCCTTCTGGGAATGGTATCATCTGTGGTTTGCAGAACCATCAGAGAGGGAAGAATTGCATCATTTCTGCTGGCTGCCAGAATTATGAGTTTACTTGGGTCTTGCAGCAACCANAAAACCCTCCAAACCAATGACAACTTGACCTTCCTTTAATCCTTCAGGTCCTGGTGCCTCCAAAACACTGGCTAGGGAAGTGCTTTCCTCCCTTCAGCTTATGGAGGAAGATGCCTCCCAGTTGTAATGAAGCCACAAACTGGTGTTTGTCAGCTGGTGCATTGGGATCCCAGAACCTCTGAGGTCAGGGCAGACCGATGGCTTCCTCGGGCTTTACAGTCCATCAATCCACTCTCAGTGAATTACAAGGTGCTAGTGCTGGAATACCTGGACTCTGCAGATTTGCCCCCGGCAGTGTTTGCAGACTGAGGAAAGTGGTGGCAAAGGATGGCAGCCCAGGCACTCCAGGAAGCCAAGCTGTGTCCTTAGGCCGCCCCCAGAAAGAGTTAATGCACAGCCATGTTCCAGGTGTTTGAAGTGACTACAGATACAAAGGGGAGGAGAGGTCATTTTTGGGTGGGGAGAGCAGCCCTCTCTGTGAGCCAATGGCTAAATGATTCAGTCTCAACGCCCAGTTTTGGGGATTATTTCATGGGCAAGAATTCACAGGACTTTCCTCTCAAGGGGATTTGTCCTGGATGAAAACTAGGGACTGGACCCCCAAGCTTGTTGGTGTCTCCCTGTCTGTGCTGTAGAAGGTAAAGTGCTATGCTCTGGTGCCTTGCTTCTCTCATGGGGGTAGTGGGGAGTTCTTCCCTGGCTGCCTACATTGAAGGTATCTATTGTGCCCGTGTCTGCAGCTCCCCTTTTCAGGAGAACCGTGTTGCAGGGTGGTGCAAGGGCTCTGCTAGGATAGACTGTGTATTTGGGACGCAGCCCGGCTGTTGAATTGAGATACACGGCTCATTTCTAGGCTCAGTTTTTTGTGCAGCCCTGCTATATATTTCTTCAAATGCCTTTCTTCTGGTAGAAAGGAAACCCAGAAGGCTTCAGCAGAAAAGCTGAAGTCTTGCTTTGTGACCCTGTTAGATCAGCCTGAGTTGCTATAAATGGCCTAATAAGGCACTGCTGGTAGAGTAACTGCAGCAGCATGGGGCATCTCTAGGTGCAAACTTCCCTGAAACAGTGTGAAATTTGTTCAGATAGCAAATCCTGCCTGAACCAGGCGACACTACAGCCCTTCTGGCTCAGTCTCCGCGGCAAGGAAGGGGAAGCTGTGCCGTAACTGTGAGTGTGGGGCTATGTAACTACCATCAGGAAAGGGCCAATGTTCACTGAATTGCTTTTCAGTGGAGCAGAGAAATAGGATAGAATAGAAAGCATAAGCAGTTTGTGGCAGGATTACAAGGTAGTGTGCCAGTATCAGCAAGAACAGACTTTATGTCTCAGGAGGTCTGCCTGCTCTGTGCCCTATCCCTAACCTGCAAGTGGAAAGCCCTGAGTCATCAGCAGTTTGCAAGTTAGGCTTTTCCTGCCTGGTCTAGCTCGTGTTCTGGGTATAACATGCTGGGATGTGTAAGTCACTTTTGTGTCCATTTTTGGGTCTTGGCAAAGCTGTTCCTCTGCTGTGCCTTGCTCGTTACTCAGCTTCAGGTGGGACGACAGGCCCTTTGCTTGGGGCAGTGCCGCCTCCTGGATTTCCCTCTGGGCCGTATCAGTTTTGCTCCATTTCCTAAGCATTGCCTTTTGCTCTAGTCTCTCTGGGCTGGGCTGTTCCTTGCTGACAGAAGCAAGTGTCTAACCTCTATCCTGCTGCTGCCCAGTGCATTGAAGAAGAACTACCTTTTTGGCATCTGATATTTGATCTATAGTGCTGCATTTCTGTCTGTAGACTGGAGGAACGTTCTGGATATGGACACACATAGTGGGCCAGCCCTTGTGTTTGCAGGTTGAGGTGTGCAAGTTGATAGCTGGGGGGAGAAAGCGGGTGACCTGGTCCTTCTGTCAGTGGAATACTGAATCTGCAGTCAAGCACTGACTACAACATGCTGCTAATTCTTGGCGGCTGGCTTTAGCGGGGCTTTCTCCTTCTCAGCGCAGCAGGTCCATGCTAGGCAATGGTGGAGCTAACACAGAGAATTGCTTTTATTTTTCCCACTGTATTGCTCTCTCACTTATGCACGGGGTTTCGCTACATCCTGGCACCAAATACAGCCCTACGTGCTGCTGCTGCTTTGTCCATGGGTAGTAGGTAGGGTCTACAGCTTTCAGAAGTTTTAGTTATGGGCTGCATCCCCACATGGACAGATTCCTTGTTTCACATGTGTTAATTAAGCCCAGGAAATTCACTTTGCGCTGACAGCTCTCAGGATGGACTCGTACCTGATCCAAGTGAATGGCCATGGAGATCATGCCCCTATGCTAGATGTTCATCTCAAGAGCACTGGGAACACCATATCACCAGGGAAGGCAAAGGGTCGGAAGCCAAGATGGGCTGTCAGGGCATCCGAAATGTCAAAGAAGACTTTCAATCCTGTCCGAGCCATCGTAGACAGCATGAAGGTGGAACCCAACCCAAAGAAAGCCATGATCTCCTTGTCCTTAGGTGAGCATAGTCCTGTGGCTGAAGCCTCCAGGTATTTGGGTCAACCGTGTGGCTGGCAGATTGCAGGGCTCTGACGCACAAAGTTTGTGCGAACACCAAGGGATAGGTCAGACAACCACGTAGCTCTGTGCCTGTCACAGGTCAGTGAGAACTTTACTGTTTTTTCAATCTTTGAAAAGGAGACCCGACGGTCTTTGGAAACCTTCCCACAAATGATGAGGTCACACGGGCTGTGAAGGAGGTTTTGGACTCGGGACAGTACAATGGTTATGCTCCATCTGTTGGTAAGTTGACAAAGCTCATCCCGTGAGAGTTGGATGAAGGCATGCGCCAGCTCCTACCCCACAGCAGGTATATGGAGCCAACAGACATCTTTCCATTAGCATCCTACAGCTGTTCTCACCAATAGTCACATGAATACACAAGTATGTGTATCCCCCAGATACGCCTGTGTGCCCTTTCCTGCGTGGGCTGTTTGAGGCCCAGAGCTCCTGCAGAAGCTGTTTGCTGCCCCAGCCATTGGGGCAGACAGGGTACCAAGAACCCAGAAGGGCTTGGGACTGTGTGCCCCTGCTGTGGGTTATAGCCAAGCTCCTTTCAGATCTGCCTTAATCAGGACTCTGCTTGGGCTCCCTGACTTATCTGACACCATGAGCCTTGTTTGCAGTTCGTGCCAAAAGCGTGCACAGAGCATAGATCATGTCTGCATCATGGAACCCTCCATGCGGTGACAGGGAGGGCTGCCCCAGTGCCATCACTAAACAGTGAAAGCCATGTCATCACACTTGGCTTCCTTCTGGCTCAGAAAACTTCCTGGCTACCTTCCATTCCGCTCCTGTCAGTTCTGTCCGTAGGACATGCTGGGGCCAGAGCTTGCCTCCCTGCCCAAGGTTTGTCCCTGCTCTTGGCCATCCTGGCCCAGCCTTGGGGCTGCACGGTGCTTGGCCTGAGGCAGGAAAGTCTCTGCCACTCTGGGACACCACCAAATGGGCTTTCCCCAGCTGGGCAGCAGCTGTGAGCCTTGTACTGGTAAGAAGAAAGAAACAGCACTGGTAAGAAGAAGGAAAGAATCTGTAAAAACCTCCCTTCCATGTTTGACTCCTCTTTCCTCAGGCTACCAATCCTGCCGGGAAGCTGTGGCTGCATACTACAACTGCCCAGAGGCACCACTGAAGGCCCAGGTACTGGTGCCCAGCCAAGGCGCTCCCACTGCAGTGCAGACAGGGTGCTGCTGCCTGCGGACCATGGGGCATGGGGGCCCTACCCCAGCTCTCCCTCCCTGCCCAGTTACAGAACTAAAGGCTAGCCAAATCACCTTGTCCCAAGGTGGCCTCCTACTGCTCTCATCCCTTCCCTGAGCCCTTCACCTCCATCCTCCCCAGAAGGAGGTTGTGCTTTCCACCAGCTGAAGTTTTCCTGCTTTCAGTCAGGCTCGGGCACTGTCTTTTTGGCTGAGAAGCTCTACCTGGCAGAGCTGAGCCTGGATGTTACGTCACTCCTGTGTGTCTGGAGTACTTCAAAGTGGCTGTGCTTCCCACTGACCTCTCTGTGCTCTTTGCAGGATGTCATCTTAACGAGTGGCTGCAGCCAGGCCATAGAGCTTGCCTTGGCAGTGCTGGCCAACCCAGGCCAGAACATCCTGGTGCCACGGCCTGGCTTCTCCCTCTACAAGACTCTGGCATTGTCTATGGGGATAGAGGTCAAACTCTATAACCTCTTGGTAAGTGGTGGCAGGCCTGGAAGGGGCAGCCCGGACATTTCTCCTCTCAGAAATACGCTGGCCCTGCCTGGGAAGTGGGTGAAGGGGACATGAGTAACCCTGGGTGCCCTGGCACACCTGACCTTGTGCGTCAAGTCCAGTTCCTCAGCTCTTACTTCCCCTTCTCTTCTCTTCACTTCACTAGCCAGAGAAGGCCTGGGAAATTGATTTGGAGCACTTGGAGTCTTTGGTGGATGACAAAACAGCTTGCCTCATTGTGAACAACCCATCGAACCCCTGTGGCTCTGTGTTCAGCAAGAGCCACCTCCAGGAGATCCTGGCGGGTGAGCCTGCCTGTGTGTTTCTGGGGCCTGGGGCATGGTTGCAGTCTACTGTCTGTCCCCATTGCTCATGTCTCAATCACTGCAGCACCATGGCCCAGGGCTTTGCTTCTGACTGACTCCACCTCAGGAATGAGGGCTTGCTCAGTGTGAAGGTGTTGCCTTAATCTGGGCAAGAACACGAGGAGCGTGTGTCTTCCTCAAAAGCTCCGTGTGACTTGGACTGCCCATTTGTCCCCTCTGGCTCTGCAGGGGGAGTGTTCACAGGAGCCCTGTGCTTCCTGAGCCCTGTCCTGACAGGGAGGGCTGTGCTGCCAGTCCCCACCAATTGGAGCAGAACTAGGCTCAGTAAGGGCAGGGATCCCCAGTAGTCAGGCTCTCCA
Organism: Mohoua ochrocephala; assembly: GCA_013398855.1. Taxonomy (NCBI): domain Eukaryota; kingdom Metazoa; phylum Chordata; class Aves; order Passeriformes; family Acanthizidae; genus Mohoua; species Mohoua ochrocephala. The sequence goes on from VZTA01007555.1 coordinate 84,804, forward strand.
AATGGACAGTCTGTAGGCGGAAGATAGGGACCCTGTGCCCTGAGACAGAGCTTCCCTCAGAGCCCTGCCAGGTCCTGCAGCAAAGGGCAAGTCTGTTCCCATGGCGGACGCAGGGTGGCCAGGCTGAATACCCTCTCTCCCACAGTGGCATCAAGACAGTGTGTGCCCATCCTGGCTGATGAGATCTACGGAGACATGGTGAGTGTCACTTGCAGTCCTTTGCACTCCCAATGCTACCTGTCCTTTTCGATGCACGTAATCCTTGGCCATGGCAGCCAGGTCTCTAGAGGTGAGGGACAGCTCCGCTCCCCTGTGCCTGGGTCCATGCCTGGAGCTCCTAGTCCTCTGGTGCACAGTCCTAGGGGAACCTCTCATGTCCAGCTCCCTTCCTCTTCCCAAACAGCTTGCTTTTATGTGAGTGCACTTACCATGTTCTTACTTTGAAGCTGTGAGTTTTCACCATTGATTTCCCATCACTTCCCTGCATCCCTTCTTGTTAAGCCTCATGCACACGCCCACAGTTCTCACAGTAAGAGGCAGGGACAGCCCTAACACAGTCTCCTGTCATAGGTATTTGCTGACTGCAAGTATGAACCCATTGCAACTCTCAGCACCAACGTGCCAATCTTGTCCTGTGGTGGCTTGGCAAAGCGATGGCTAGTCCCTGGCTGGCGGATGGGCTGGATCCTAATTCATGACAGGAGAGACATCTTTGGTAACGAGGTGAGAACCGCTGAGTGTTGCTGTCAGGGCAACAAACTTGCAGAGTCTTCAGTATGTGGATCACCAGGTCTTTAACTGATACAGGCAGGTACTGCTCTTTTGCTCTCACGTGGGTGTCGCCCAATTGCGCTTACGTGCCTTTCTGCGCCTCTAGGCTCTTCATGTCCCTTCCTTACTCCATCTGCTCCCAGACATGGCCTTCTACCCACATCTACGCTGTAACTCACTCCGTGTCTCTGCTGCTCATTAATATCTGCCTCGTCCTTTTTCTGCGCTTCTAACTTCTCAAATAGCTCCAGTGTGCACTGAAAGTATTGCATGGCTTACCCGGCATGTGGAGTCCATGTGTGATGTCTATGTGCTCTTACATGGTTTCTCTTAAAAGTAGAACAAAGCACCTTGCAGTGCTGCCAGTACTTTATCTGGCTATTTTTCAGCTGTGTTACAAGGACAACCATCTACTGCAGTGACCTTTCCACCTAGAAGGCTCTCTGCAGAGGAAGAGGGAGAAGAGAGGACCAAATGAGTGAGCAGAAAAGCTAATGTTGATTGTCCTTACCTGGCTATGAAAGTGTGGATTGTGGGCACAAACCTAAGGGAAATGCAAAGTTGTATTTGGAACAGCTCTGGCTTTATTTGTATTATCTATATTCCAGTCTGGTTTGAGTCAGATTGGGAAGCTCCAAAGGTTGTCTCTGTTGGCATTTCAATCTGCAACGGAGGAACGGAGAACGACACTGTAAATAGTCTGCTAAACCTGGCATATAGTCAAACAAATGTTCTTTAGTACTCTGTATGCTCACTGAAGAGAAGGGTGTGAACAGCTCTAGAAATACAGGAAGAGGGCCTTGGAGCTGTTCCTTTCCTTTAGGGAAGCATCATCTAAGCTGCAAATATGATGTTTTCTCAGATCAGGGATGGCCTTCTAAGACTGAGTCAAAGGATCCTAGGACCCTGTACAATTGTCCAAGGAGCACTGGAGCGTATCTTGCACCGAACACCACCTGAGTTCTACCACAACACCCTAAGCATCCTCAAGGTAAACAGGCTATAACAGATCAAGAAGGTCTGTTGGAGGGAGTCCTTTCTCTCTAGTTCGTCATTATTCCCCTCCTTCCCCCCACTTGGAGGTGCAGTTTTGGCTGTGATTAGGATGGCCCAACAAATCAAATTCCAGCAGGAGAGATTGTAACGGGCAGAAGTACTGGCTGTGATAAGTTTCGGGCAGCCTAGCTCTGCAGCTGGAGCTGCTGACCCAGGGGATGGAGTTTGTCATTGACTTGCTGAGCTCAGCTCAGTAACACCTGCTGTACTCAAGGCCATGATCTCCCATGCTGTTTGCATTTGTTGTCCCTTTATTTGCAGTAGGCAAACCTGTTCATAGTCCCAGTCCAGAGTTTGGCTTCCATTCGTTGAGCTGCTTCCTGGAATTTCTCCTGTTTCGAAATTTCTCCTTTTTGCTTTTCAGTCCAATGCTGACCTTTGTTATGCTGCCTTATCAGCTATCCCTGGCCTTCAGCCTGTCAGGCCTGCCGGAGCCATGTACCTCATGGTAAGTGAGGATCGCCAACACTCACACTAGGTCTGGTTGCCAGAGCTAGTCGGTGTTTCAGATTGGTACTTGCCACCGGGTCTCTGTTACTGTGCCTTTTCATATTGCCCTGTGTGGTAAATGCATCCCTTGGTCACTTTAGAAGGCCAGGACATGTTTGTTCACTGGTTACAGAGCAGAGGTCAGTACACTTCACCTACTTGCTCCTGCACAGAACTCCATGGCTCGTACTTTGCAAGACAAGGCTGTTTTACCCAGATATGAAGCCAGCTGGCAACGGGAAGCCTCTATACAATGAGGCAGGTTATCATACCTCCCGTAGAAGATGTAGCCTTCTTCATACTGGCATGCCTGTCTTCTGCCTGTGGTGTTGCCTCTTCTTCTGCCTTTTCCCATGCCTGTTTGCTTTAAAGTTTATAATGTGCTGAAATTTCCTTTTTCATCTCATCAAGCTCAATTGAGACATTTACGACACTTAAGGGCATTTTACATTTTTTTATTTTTCCTTTTTTATTGTTCTGTCTCATAATGTTTCCAGTTTTTCATTCACTCTTAAAATGTGGACTCAGAACTGGAGAATACTGCAGTATCTGTCTCACTCATTTCCGTAGAGAAATCCTTATCGCTTGACCCTGTTTCCAGTTTTACCCAGAGCTACACAGGTCATTTTGCTTATGCTTTTTATGTAGAGGCACAGCTCCAAGAGTCTTTCCCACTTATTGTATTTCTGCAGCAGCTGACCATCTATTTCAAATTAAATCATGTGGTTATTTTTGTTTTCTACTAGCTCTTTCAGAACTTCTGTATGCAAATTATCTCTCAAATTATCTGCTTAAGAATATTTTCATGAGATGTTTAAAATCATCTTTGGTTATAAAGGTCAGTCTGGAAGGGGCCCTGAACAAGCTGATCTAGTGGGCGGCAGCCCTGCCCATAGTGGAGGCACTGGAACTAAATCAGCTTTAAGGTACCTTCCGATACAAAACCATTCTAGGATTCTATAAACAAATGGCCAGACGAGCACTGTAATCACTGTGAGAGATGGACAGCCGCCTTCTTTCCAAATACAGAAAATAAATATTTATTGAAGATTTTAGCATTTTCATGTCATTTTACCAATTATATCATCCTACAAGGATTTATTTTGTTCATGATATTCTAGACCTTGCTATATTTCTTTTTATTTTAAACCAAAGCATTAGTTTTTTCTTGCATGACAGAATTATTAGTGCATATTGAGTTCTCTACCAAGCTCTGTCTCAATGTCTCATTTATTCCTTTTCACTTCTAATTGGTTACTGTGTCTTTGCTATCAGAAATTCTGATAGCATTTAACCGAAATTCCAGCTTTAGGTAGTTAATGAAGGCTTTTTGAGAAGCCCGGTTTTCATTTATATGTTTCTGTCTTGCATCCCAGGTAGCCCAAATCATGAGCAAAAATTGAGGGCAGACAGCTGCACTTGACTGGGAAGTTGTGGGCCTGTCCACAAGGACACTGTAGATCATTTTGGTGCCCTTAATTGCCATGTTACATCCCTCTGCTGCAGGTTGAGATTGAGATGGAGCATTTCCCAGAGTTTGAAAATGATGTGGAGTTCACTGAGCGACTCATCTCGGAGCAGTCTGTGTTCTGCTTGCCAGCCACGGTGAGCCTAACACTGAGAGCCCCAAGGAGCTGCGAGGCCAAAGCATGGTGGGAGAAGCTGTAGGGGTTTGCATCCCTGAGCTCTGAGGACAGGCTAGGAGTTGTGTATGCAAGTGTCCTTGGTCTGTAGTAGTGTGTGGGAGCTGGCTGTCAGCTCCAAGTGCTGTGTGTGGCAGTTTCTGGCTCACTAACAGCCCTCAGTCAGGCTGCCGGGATCTTCCCAGCTCCAGGCTTGCCCCGTATTTCTCAAGCTAGCAGAGCTGGTATCCCTGAACTCCATATACCCCTACACCTCCTTGCTGAAGGTGCTCCCTCAGAGGACTGCTCCCACCTATGTTCCTTTCCTCTGTCTGTTTCCAGTCCCCCACCCCTGTAGACACAGGGAAGGCTGAGAACATCAGTGCCTTGCATTCACTTCCAACATTGGGTATGGACAGGGCCTTAAATATTCTCCAACCCTCTCCTTCTCTAACTCCTCTCTAAGCCCATTCCCTGCACGGTCTGGTCTGCATAGTTCACACAAAGTCCTCTGGCCTGTCACCCTCACAGCATCATGTCTACACAGATGGAGATCATCTGTGTAGGCACAGATTTGTAGACATCTCCGTATCTACACATGGAGATGGGAGATTTGCTTGGAACAGGAAAAACAGTCTAAGGGAGCAAGAACCAAGCCCTGCTGTTCTACACTGACCATATTCATGTGCTGATGCAGCTCATGGTGCCAAGGCAGGGCTCTAAAACTGACACTATCCCAGGTAATCTGCCAGTTTCATCTTTTCTCATTTCAGTGCTTTGAGTACCCAAACTTCTTCCGCGTAGTGATCACCGTGCCCGAGGAGATGATCTTGGAGGCCTGCAGTCGCATTCAGGAGTTCTGTGAGATGCACTACCAAGGTGCTGAGGGGGCCCAGGATCTGGAGTGTGACAAGTAGCTACAGCTGGCCCCCTGCCTCTGTCAGGCTAGACCTTGTATGAGGCAGCAGCCGGGCAGGCAAGGCTGCTTCCAGCCAGCCCCACCTCTCCCTGCCTGTAAGCAGCCACTGTCCTGCTGCTTCATTTTTGTGCTCCACAGACTCCTCAACATTATGGGAAGAAGAAGCCACTTCTCTCTCCTCCTCCACTACAGCTTGCACATCCTCTTGCTTCCAGTCTCCCGTGTCTCCGTAGGCTCAGCATCTGTGCCCTGTCTTGGTCTGTTCTGCCTGTGAACCAGCTGCAGGCAGGGGCAGAAGGCTGTTCCTGGGTTGGGCCCTGTGGCAAAGGCCCTGTTGGCCTGTGCCTCCTGTGCTGGCCACACTTCCCCTTGGGGTCAGGAGAAGGCTGCTGTCTTGGAGGATAAGAGAAAAGTACCCACCTCTCACTTCCCTATGTTGCCTTAGGAGGCCAGAGCTCTTTATACCGAGCCCTTTGTGTGATAAAGGGAGTAAGTTATTGTAACTTTTTTTATTAATAAAGATTCTGACATGGCAGTTCTGCACTGTCCTACTGTTGCACTAGGTTGGGCTTGGTCATTGTGTGGGTCACCTTTGCTCACCCCATGGCACTGCAGTGCCCCAGGCATGTCCCTGCCTGCCCAGGGCCATCCTGTGTGCCAGCAGGGATATGGTGAGAGTGATTCAGACCCCCAAAGGAACCCACCAACCCTGAGAGCAGGATGGGCCCTGCAAGCTTGGTACAGGCTGGAGCCAGCCCCTGCTGCCCTGATGATGCTGGCAGCTCGCTGTGGCAGCCTGTCCGCTCCCCACAGAACAGTCCTGTCTGCACCTTCTCCTTGGCCCTCACAGCCTCCTCCACTGTGGACCCCAACAGAGCAGTGGGTGCTCTGCTTGCTGCTGCAGGGAGGTAACTGTCCCCGGGACTGGAGCCAGCCATGCCTCAGTACTCAAGGCTGGGGCAGCCACACATTTCCTGCTGCAGTGGTGAATCATGGGGTGGCACCCCGTGGCTCATGCTATACGTGGTGTTTGTGACATGCCAGCGGTGCCAGGGTCACTGATTGCTGAATACGTCAGCTCCGTAAAGTAATAAGGAATTGGTGGCCTGTTGCCTGTTCGTTCGGTGGAAATGGGAGGATGTAACGACTAGATGATAATGCCCATTGCAACACGTGTTCTGGTGAGCTGCTCAGGAGCCGTTTCTGGAACTGACAGAGGGGCAACGTGTGGAGTGCCTCACATTGCCACCTTCAGCTCTGTTCGCTTGTCCTCCCACAGAATTGGGATTCACAGGTCAATCCTGCCTCCCCAATGGCAGGAAAAGTGAGCTAGCTCTAGATTACACACTGCCAGTCCTGCCAGGTTCTGTAGCTGTCTCGTTGTCTCCTCCTGCCCTGCCCACTACAAAATCTGGGTACCAGTACTCCATTAGAGGGGAGGTGTCTAAATGAGAAAGATAGCATTGTATGAAAAGGTCTTTGACATGTCAGCTGAATGTCCATGCTCCATCTTTTCCTTTCAAAGACAGCAATCCCAGAACAAAAAGAGAAGGAAGCTGGGGCTATGGTTGAATGGTACATAGCCTCAGAGATTTCATGCCATTAGACCTTCAAATAGAGCCAAATAACATGAGCCGCTTAAAACAAAACATTGACAAGTAACAAGCAGGATGGTGCATGAAGGGTCTGTTGGGCCAGGAGACCTTTACAACATGATGTTGCTGCATTGTTATATCATCTTGAACCTACTACAGCTTTCAAGTTCCATCTGCTTCCTTCAGCTCTTCTCCATGTACCTTAGGTTCTGTGGCTTTAATCCCCGTTACTAATAAACAGATCCTGGTTTTAGAGAAAGCTGCTCCTTTGAGATTGCTTTTCCTTCAGGAACCCCTTTTCTTTCAGAGTCCCCTCAGAGATGTCTGTTAACATGCAAATATTCTGCAATAATTAACACAATCCTGTTTCTTTTTGACCCAGCAGCATTTGACTGGGAAGGCTGAGAGAGCCAGAGCCAGAGGCATATATATACCTCGTAAATCTCAGGATATTTAGATTTCTCAAGGCCACATCCTCCATTGTCATCTTTGGTAAACATAACACTGCCTTTTGACCGCACCTAGGTTTTCCCTGATGCAATAGCAAACTAGCCTTAAACCACAAATGTGCTGGTATCATTTTTCAGGTATTATACTCACAGATGCTTTGCGTCATAGTGTGGGTGTAGGCTAGAGCACCCTGCCAGCCACACAAACTGGCCTAAGCTGGACTTTGGAGGTACTTTGTGCCAAAGAAAACCCCTTCAGCACTGAGACCAAGGAAGAAGTCAAGACACGGGTCTGAAACTGCTCTTCAGGGATGCTCAGACAAGATCTGCAGAGCTGTGGCAGAACTGCCCCAGTGCCCTTATAACTGGTTGTGGGAAAATCAGGGAAGATTGGCAAGGAGGATTGTAAACACACTCAAGTGTCTTGCAGGTGAAGTGTAGAAAAACACATATATTATACTAATTGTTGTTTAGTCTTGCGTGTTTGATAAGTGGTACATCTGTGTTTAGATAACATAGGCCTGTGCTAGACTTAGAACCACCCCACTGAACATGCTTGACATTCTGCTCTGCTGCGGTAAAGATCAAATCTCAGTGGTAAACTATGCCTGTAATAATCCCTGATATACATATGAAAACATCAGGTTTGGTGATCCTTGAGCATGGACCAGACCTCATAGTGCCGGCATCTCTGTTTGTGTGCCTCTGCCTAGGTCCTGCTTTGAGGATCCCCTGGTTGGTGAGGTAATGGAAATAAATTTACTCTGCTCTGCATTTCATCTATGGTTTTGTGGTTGCTGCTGCATCCTGCCTATGCCGGCTCACACGCCGATCCACAGCCATCCTCCCTGTCTCAGCTGGGGAGCAACAGTGGTATACCCTGACACAGGCTTGCAGTGCGCTTCTGCTCTTTTCTGTGCTGTCTGGACTGGCCATATTTAGGATTAGGGTGATCTACCTCAGATAGGGGGACCTAGGCAAGGAGGCAGCCTCATGCCTAGTGCTCTTTTTGGGAAAGGAAGGAAGCTTATGGGCAATGCAGGTGAAGTGTACTAGTCCTCAGCTTCCAAAAGGGCTGGCCGTAGGTTCAACCCCAACAGGGAAACTGGCACTGCAGGCAAGCTGGGCTAAAATGCACCTGCCAGCAGTGAGACCATCAGCTCCCCCCAGGTGCTTTAGGAACCTGAATGCAGCCCAGCTCCTGGCTCTGGCCTCACCCATTCCCTCTTCCAGTAGCCCTGCCTGCCTTCAGCAGGTCTGTAGACCAGCGGGGTCCCTGACGGTCTTCCTGCCTTGGGGCCATGGCCTTTGTCTGCAAGAGCCTGTCTACACTAGCCCGCTCTCTACCATCATGTAGCCGCGCTGTACACCTGCAGTGGGAAGATGTGGTTTTCACTGATCTGGACCCAGGATGGTTGCAAGGAAGCAGTCTGGGGGATTATGGTGGAGGCCTCGGTGAACCAGAGCCCAGCCCTTCCGGGAGCTCAGGTAAGGCTTGAACATTGCATGGCAGTGGAACCCCAAGGGAAGGTGTCTGTGAAAGACTGTATGTGAGGCCTAGCACATAACCTTGTTCTCCCAGGATGTGCTGCTCTGTCAGTGGCCAAAGGAGCTGACCTCCTCTGGTGGCATTACCCACCAGAGGCACATAGAGGTTTCCACAAGCATGGGAAGTGGCCAGGGAGAGACTGTGGATGTAAGAGGAGGTGGCAGCAGTGGGCTGGGAGACAGTACTTACTTGAGGTGACTGGGAGGGATTTTGTAAACCAGAGTGTGAGAGTGTAGAGGAGCTCTGCGGGAGAAGGAAGGCTTAGCATGGTCAAAGTCATGCTATGGACAGGACAGCCACGCAAGACACATCCTCAGCAGGGTTCCAGGAGCTAGAAGGCACCTACCAAGCTAGCTAAGCTTAACAACTGGTCAGAACAAGGCTGAGGTTGTAGGTTCTACACTAGCCTTCGGCCTCTGTCCCCAGCACAGGGAGGGACTCCCGAGGGGTAGAAGCACTGGGATCTTCCTCATGGTTTGGCTGTCTGGCACGGGCTCTTACAGTGCTGGGAGCCCAGATCTATACCAGCCCTTTGCTTTGTCATGTATTGTCTTTGGTTTCCTTATTTGTCTTGGGTCAGTGTTCCCTGAAGCTTTGCCAAAGCAAAGAGGTGTTGTCAGTAAGTCTGAATTAATTATTTCCTGGATGCCTGACAGAAGTAATTGGTGCTAGCACAGGGTCTTCTGCACTCCAGTGCATTGCATGGGCTATGCATGCTGCAGGTCTGCTTGTTGCTGTTGTTTCTCTCAACTCTAAACTAGCTGTTCTGCTCCAAGCTTCAGTTCCTGTGCTGATTTCCAGTTTTAGACTGTCTATGTATGTAAAGAAGCTGACCAGTGAAATTAATTCAAAAGTTGAATAAATACTTTTTTTTTCTTACTATTTTTCCCATTTCTGTAATGCGTTGGTAAAGTATTATGTGACCACCTCCTTTCTCTCATGTTTTCTCATTGTCCTGTTCCCCCACCACTTGATGTTAGAGTGCTGTATTACAATGAAAACATACAGAGAGCATGATGTTTGTTGTTCCGGAGCCAGAGGTTTCCTCCTTCAAGTGTCACAATGTGCAGGTCTCGGGAAATACAGTGTGCCAGACCAGTTTGCCCTCCCAAATCTCGAATCCAAGGAAGAGCACGTTCTCCTCCTCTGCGCAACTGCTCGTGCCACAAAGGATGCCTTGTGGAAAGCTCAGACAAATAACTGGAACGTGACATCTACACGAGTGGAAAAATCTGCTCAACCCTTTGAAAAGACGGCTGCACAGTAGTATTCAGTGCTGTCATAAAGCCTACATATTGATGCCAAAGGATCAGCATATCTTGGGCAAACTACATACAACTGGAACAGAAGTTTTGATACGGCTCTCTTCATGCAACTGTTGGCCAGGGAGGAATAATGCTTCAGGAAGAGCCACTCAAGTGGTGTAGTCTTTACAAAGGTTTTCTAACACCTAATGGCATACAGGTAAATCCTGTGTGTCAGTGTAGGGCATGGGAACACGTAGCGGAAATCCAGGTTGCGCTGATCATTGCATGGTTCTCCGCAGGGCCCTACCTGGATCACTGCCAACTTCTCACTTTGTTTCCCAGCCCAAGGTTACCAGGGCTTGACCATCCGTGTTTGCAATGCGGCAAGCGAAAGGGAACATGACCTGCCTCATTCAGATTGTCCCTCCTGCTGGAAGGACCAGCCTTGCCCAGATTTTTTCTTTTGCTGTCTCCTATACGCCACTTGCCCTGAGAGCAGCAGTGAGTTCCTTGGGAACAGAGGACACCATTAAGAGGTCTGTATCTCTCCAGGCTGTGTGACAGAACCCATGAGATCTGCAATAGGAATGACCCAAAGCAACTGTCTCTGTGTGAAAGTATTTCTCTAGAGCCCAGTGCTGCCCTGTTTCACTGCCTTACCTGGCACAGTCCCATTGCAGCTCCAGTGCCCTTGTGAATCATTAACAGGCCGAGTCCAGCTGCTCCTTTCACAGCTTGTCCTTTCACACAGTTTTCTTTCCCAGCCCACAAATGTTTAATTCAAGCAAGGTACAGACAGAGAAGAGTGAAAAAGATTTTATGTGAATCTTCCTCTGCTGACAACACCACAAGCAGCCAGAACAATAGTAGGAAAATATGCTCTATCTCTGCACTCATGGTGGGCAAGCTGGTCCTCCTTGCAACTTGTTTGTCCTTTGCCCTGACACTCTACAGACATCCCTGCTCCTGCTTTTACAGGCAGCAGTCTCTTTTGGGGCTTGCAACAGGAGTTAAAAGTATCTCTCAGTCTCCTTCATGAATTTTCTGGCCCTACTCCTTTACTAGCAGCACCTGGTCATTTGCACCCCTGCAAGAAACTGCCATTCCCATACTTTTTGCTTAGTGCAGGGTGGAGTTTTCTAGTTCAAGGCTGGTCAAAGTAGGCGGGCAGTGTAAAGCAGTCAGTCCTAGAGCTGGGATGTACACGAAGAGGACAGGAAGGGGCAGGCACAGGTGTAGGTAGGAGCTAAGCACATGTGTATATGAGACCCCAGGATGAAGGCAGAGCGCCGGTACGTGAATGCACAGTTGTTCGTGTGACTGCCTGGAAGCCTGTGTACCACAGCAGTAAACGTGTGTGAGGGCAACTTTGCTTGAATCAGGTCTGGTGGTGTTTCAAGAGGACTCGTTAAGGTGAGATTTTCAACCATTTCTTGGTATCTAGCATGGATGCTCTTAATGCCAGCGAATTGTGACCATTTTCTGCAGACAGAAGCTGTGGGTCTGGCTAGAGGGTAGTTCCTGCTTCTCCAGACTGTCTTCTCAGTGCCCCTGCTCAGCTTTTCCCACTAGTGACAGTCATGCCAGCTGCTCACCTCTGAATGGGCAGATGACTTCTAATTTTGCAGAAACTGACCAGGCCAACTTGAAGCAGCATTTGAAAAAACTATGAGCAACCATCAGTGCCATCAAAGACCAGTGACATGGGCTTCTCTGGTGCCAGATCCTCTTTGCTATACTGCTGCCATTTCAGCAATGGGGAACCTGTACAGGTCTGGAGAACTCCCTCAGACTGGCAGAGCACTCAACGTTAGTTTGCACAGCACAAGGTGTTTTTGGGCTGTAACTGTCTCACAGCTGTCACAGACATGCACAAGTTCAATAAACCTGTAATCTGGGGATATGGTGCCCAATGCTGAGTGTGTTTCATGGGTACATTTCCCTTGGGCTTGCTGCTTTCTGTAATGCTTTTCCAAGGTTCCTGTGTGTTTCTGGAAAAGCATAAGACTCTGGTTTTTTCTTTTGTTTGTTTGTTTGTTTTGTTGGTTTTTTTGTTTTTTTTTTTTTTTTTTGGAGACTAGCTGCTCAGGCAGTATTTGCTGTGGGAGACTCTAACATGGTGACACTGGATTGTTGCATTTTTTGGTAGTTTCTATATTGCATCCTTTGTGCCCTGAGATTCTTCCAGTTCTTTCTGCTCTCAGCCAAATCTTGGCTCATCTGTTAGCACACAGTAACAGTGTGCTTTTCTGGTTCTGAAGCTGAGATTGTCTCAATCATTCTGGGCTGATCTTTACTTGGCAGCTCTGTGAGGGCTTCATATTTTCACTTTTGCAATATGAAATTAACTCAGTCGCTAGTGACTCCGGATGTTTGCTGTAGAGAAAAAGTGGTTAAACTTGAGACCTCAGTTTAGAAACATCCCAGCTCCCATGACTGAGAAATAAGGTGGTGAAAAATAAGGTTATATAATTAGTATTTCTCTCATATTAGGGAATGTATGATAGATAGTATAGTATGACGCTGCTCTTTTATTCCACTTCATCAGGCACGCAACTCCTTTCACTCCTTCTACCTTCTGTGGAACAGACTTGTGAGGGCAACGATTATCACTACTTCTTATATAAGAGTGAAGAAGCCCTTGAAACTTTGGTCTCACATGAGGTCATTTCTATCAAAAGCAGTCACTCTGTGAAATGTCTAAAACATCCAGCTATCCCACCCTGATTTGATTCAAGATAAAAGTTTACTTTTGTTTCCTGAAAGAAACCTGATTCCAGTCTCATAGTCAGGCAATTCACATGTAGGTTTCCAAAGAAACAACTATTTCAGTGGTTTTAAGTCTGCATGGGTATCTATCTTCATGCCATTGTTCATGTCTGCTCAACAGAGTTTTTCTCAATTAATAGCTTCTGGCTATATTCCAGGAACTCTGTCAGGAGTTAGAATAATATTAATGGTGCCAGATGGAAGTGATACCATCAAAGTTCATTTGGAAGCCAGGACATTTGGTAAACACTGCTTGTATTCATTTGCAAGGAGGAAGCTGATATATCACTTACTTTTACAACAGTCTTTGTTTGCAGCTCTTCCTAGGGTTGGTCCAAATAGCAACCTTATTCAGCTCCTTGTCAGACCTGAACACTACAGGCCATTTCTGTAACCAAAAAAAACAGAGGGCTTCTTGTCCAGGAGACCAGAATGATGTGGTCCCTCACTAAATGCACAGCCCCATCCTTGCAAGACATTACTAAAGTAAAATTCACATTGTGGTAGCACCTATTGGCAACAACCAGGATTACCCACTGGGCTGGGTATTGTCCTCACTCTGAGAAATTATAATTGCTGCCTTATAAACCCTAAGCTCAACACAAATGCACAGCAGGTAGCTTAGATAAACAAGCCAATTTATGCACATATGTTGGAGGCACAGATGAGTACTGTTCCTAGTTGGTTAGCAGCAGTGACTGTACCTGAAAATCTAAAACATCAGTACTAGAGGAACTGAAATCATGGGAGGAGGCACCCCCGTGCAAATTAGTCTGAAAGCTTTGCTGCAGAGGAAACCTTAGGCGGAGCATGAGGACGTGGTTAGGGAAACTTTGGGAACGTTCATAATTACTGTGGACCCGGATGACATGGCAAGCATGTAGCAGGGAAGCAGTGTCTGCATTGTAGCTAGTTGAGTCACTTCATACCTCTGTTGCTTGAGTAGGGGGGCTGCTGCTCTGCATGGGCATGGCCGCTTGAGTCTCATGCGATTGTGGACTGCACAAAAGCAGTGTACACAGCCGTAAGGGCCTGGGCTCAGATGCTGCTCTGTCCAGGATGAACGCCTTGCCCTAAAGGCCCTGCTCTCTCTGTCCCGTCCTGCTGTGGATTTCCCTGGAAGGACTGACCATGACTAGGAACCAGAAAAGTTTTACACTTTTAGTTCACCTTGGAAAATACAAAGCATCTGCACTAGCAAGAGAGGTCTGTCTCCACTGTGGCACAGCTAAACTGCCAACCTGGCAGATGGCGATGGGGAGCACTCCGTGCTGCCTGGGCTTCAGTGCTGCCCAAGGAGCCTGTCCCCGGGGGCGGCCCATGCTGCAGACACCCAGCCTGTATTTGAGGCACAGTCAGGCACTGCTGGGGGACAGAAGGAGAGCGCACAAGACAGGAGTAATTGGCAAGGTGTGCTTTAATGTACTTTTTAAAAATTTAATTAATTCTTTCTGCCTCAGATCCCATCCTCAATGGTGTACTTCCTGCAGATTCCTGTGCCAGCTGGTATTCAGGCTATGAATTGTCTCTGTGGCATTTTCATGCCATGTCCCCAATGGCATGAAAATTATTAGACATTTTCCAATAATTCAGTCACCCTCCACGGGCAGAAGAGAGGTTTAGTGTATGCAACAAGGAGCCAGCTTTGGGCAGACCTTTGAGTTCAACTAGCACATTCTGTTGCACCTCTTCTCATAAAAGACCTATAGGATGAGTGGGGTTGGAGGGGGGGATAGCAGGTCTTTACAATGGAGTTAGGCTAAGAAGGGGGTTAGTAGGGCAGGTAAGCAGTTAAGCCTGCCTACACAAAGATGGAAAAGATAAACCCTTGTGGGTCTTTCTAGCAAAATTGCCTACAAAGCTCTGTCTGTGGAGGAGATATTGTTGTGCTTGGATTTATTACAGTGCCAAGCTTCTTCCTTTGGTATGTGAAGTTTCGCCAGTGGTGACAATAAATGTTTCCTGAAATTTCAAAAGGAGTATAATCAAAACAAATGGAAACCTACATTGTATGTTTACAGCATTTTGGCATAAAAATAATTGTAAATATTGTTCAGAGTAGGTGTTTAAAAGTAACAATGTGGGACTGTTGAATTCTCCACAAAAAGCGAGGTTTTACATCTTTCCTTCATAAAAATTACCAGGATCATTTGCAGGGATTATGTACATGAAGTACACATTTGTGTGTACTGACTTCGGTGCACTCAACTAGCTCTTAAACTCTGATAAAAGTGCAGACAAGCTTTTCAGTGTCTTCTAAGACTACATTAGAACGGCTTACTGACAAGTAGTGGTTTTGCTTCAGCCCTGCAGTACTTATGTCCTTTGCAAAGACACCTTGTGCGGTGGTTGTCAGTGTCACTAGTAGTGTGGCAGCTTTCCAAAACCCTGTGCCTGCAGAGAGATGCACGGGAGCCTGATTGCATCACATCCTGCCTTTTTCATCATCTTTTGATGCTGAACTTCCTCTGTCTCTACAGGTCCCTTGCAATCATGGTGAAGTCTAGAAGAGTGCAGGTGCTCCTGATCCTGGTAGTTCTGTCCTTCCTTCTGATCCACTTCCTACCCTGCAGCAACAATGCCCACATGGAAGAAAAACCTTCTCCTGTCCACATCCTCATTCTCTCCTCCTGGCGGTCAGGATCTTCCTTCACTGGACAAATCTTCAGCCAGCACCCCAGTGTCTTCTACCTGATGGAACCTGCATGGCACGTTTGGGTTAAGATGTACCAGAACAGTGCCAAAGTTTTACACATGGCAGTGCGGGACTTAGTCAGGTCGGTCTTTCTGTGTGACATGTCTGTGTTTGATGCTTACATGTCTAGCCAGAAGAAAAAGTCTGATTTATTTCAGTGGGAGACAAGCCGAGCCTTGTGCTCCCCACCTGCCTGCGACTCATTCAGTCGCAGTGACATAATCACGGCAGGCAATTGCAAAACAATCTGTGGCAAGTACCCGTTCAGCAAGGTGGAGGAAGCTTGTAAAACCTATAGCCATGTTGCCATCAAGGAAGTTCGGTTCTTTGACCTGAAAGTTCTCTATCCCCTTCTCACTGATCCATCCCTGAACCTCAAAATCATTCACTTGGTACGCGATCCTCGGGCTGTGTTCAGGTCCCGAGAGAATACAATGGCAGACCTGAAACGTGACAGTAACATTGTTGTGGGGTCTCAGAAGGCAAAGGGAGAGATGGGGCCCTACAACACAATGCAAGCAATCTGCAAAAGCCATGTTGAGATATACAAGGCAGGAAGTCAGGCCGTTCCCAGCTTCCTGAAAGACCGGTACCTGCTGGTTCGCTATGAAGACATTGTCAGAGACCCGCTAGCAAGGGCTGCTCAGATGTACAGGTTTGCAGAACTCCCTTTCACACCAGAGCTTCAGAAGTGGGTCCACAACATCACCCATGGGAAGGGTCATGGAGCACAGGCCTTTGATATTGGGTCGAGAGATGCGCTGAGAGTATCCCAGGCCTGGAGAAAGACACTTCCCTTCCAGAAAATAGAAAAAGTGCAAAAGGTGTGCAAAGATGCAATGGATTTGCTGGGCTACCGGCTTGTTCAGTCTGAAGAAGAACAGAAAAATATGTCTCTGGATCTTTTGCTTGCCCAGAACTCCTCCGAGTATCAAGTTTTGAAGGCAGAAAAGCTGGTCTCTACACCTACTCTCTGAAGGCTGCAGAGTGCAGAACTATTCACTAGAGCAAAAGAGGACAGAGGTGCAGGCATAGAAGTGTAAGAGCGTGTGCATCGATGTGCATGGATGCAAGGACAAGTAGTACAAGAACCCTGACTACATTCAGGGGAGCTCTCAGCAGCACAGGGTCACTCTCCAGGACTGCCGGAGATTCAGCCACAATGGAGGCTAAAGTAATGCAAGTTTGTTTTCCAAATTAATTATGTTTAGGTTGGAGCATACAGAATGCCAAAGGAGTAGGACCAGATAGCAGAAGCTCAAACCCCCTCACAGACCACAGCTGAAGACTACAGCTACAGGAAAACCACATGGAGCAACTGCACTGCAAAGGAAGAGAAAATATTAAAAGAAGCTGAATAAAGAGAACATTATTTGTCAGGCTGCCATGCAGGATATGTAGTGCCATAAAAGGCGCAAGGATGACCAGACTTCTGGTTTCCGGAAAGACGTTGGGTTTCGGGTTTTTGGTTTGTTGGTTTTTTTTGTTTTTTTTTTTTTGAATGGTTGAGTTTTCAAGTCCAGTTTTCCTTTTGCACCATTCATGTGCCTCAGTATCCAGCCTTGGTAGCAAAGCTGGGGAAATGTTTGTGTTCACTTACTGTATAATGGGAAAATGGAATAAACCAGCTATTGTTGAAAATAAAAACTCCTGGGTTTTCATGTGGGAAACCATTTCTGGCATGATGTGAATCTATTTATTTTTTAGCTGAAATAATTCTGTCTTCTAGCTTTCAAACCCAAGAACAGCTGTTTCCCTGGGAATTCCCACAGTCCGCATGTGTGACAGAAGAATTCATGCTAAGGTTAAGATCCTAAAGACAAGGTAAGGCCACGGATTCCATTGGCATAAATACCAAAACTGGGAAGATAGGTTTATGGGAGTGGTTTGAAGAAGCCAAGAGAAGATCAGGAAGTTATCCTATTGAAATATTTGGTGAAGTATTTCTTGTCTTAGAGCACAAAAAAATATGTTTAATGGACTATGCCATCCTCCACTGTCTCCACTGGAGATGCCATTCTCTCACCTGCGATGCGAAGATATAGCTCAAACCTGAACAACAGCATTGTTTTCACCTGGTTTTAACAGTGTTCCAGAAGACAAGGAGAAAAACTTGCTACCAGACTTGGGGAGGAGTGGAATGCCTACGGATACCTCTTTCTGAACATCCTCTTTCACGTGTAAGCTGCAGAGTGTCCCTTTAACATGCATCTACAGAACACTCACTACCTTAGCAATATGGACACCTGTATTCCTAGAGCTAAACCCCTAATCCCTGAAAAGGATGGGATGTTGTATTATGGAAATAATACTCTTATTACTAGGGATCTTGTTGTTGAATGACAAAATCCATGCTGAGCAGGCAGCACTGGCATCATGGTAGTAAGTTCACTGAAAGCCAGGTATCTTCCTTTCCACTGTGCTTATGCAAACTTAGGGCAGGCAAGCTGACATAGAGGAGTGGGAGTTGTAGTGTGCCAGAGAAGCACAGAGCCACTGTTTTTCTTTACAGTCCCTTTAAAACAGACCTTAGCATATTCAGCTAAAGGCAGCTAAAAGCCCATTCTTAGTAAAGTTAAAGAGCTTCCTACTTTAAGTGCCAAGAAGCCTGATTCTGAGCAAAAAGAGATTCTTTTCACTACATTGCTAATTATCTCTACATTAACCAATGTCAGCTTGAGCGGCTGAAGTTTTATTATGAATACTTGTTTTCAGTGGACTCAACCAATTCTGTGTATCAAATGTTTACCGGGACAAAAACCTTCATAGTGTTTCCAGTCGGTAAAAAAATGACGTGAAAGTAACACATGATGCATTTCCTTAATGTACTGTTTTGAAAATTACTTTCACTTCTGCTTCCTAAGCTTAATCACAGAAAATGCAGGATTGGTTTCAGTGTATCTTTATTACAGTTCTTTAGGTATGTTTCCTCAATACAACAATCTGTAAGATTTTATTTTTTCTGGAAACGGCAAAGTCTGCTGCCAGTCTGGTCACATGAACATTTAAAGTTGTCTTAATGCGAGCAAAGATGACTTAAAATACTTTTTGGTGGAGGAAAAAGAAAACCCAACAAAACCCCCCCAAAATCTCAAGATGCTGCTGACGACATGTAAAACTATGACTACGTCCTTTGGCATATGCAATAAAGATCACAGAAGTCTGTTTGGAAACAAACATTGAGTTTACATTGTACAAGTTTAGAAGAGTAAATTCTGTTTTTATACCAAAGAAATGCAAGATGGAAAAGTCTCCAGTCAAAAGGACACTTAAAAGCTGACTCTGTGGTATTCCTGTCTGTTGCTCTTCAAACTGGTGCATACAATCAGTTTTTCACTGGTAACTCCAGTTATGAAAGGGCAGAAATTAATTGATTTTGATGAAAGCTGGCTAACGCTAAAAGGAAGCAAATAGGAAATACCCAAATTCCAGATTTGGAAACCCAAATAGTTTGCAGAAACCCAGAATTTCTGGCTGTAGAATGGTCTTTAATTCAAAGTCCTTGTATGTGCATTGCCACTTTGCTTACTTTTCCAGGTATACAAATATTGCTGCTCCAGGCAATAATAGAAACTTCTTTGAGCTACAAAAAGAACCTTCCTGACCTTTTGTGATAGCACAGGAACCTCATATGAACCTGGAAAACCAAACTGTCTCCAGCATGTTGAAAGAAGCATAACTGTGTTGTAGGTAAGACAAAGCACAGAAAACAAGGACTTTTTTCATGGGAAAAGGCAGAACCAGAAGTAGAACCATATGATATGGTGTCATGTCAGATGAAAGAGGGCAACCGTGAGTATACTGTGGTCTTTATGTCTTAATTCCTACACCTACTGAGCGCACCAAGTGCATACGGAAAGATTCTCAGCGTTGGACAATGTGTCCGTACGGCTCTGCAAAGGTAAAAACACTGTATGTGGACTCAGAAGTCTGTGCTGCACGTTAGACTAATTGCCCCAATAAGACAAACTCACTCTTAAAATAAGTGTCACTTCTTATAATTATAAAAAGATATAATAAATCTGACCATGTTATATTGCAGCTACTGAATACGTTCTACCTCTCACTTTGAATTCTAGAGCAGTTTTGTTGAACGAGACCATTGCAACACTATGGCGCTGCTGAGATGTGTACATCGCCCAAGCTGGCACAGGAGTTCTCGGCTGCAAGAGGTGACAAGTTGCCTGTTCACGAGCCTGGTTATCAGCGATACTTGGATTTCAAATTGAGCTGGTAACATTTCTAATTTAAAAAAAAAATCTTATTACTTTATTTGCTATATTGTCTTGCACTCTCTCATTAAGTGCTTGTCTGGCTTCCACACAAATCTCAAATAAATGTTCAAAGTCTGAACAGCATGACTATGCCAAATAATTCTCACTTCTTCAGTCCAGTGAAACACTGCATAGCGCTGTTTTAGCATTTATTTGGTTACATTGGCTAACCCCTTGAATAATCAGTAGGTGTTGCACTGGCTTCCTGAAACAGCAGTCTCATTGTATCATTATTTATGTTCAGTGTAATTTTAATTTGGCTTAAAATCAGCCATTTCCCAATTTACCTTAATTTTCTGAGTGCCACAGTGCAAGAAACTAAAAACCCAAAATGTTAAATCTCTAGAGAGGAAAAAACCCCCCAAACTTCGTCTTTGCCAGCCCATTTTATTTCACCAAAAGAACGAATTCCAGATTTTTAGCACTCACTTCAAATAATATTTAAATAAGTGACCAGAGCACAATTTCAGGCTAAAAGTACCAAGTCTCTCAGACTGTGACTGCATCCTAGCAATGGTGTTCTCTCTCAAACACAACTTAGGTGATAGATACATAACCTCTGATTATTCTTTCTTAACTTTTATTTCCTACTTCAACTATTACTCATAACCCTGAAAGTTGGTGCACTTTTCCCAACTAGAATATACGGCCTGGTACAAGTGTTACTTTGCTTGGATTAAAGTAGCTGCACCTCTTAGATCTGTAGAGATGCAAAATAGGCCTTTTAATTAAAAAAAATTACTTTAAAGCATTTTTGAAACTTCAGAACTTTGATCAAATTTTCCACTGCATTTCTGCATTCTCTTGTTAACTCTCCCTAAATACTATCCGCTTTGCTACATTTTCAGCTCCAAATTTTGCTATCAATTTATTTCTGACATGTTCATCATCCTTTTGCAATTCTAAATCATCCTCTCTGCTCCATACAGGGTACCCATCCAAGCGCTGCCCTGTCTGCAGAAAGTATGAAGTGGCCTCCACGTCACCGCTGTTTTTCAGAAAGGCCTGTGTAACAGTGAACAGGTCCACAGCAAACTTCTCCATGAAGTGCTCCATAGTTTTTACTACTTGTCCCACCACACTGGAAGAAGAACAAGTGCTTTTTGGTCTTTCTTGCCTTTGTAATTTAATGTCAGGGAAAGCAGAGTCCTCTGGCCCAGTTTTCAGATCAGATGCTGTTTCTCCAGGGGACCTTCCCACTCCACCTCGTGTAGAAAGTTCTGCAACATCCGAAGAGTCACTTTCTGACTAACAGTAAGAGAAGTGGAATCACCAATTAGACACGGTATTTTCTGGCAAATCTTTTACCACTGCAACCAGCCACCCTTCGTTCTGACTCTACAGTATATTTAAAACCTCAGAAATTACTAGGCATCGTAAAAGTTAGTGACTGAAGTGAAGCCATATCTGGTAATGAGGCTGTACATGATCACAGGAATGCATGAACTATAAGGAAGAATTTGAACAAACTAAGCACAAAACGCAAAAGTAAGTGTTGATGCAACTGCAGGAACGTTTTTTGCCTGAGGTGAAAGGATGACTTCCATCTGCCAATACAGGTTTTAACGAGACAACCCCCCTCATATAAACCACCTCATGTTAACTCGGGCAGGGAATCAAGAAAAAAATGCACCAGCGAGGCACCATTTACCGCAAACCACGTGGGTGACAGCTCACAAGGAAGCTCCCGTTTAGCCACAGGAGAAGGGATATCGCGGTGCAAACTCATTTCATGTGTTAATCGTGAGTTTCTATTGTGCCGTCTGTGACACCGGGAAAGGGCTGCCCCGAGCCGCTCGCGCGCAGTAGCGGCTGCAGCAGCACTGCTGCTCCCCAGGCTGGCCCCAGTCGCTCACCTCCGTGCTTTCGAACTCCCGATTAGCTGCCGCGAACAGACCCCTGATCTGCGTGGGATCCTCCGTCGGCGGGGGCTCTGCGGAAACACGCGGACATCGTCTGCCGGGCCTCAGCGGGGCCCGGACCCACGCTCGTTCCCGCCACCACGCCCCCTCGCAGCCCTCCCCCGCCGCTGTGGCCCCCGCTCACCGCAGAGCCGCGGCCGCAGGTACCGCAGGTAGCGGTCGCGCATGGCCTGCCAGCTGTGCCGCGTCACGCCGCTCCGCTCCAGCTCTATCCACAGCGCACGGCCGCTCACCCGCACCGTGCCCTGGCCGCGCACCGCCTGGAGCAGCGCCGCATCCTCTGCCTCCGTGAAGACCAGGCGGCCGCGGGCGGCCAGCAGGAAGGGCTCCAGCGGCAGCCGCTCGTTGCGCTCCACGCACTCTGTCACGTACTCGGTCGAGACGGCCCCGTCGGGAGCCGCCTCG
>VZTA01007555.1:106750-120302 GCA_013398855.1 Mohoua ochrocephala
CGTGCAAGGGCGGAAGGGCGGTGGCGGCAGCGGAGAGATGGCGGCGGCGGCGGCGCGCGAGTGCGAGGCGGCGGAGACCGAGTCGCACCTCAGCAAAAAGTGAGGGTGCGCGGGTGGTCAGGTGGGGCCGGGCCGGGGAGGTGAAGGTGAAGTGTGTCCAGCTGACCCGGTGCGTGTCTCCGCCAAGGCACCCGTCGGAGTGCCATGCTGAGCCCCGGCGCTGCGCGAATCCGCAGCTGGGTCTGGAGGGCCGCGCCCGCGCTCCGATGGCAGCAGGCGCTTCATGACCAAAGCAGGTCGGTGCTTTGCGCCTGGCTCGGCCCGCTTCTTTCTCTATGGAGTCCTGGAAGGCGGGGTCAGGAGCGCGGCAGGAGCCCGAGGGCCGTGGGGGAATAGGCTGGACAGCGAAGGTGGCTTCGGGAGCTCTACGTTATTTCGGGGGGAGTTTGCCTTGTTTACTTGTTACTTACACGCTGCGTGGGGCTGCTAGGTTCTTACGGATAAAGTGGAGTGCGGCAAGCCCTTGGCCACGTAGGCACGCGTCCTCATGGTCTGCCTAAACTATGTACAATTTCGCTTTCACTTTCTCTGAGTATTTGTATCGTAGGGGATGAACTGAAGGAGTTCAAAGTAGAAAATGTTTAAACGTGTTTAAGAAATATTTTGACTATTGGGAAAAGTAAGAGAAGTGACAGGGTTATTTGTACAGTTAGATTTTGGCGGAATCCTGCCAATCGTTTCCCTGTAGAAGTATCAGAGTACTTGCTGCATCCGGTTTCCTTCTCTTTTGCAGTGAGCTGAAGAGACGTTTAAAGGCTGAGAGAAAAACAGCTGAAAAAGAAGCAAAGCAGAAAGAGCAAAGTGAAAAGCATTCAAATAAGCCTTCCTTGACTTCTGAGGATAATGTTGGTGCTGATGAGGAGAGCTTGGATCCAAATGTGAGCATCTGGTCCCATGCTTATTAGATGTTCTGTGAATAAATCTAACTGATTTGCATTTGATTTTTTTATTCATGGGTAAATAAATGGCTAAAAGGGGAGAGATGTATATTTCTACATCAGGGCAGCTGCATTTTAGTTCACAGCCTGTAGCATATTTTCAGATTCTAATAAAATAATTTGATTTTGTTTGTTTCCGGTGACAGCAATACTACAAGATCCGTAGCCACGCGGTCCAACAGCTTAAGGGCTCCAATGAAGATCCCTATCCTCACAAGTTCCACGTTGACTTATCTCTCTCAGATTTTATAGACAAGTACAGTCACCTGCAGCCAGGAGATCACCTGACAAACGTTACAGTGAGAGTGGCAGGTAAAAGTTTATCCGGGATATGGGAAAATGTAAAGTCTCAGCTGCTTTTATTGATGGGTTGGTCTTTTTTGAGTTTTGCTGATCTTTTACTCAGTCATGAAGTCTGTAGCAGTGTTGCGCTATTCAGGACGTACCCTTCAGACTGAGTGGACCTGTGCAACTTCCCTTGCAACTACAAGATCAGATTGTAACATGGGCTCCGGCACCCAAAGTTTTTATGGTCTTTTTTGCACTAGTTTTTAGTTTGAGACTTAACTGCTTCTCTTTCACAGTTAGTGAATAGTTCAGAGCTGATGATTCTAAGTGATAGTACTGCGGCTTTTGCCCCTGTATCTTTTCTGCTAGGGACTCTTTTCCTGATGTCTGGCATACTTTGATATTTAGGTCGAATCCATGCAAAGCGTGCTGCTGGAGGGAAACTGATTTTCTATGATCTTCGTGGTGAAGGAGTCAAGTTGCAGGTCATGGCAAATTCCAGGTAAGCAGAGGTATTCCCAGTAGCATTCTGAACTGCACTGCATTCTGGGGTCTAGATAGCTGTATCTGAGTATTCTATTTCATCTGTGGTTTGGCTTAGGCAGCCAAGTAATGTTTTGTTTCAGATGTTGAGGTTGACTTCCTGTTAAAGTAACATATATATGTATATACACACACACACACACAATTTTTTTTTCTTTTTTCTTTTTTCTTTTTTTTTTTTAAATTTTAGGGACCGTTTTTTAAATGGATTTTGTCTTGCAAGGCACTTGAGGACAGTTTGGAATGTTGAATTTTAAATAAACGTGCTTACATTTGTTTTGTAATTACAGCCTCTACAAATCCGAGGAAGAGTATTTCCGCGTTAACAACAAGCTGCGTCGTGGGGACATTATTGGCGTAGAGGGGAATCCTGGGAAAACAAAGAAAGGGGAACTGAGTATTATTCCTTATGAAATCACTCTGTTGTCTCCATGCCTGCACATGTTGCCTCATCTTCATTTTGGCCTGAAAGATAAGGTATTTGTCATACCTGTCAGTCTTGGAGGCAATTTGGCAGATCATAGGATGGTTTGGGTTGGAAGGGACCCTAAAGGTCATTTAGTTCCAACACCCCTGCCATGGGCAAGAATGCCACAGATGGGTCTGAATGGATGACCTTTGATACCTGCTGATATTATCAGTCAACAAAGGAATATTAGTTTTGTTTTGGTATGTTTTCCTTTGGCATGACATTTTGTCTAGCTTGTTCTAAATATACATGTTCTTTTCAGGAAACCAGATATCGTCAGAGATACTTGGATTTAATTCTTAACGATTATGTGAGGCAGAAATTTATAACCCGTGCAAAGATCATCACTTATCTTCGTAGCTTTCTAGATGAGTTGGGCTTTCTTGAGGTAAGACATCAGTGTTTACTTCTCTCTGCCTACTGAATGTGTTTACAACTTCTCGGCTTCAAGGATGTTTTATATTCAGGCTCATATACAAAGCACTTACAGAACTGACAGTAATTACCTCAGCACGGTGTGTTTTATCAATTTAATGTAATGGGAGCAATTCCTTTCCTCTCTTCCTAAAGTTATGGTTATTCATCGGTTGGTGAGGTTATGGCTTGGGAACCTTTTATCAAGGTAATACTTCAAACTACTGCTGTCCTTTCCATATTTCAGTAAATTAAGGTGGAAGCAACATCTTTGAAATGCTGTTTTGCCTCTGGAGATAAAAGCCAATTTTACTTCCTGTAGGCAAAATTGGATTGTGTTGACCTACGCGCAGGAAACTGCACTCGGCCGCGTTGAATTTAATTTTCTGCAGTGTAGAGAGAGGATTTTGTGACAATGCCACAGCACTGTTCCTGGCTTTGATAACGTGAACCCAGCACGTTCATATTTGTAGTAAATATGAATGACTCTTCATAGCAACAGATGAATTAAGTAATTTTGTTATTACTGACTGCATGAAAAAAGTGCAGTTTTGTTCAGTGCACTTTAGTTCAGAATTGTTTTCTTATACTGGAAAATGCGGAACAATAAGTGAAATACAGATTCTTCATCAAAACTAGCTGTTTTGGTTTGTTTGCTTGATCTATGCATTACTGGTTTGGAAACAGATTTCATGAAAACAGAGCAATTTTTTTTGCTGTTGTTGTTACAGGTTGAAACTCCTATGATGAATGTAATTCCAGGCGGAGCTGTGGCAAAACCATTTATCACATACCACAATGAGCTGGATATGAATTTATATATGAGAATTGCTCCAGAACTTTACCATAAGGTAAAATGCAAGCCTTACATGGCTAAGCCTATATTCTTCAAACTATTTTAAAAAAAGCAAATGTAGCTAAAATGAGGATTATTTTTGAAGAAAGGTGGACTTGTCGCATGAATGAGATTTGTAAGGTGGTGTTGCAGTTGCATGTGTTTGGGCTCTCTTAGGTTCTTTTGAGAAAGTGTATTTACTAGAATTTCATTTTGTTTAGATGTTGGTGGTTGGTGGTCTGGATAGAGTATATGAAATTGGGCGTCAGTTCCGGAACGAAGGAATTGATTTGACTCACAACCCTGAGTTCACAACTTGTGAATTTTATATGGCTTATGCAGACTACCATGACTTAATGGAAATTACAGAGAAGTTGCTTTCAGGTGAAGTATGCAATATTATTAAAAAATGAGTAAGAACCTCTGGAAGAATTGGCTATTATGTAGCATACTATTCTTCTAAACCTCACATTCCTTTTGTAGGGATGGTGAAACATATTACCGGGAGTTACAAGATCACTTACCATCCAGATGGTCAAGATGGACAGGCCTACGAGATAGATTTTACTCCTCCCTTCCGGCGAATTAGCATGGTGTATGATCTGGAAAAGGTGCTAGGAGTGAAATTTCCATCAACCGAGTGTTTCGAAACTGAAGGTTAGATGCTGAGTATGAATGTCCTATAATCCGTCCTTAACAGAGCGTGGGCAAAAGGTCACAAGTTCTCAGGCTGCAGTCCTTCAGCTGCTTCTTTTGAAGTAGTACTAACACATGGGATTACTTTCTTCTGGTTTTGTTGGTTTCTCTGAGTCCAGAAAGAAGCCTTTATTCCTTGCCATCTTTGGCAGGAGCTGGCTCTTTTGCCTCTTCTGTTGTTGAGTATATGTGAAAGGATATACTCCAGAGGCATGATGTAGGGAGTTCTTGATCTGTTGAAGAGGTCCAGCTTTTTACTTCTTATTTCTTCTCTTCTGTGCAGTTGAGTTTCCACGCCTGTAATTGTAGCTTGGGTGTATGATTATTTGGGCCTTTCTTAAAAATGTAATTATGTGCTATTTTATTCCTGGAATTGAGAGACATAAGGAAACAAGTTCATATACTTTATAGTGATCCCCCCAGTTCCCTTCTCTCTCCGCCCCATCCCCCAGTTAATAATGTCCAGCAGTTATGTTGTGTTGTGCTTAACTGTTGTCAAATTTCTGAAGTATAAAATAACTACTATTTTACTGTAAACAATTGAAACCAAACACTATTTTTGTAGATTGACATTTAAGCTCATGTCTTCCATGATGTCTACCATTGAGATCTCGTAAGTCACTCTAAGAAATGTTGAAGGATCTAGTAGGAACAAAAAATGGTTGCTGGGGTGGCTGTTCTAATTTTTGTCTGCAATTCCAGAAACTCGCAGGTTCTTTGATAACCTTTGTGTGGAGAGAAATGTTGAATGTCCGCCTCCCAGGACAACAGCCAGACTTCTTGACAAAGTAAGTAAAGGTGCTATTTTTTATAATCCTAATGTCTTTGAGGATCTCTCTGTATCAACAGAAGTCTCTTTGAAGAAAAAGTTTCGCTGCACCTGGAAAGGCACGCCGCAATGCGCTTCAGCTATTGCCGTATTACAGCGAGAAAACTTACTGCGTCAAAATCTTCTTTTGTGTCGTCTACACAAAAATGTAGTTTACTTATGTCTGCTTAACTTGAGCAGTAGGGAATTTTAGTCGGATAACTGGTCTCTTGTGGTTAAAACAGATTTGCTTTATCTTAGGTCAGTTTTGTCTGTGAGATGTGGGCATCTGTATGTAGCTGACCAGAAGGGTAGGAGTACCGTATGGTTCTATCAGCTGTATTCCTTTGTACCCAGATATTGTCTGATAGCTGTTCTTTTGATGCTTTTCCTATTGCCCTTGCTGTAACGTGTAAGTTGAATTATTATACAGTTTTTGCTGTGTCGTTTTTCCTTAAACTGCCTAGGACACGCACTCTGCTGACGAAGACATTACCATGACCGGAAATACTTCGGAAGCTCTGCAGATTCTTTGTACCTTCTTCAGTAGTGAAGAGAAGAAATGAGGGTGCTCAGTGAAGGCAGTGCTAGGAAAGTGCATAATTGTACACTGCATAATTGTTTCACTTTTGTTTTCCCAGTTAGTTGGTGAATTCCTGGTAGACACTTGAATCAACCGAACATTGTTTTGCTTTTGTTTTCCCAGTTAGTTGGTGAATTCCTGGAAGTCACGTGAATCAACCGAACATTGTTTTGCTTTTGTTTTCCCAGTTAGTTGGTGAATTCCTGGAAGTCACTTGTATCAACCCTACATTCATCTGTGATCACCCACAGGTCATGAGTCCGCTTGCCAAATGGTAAGGGTATGACACACGGTCAGTGTGTAACTCAAATCTTCTACTTTATATTAAAAAAAAAAAAAAAAGTTGCGTATGTGAAAGTGGAGATTTTGATATTGTGTACTAGTTTGTGAATTTTGACACAAACCAAGACAGGCATTGGTTCCTGAGCTGTGAAACCCATCATCCAGGGAAGAGGTGTGTCGATGCTTAGTACTTTGAAGTTTTGACAGCTGTTAGTGCTAAGGGTGAGCAGTGCCCCTAAGTAACATATGTGCTGTTTGCTTCTGTAAGTATGTTTATTTTAAGGTGTGTCTGTTTTGTCTTCTTCACATAGGCATCGCTCTCTCCCGGGACTCACAGAACGCTTTGAACTCTTTGTAATGAAGAAGGAAGTGTGCAACGCGTACACAGAACTTAATGATCCTTTCCGACAGCGTCAGCTTTTTGAGGATCAGGCCAAGGTATGGTGTCTTGCTGATAGCGAATATAATACAGGCATGTAAGCAAAGAGTATTTCCTATGTCTGTTCCAAATCTGTCATTAGTACCTACTGCTGAAAAGAGTTGTTACTACTTTGAGCGAGTGTTTCTCACTCAAGTGAAAGCCTGTCATTAAAATTCAATTCCTTTTATAGGCACCTTGCTCTTTAAGGTAAACAAGGTCAAGCACTGCTGTTGATTAGGTGTTTTAGTGCAACTTTGTTTTGGAATATCTTCCCTTTTGTTCCACCCAAAGTACTAATCTGGAAAAACCCAAATGTGCAAAAAGTTTTCTGTGTCTTGCCCAGGTTGAAAGGTTTTTTTTCCCCCAGTTAAGTATTTATGTAGTCATACAACATTATACCTCTAGGTTCTTAAACTAACTTTCATGTCCAGTAGGAGTTTGAATGCTGTGTAAGAAGTAGCTTAATTTCCTGAACAGAGTTACTATTATTTTGACTCACAGGACAGAGGTGCAGATTGGAAGCTATTAGGCTTGCAAATTTATAATACTAGATTTCTCTGTGTAAGCCTCTGAAAGGAGTGACTGAAACTCATTTTGTTAGTAATTTGGTATACACATCCATGAGTGCATGCTTGGCCATCCATGACTGAGGTCAAATGATGTGGTCTGCAGAGATAGAGTTCCTGATCTTTGTATTCTTTCTAATGGCTTCACAGTGCCTGAGAGTTTTAAACAATTGTCAAAGCCAGGAAAATGGATTTACGTTAACTAACTAACTTGATAGTAAGTTTCAAAATGTTCAGTCAGAATGAATAGTATTACAGATGTCTTTAATTTTTGGTCTGTTGTACGTATGCTTGCTGCAGTTCTCTCATGATTATAGCCGGACTTTGCAGACATATGATTATATGCAGTGAATGAAAATTAGCCTCAAAATTTAATGTTAAGGTGGAGACTGAGATGAAGGATGACAGTTTGCATTTCAGGATTTCAAGGAGAAAAATGTGCCATGACAGTCTTTGCAAAGTCTTCCTTGAACCTGTGAGCAAACATTTTTGCTGTTGCTTTGCCACTTATTTTTGGCATTTTCTAAATTTGAGATGGTTGGCTAATCTGTGTTTTTATTATTACAACTTTTGTCACTTGGAGACTGTCAGGGTCAGGTGCATCAGTTACCATCTCAGCGTAGGGTTTTTTAGTCTTTCTATTTGAGAGGAAAAAAACCGCCCCTAATCTTAGTTCGTGGAGCAGCTACTGACGATTCAAGCAATTATGCTGCTTTGTTGTTTCTGCAAACATTGAAAGGGGGATTGCTACCAATAAAGAACCTTATTAGCCTTTGAAGGCAGTTCATTCTACTGTCGTCTGCTGCCATGTGGCTCTGAAAGATGGCTTTTACTGAAGTGAAGAGCCTGGGCCTCTGCCAAGATAGCAAACTTGTAAGTCAGAAAGGAACTGAGTCTAGAGCTATTTTGGGAGCACCTGTACGAAGGACCTCCAGAGTTCTCCGTGTGCTGAGGTTCCTTCATCTGTTACTCATTTGCACAGCTCTATCGGGCTTTGGTTTCGTCAGTTTCGTGGCTTCTACGAATAGCAGTATTCCTCCTTTTTGGTAGGGGTTAGCAGGAGTGGTACTGTCGAGCTCTGTACAACCCACGTTTTACTATTAATTTCCTCATTTAGGCAAAAGCTGCAGGTGATGATGAAGCCATGTTTATTGATGAAAACTTCTGCACTGCGCT
This sequence comes from Mohoua ochrocephala, assembly GCA_013398855.1. NCBI lineage: Eukaryota > Metazoa > Chordata > Aves > Passeriformes > Acanthizidae > Mohoua > Mohoua ochrocephala. Next base: position 114,830 of record VZTA01007555.1, read on the forward strand.
GGAGTATGGTCTTCCTCCTACAGCTGGCTGGGGCATGGGAATTGATCGCTTGACCATGTTCCTTACAGATTCCAATAACATCAAGGTAAGCATTAGCAGCGCTTTCCTACTGCTGGTTCTGTCAGGTAGCAGGGAATCGGATTCGGCAAAGCAGGCCGCGTCTTCGACGAAACCAGTGCCAGACAGTGCAGCTGCGTGAGATTTTTTAAGACGCAGAATCCCACCCGGGAAAAGCTCCTTTGCGCACTTGCTCAGCTCTCCTGAGGCGCGGCTGACCGGCGAGCCGGGGCTGGGGCAGCTCTCGCGAGACCTGCGCACGGGATGTGGCGTTGCTGGTCCGCGCGACTGCTGACGCTATCGCTGTTTGCAGGAGGTGCTGCTCTTCCCCGCCATGAAACCGGAGGACAACAAGAAGGAGGGGCAGTCCGCCGAGGGCACCTCTGTGTGAGGCTCCAGACCGCCGCGGGCACCTCCGCGTGAAGCCCGAACGCGGCGAGGGCACCTCCGTTTGAGCTTTTTAGCGGCGCATACCTTCAATAAAGGCAGCTTTCTCTGCACCCGTCTCTGAGTCTTTGTGCGCTTGCGCAGGAGGTGCCGCTCCAGGCGGATATCGCGCGCGAGAAACGGCTGCGCGTGCGCTGGGGCGCTCCGCCAGCGGCGCGGCCGCGGAGGTTCGGTTGCCGCCGCCCCTCCTGGCGAGGAGCAGCGGCGCCGTTGGCCCGGCCGGTAGGGAGGGGCCTGCAGGGACTGCGCCCGGGGTGGCGGGAGGTGCGCCCGAGCGCGGCCGGTAGCGCACTCGGAGCGTGGGCTGCCTAGGGTCTCTCGGCAAGGTGGAGGCCTTGAAAGGAGGCGGGTGGTGCCAGGCGCCTCAGGTGTGCCGCAGAGACCGCACCGGGACGGCGGCGTGGTGCATGCGGTTGATTGCTGCATAGTGGGAGCCTTGGGAACCCAGCAGCCCCACCTGCTGCTGCACTTGAGGATTTTAGCTTTTTTTTTTTTTTNTGAGGATTTTCTGTTTTTTTTTTTTTTTTTTTTTTTTTTCCCCTGCGATTCGGAAAAAGTTATTTCCTATAAGTAGTCTTGAAAGGGGTGATGCAGTTAGGTCTTGGTTATTGGAATCTGGTGCAGGAAAGTGTCATGCAAAAGATGGTAGGGTTTGAAGAGATGGGGGTTTTTATTGATGGAATAATAGGTTTATTGATGGAAAGGAGGTTTTTTGTGATGGAATCCAATTCTGTGTAGAACCTGCACTTGCATCAAGAGCCATGTGGTCAGCTGATGAAATCGCTGGGCTATGTTACCTGCATTATAGGACTAGACTTCCTAAGCAGGGGAAACCAGATCCAAATAGAGAATGGACTTCCCTGGCAGCTGTTGTCAAAGTGGAATCTGCAGCCCAAAGAGAGGGTCTTGTTAGTCCGGGAAACTTGCAGGGTAAGAATGAGTTGTGGGGATAGGGGTGGGAGGGAAGGGAGGGAGAGAGGAGGTTCTTGGTGCTTTCTTTTTATTTCCTTTTTTTAAGATGCCTTTAAAAAAAAACACACACCCCCTTCCTATTCCATTTCAGTCTCCACCCAAATTCTTTACTCTTTGTGATTGCAAAAGCTTTCACAACTTCTGTCTGGAAAGAGGTGGTTTTAGTGAAATGTTCTTCTTCCCAGACTGTAAATAAGACAATGAAAAGCCTGCACTTGGCTGTTCAATATGTGGCGAAAAGTCTAGGCAGGACCTGAATTCCTGATATAAACTCTTGAAAAAGCATGTTTAATTTGATAGAGTCTTGGAAAGGTTTGCTCTCCTTTAATGGGTTGTGTTATTGCATTTTGCATTTGTGTTAGTTCGTCATCATCTCCTTTTCCCTTAGTGGCACTTCAGTGTTGTCAGGCAGATTGTATCCCGTATTTATTATTTCTTATATGCCAGAGGAAGGCTATGGCAGTGTCTGCTGTGTGCTGTCTGGCACATCAAGCCTGTGTCAGCATTCCTTCTATAGGGTCCTGGACTTTTCCTGGCACTGGTGCTTCTGCCTACTGTATTCAGTTCTCAGTTTGATACTGTTTCCTTTCGGTAATGTTGCATGGTGTGCCTCCCTTCTACTCAATGTTCTGTGTGTTGGCTTACCAGAGTGACTGTGTGAGAGCAATGCTTCTGGCAATAGTTAGAGATGATCATTTTTTCAGTTAACATTGTTTCTTTTTCAGTAACTAAAGAAGTTGTTGCTATGGGAACTGGAACAAAATGTATTGGCCAAAACAAAATGCGAAAAACTGGTAAGTATGGTGTAAAATTCAAGAACAGACTACCTATGCTACCTTCTTTCTTGCTGGTGTCATAGAATCAATGAAAATGTCCAAGGCATTCTGCTCAGACTTGTTCTGGATTGAAGCCAGAAGTGTAAGGCAGACCTTCCTTCATCAAGGAGAGAGGAGCTTAGGCAGCCACAGTGGCTGCCCTGAAGGTGTGCTGCACTTGCTGCCTTGAAGGTGAATGAACTTTTTATGTGTGGAAATATGTAGTTTAGGCCCTGAGTCTGCATACTCAAAGGCTTCATAACTAAAAGCAAACAAAACATAAGCAAAATAATTGTGCTTTGGTTACCTGTTGCAGTCTAGTTTTGTTGGGGTCTGATGCAAGAGGTACCACTGCTGGTACTAACCAGCAGGAAGGTACTGATAGGGTTTTCCTTCCTTACTTTGTGTATTTCGCAACTAGATAGTTCTAAGTGTTTGTACAATAAATGTATGGCATAGATACATGACTTCTCACAACTACCGTTTCTTACTATGTGCTGTAGGAGACTTTCCTTTTCTGTGTGTCCATTTTTCAATTCCTGATGTATCTGTCTCCTCTGCTAGGACAGGGAAGAAGCCATAGTAATGATGAATGCTGAAAAGTGGCTAAGGAGGGAAAGTGTTCGTGCATATGTAGGTACAGGGCTTTCTACCCTCTTTAGACTTCAGAGGAGGACTAGACTGAGATATGAGAAAGGGTTTTGCCTGCATCTGGTTTAGGCTACTTCATGTACTCTATAATGTCCTTCATTTTGAAATTAATTAGTGGAGCAAAAGAGAAGAAACTAGATTCTGTATCTTAGATTTTTTGGATATTTCTCGTGATTTGGCCATCTCAGAAGAGTTTTAGTTACAGACATTTTTCTGACAGATACAGGAAAATGATGATTAAACGGTTGAGCCATTTACAATCTCGATATTAAGGGTCAAAATAGAAAATTGACTAGGAAAAAGTAACACTAGTTTGTTTTGCCATTGTTTGTCTTCAGCGATCTCTTCAGAAAAGATTCTCCTCTCATGATAACATTTATTTTTAAATTAACTTGGTGGTAGGTCATGTTAATGGTTATCTGTTAGATCACTTCTAAACTTTTAAAACTGGTAAAGAGGATTTCTATCACCTGGCCTTTTACCCCTGAAATAAAAGATGATCTACAGCTCCTGGTCCTTTACATACCACAATAGGCAGATACTGTAGGAAAGCTGAAGATGAGATGTGTAAACTTAGTAATATCAGAATTGATTTTTGTTTGCAGGAAAAATAGTTTAAATTGTAGGACATAGCTCAAAAAGAGACTTCAACCAAAAGCTTAACAAACACTTGAAATTTTCTGTCAGAACTTTTCTTGAGAATGTCAAGATTTACCCTTGAAAACAAAAGTCAGGAAGATTTTGAAGGACGGTAGTGTTTATTCAACTCAAAGGGTTTCCAATATCGGAAGAGTTAAAATTTGATATTCAGACAAGTCTCTGACTTGCTGCAGACCGAGTACTTTTATCCTTCATTTGTGTAGGCTGTTGACCTCCTTTTGTGGCGATTGGAAGTTTAAATATCTTGCAATACTCTAAAACCAATGGTAAACCTTCAGACACTAACCAATATGGAGAACTGGCTTATGTCAAATTCTATTTGCTTTTTCTTCTTTTTGGTAATGATTTCGTATTCACATTTGGGTTTTGCTTTAGGAGACATTCTGAATGACAGCCATGCTGAAATTGTGGCCAAGAGGAGCTTCCAGAGGTGAGGCATGAATGAAGTTTACTCAATGCTGTAACAATGCTGCTACTCAATGCCACCTGAGGTTGTTGTGATACAAATCGTTTTGACCTATTGCTGAAATAGCCAAATTTTGCAGCTTCAAATATGAGAATGTAGTGAAAGACTGCATTACTTCTGTGTAGGCAACACTCTTTTTCCTATAGTCAGCAGGATTTTAGCCTAATTTTTATACTTCTAGGTAGTGTTAAGGCCCTTTCACAAAAGCTTGCTTCTTCCTTGTTCTTGTAGAGCCTCTGTATGAGGAATTAGGATCTAATTTCATGTGACATCAATGCAGATCTGATGACTACTAGTCAAGGATAGAATTTTTGCTCCTTCCCACATGCCAGTCCTCTTGTTTACGTGGGATAAACTGGTTCAGGGAACTGAGCCAGGAGAATCGTAATTCTGCAGAAATGAGTACATTTCTTGCTACTTGAGTCTTGCAGGATCAGATGGGTTGCAGAGTCGGTAAAAACACACACAGTGGGAGGAGAGGACCTTATCTATACAGTTCAAGACGGTTAACTGCACTGAATCCAACCCTTTGAGGTCTGTTATTAAAGTTCCAATGATGTGTTTACATTTATTATGTTGGATGCCATCTCTCTGTAAAAGCTTAACCGATTGGCTCCTGATAGACTCCCATCAGGAAAGAACAGGCACTAGAGTGCATGCAAGTTTCGTTATTTTCTCATGCATCAAAAATGAAGTAAATGTTTCATGAAAACTTTCTACCTAACAGGTATCTTCTCCATCAGTTGTGGCTTGCAGCTTCCCATCAGCAGTGTATCTTTAGTCCGGGAACTGAAACGGGGAAATGGAAACTCAAACCAAATATCATATTCATTTTCTTCTCCAGTCATACCCCGTGTGAGTATGCTGGAGTGAACCAATTACATTGCTCCCACTTGCAGAATCTTTTCTGCCCCTTGTCTTTCTTTGGTCTCTCTTTGGTCTGGACTGAGAGTGAGGCAGTAATTCACGTTACCAATATGTGCCCGAAGATGTACTTGACTGGTCCTCCACAGATAGATTTGGCACTTTATCTCACCGGATGTGATTCATGAGAACTCAGTAAATCTGATGTACTGCTCGTTATACAGTGGAATGTTTCCCTTTAGGCAATAATGGCTACTATTTTCTTTTCCAGAGAATTACATACTTGTCATATTGCCTGGTTGCTTTGCTTTAAGCATTATCTCCTTGGATTAAAATTTTAATAAAAAATACTGACATTTGCCACCGTTCCTGAAAACAGCCAAAGATACCCCGCACCCAACCACCAACCACCCCCAACCCCGTGAAACAAACAAAGAAAAAAGCCCCCAAACAAACACCAAAAAACCTCCAAAGCAACAAGCAAAACAAAAAAACCAAAACCAAGCAAAAAAGAAAAACGGGGGAGAAGAGCCAACACCGA
>VZTA01007555.1:120373-142498 GCA_013398855.1 Mohoua ochrocephala
AGTCCTGAAAAACAGGGAAAAAAGCCCCATTCATGAAACGTCACTAGCTCCCCAGCACAAACTTCTTAGGGAATGTAATGAAGCTTCTATCACGGAAAACATGCTTTGTGTGTTTAAAAAAACCAGCACCACAAAGATGAAAATCTGTTGACAAAACGAAGGAGTGCATCCTCTTGGTCTGCCAATGTATTGGGCATCTTGATGTTACCATTTTCTCTCACTGGTGTGTTCTTCAATTGCTAGTCTGTTACAGAGCAAAGGAGTCTTAAGAACTCTCAAAATATGCCTCATCAGTACTTCATAGAGTGAGTTAGTTGCTCATACATTTTCACGATTTTGAGTGCATTGCTGGAATAGGCAATATTATTTTTCTTCATTCGTGCATTGGAGATTAGAAATTACATCTTCAAATCTATTAGTGAGAATAATTTAATGACTTTCTTTTTCTCACGTTGTGAGAAATTTCTCACATAAATCACCAGGCCTGTCAGGCTTGCTTTGCTTTGAACTGAGCTTTGAACTGAGCATTTTGGTTCTGAGTTTGTTTCGGTGATACAGATTAAAGTTTCCACCCTTACTTGACAGATTATTCTTTCATTATTCTTTTGAGATACTCATATTGTTTAGTTAGATTAGGCTAGTTTTCCCGTGAGTCTTCAGCACTGCTTGTAGTCTGTCAAATGCCTTTGTTACCTTTTACTTTATAGACTGTAAATTTTCTTTCTTGATTATTTCGTACATAGAATGCAAAACTTGAAGTCAAGCATATATTGGCTCAAATTTCAGTGAGATTTGATTCAGCGTTGCACAGGACAATGCTGTTTCAAAAATGTGTTCTCATAGTTAGGTTTTCCTGAGTGCAGATCTGTGGAAGCTACTAGTACTTGTAATGTTACTGGTATGATGCGTTCCAGTCGCAAGACGTGTTTTTGGCCAATTTTATGTTATTTCTTTTATTCTAGGTGGAGATGCTTCTATTTTTCCAATCAGTGAACCAGAGAACCAGCTTTCTAAGCCAGTGACTGGAGGTCATGCAGCTGGACAATCAGCAGAATGTATAAGTAACCATAATCACTCGTGTCCGGAAGATGAAAGGAAATCAGAGAAAATGGCAAGTAATCATATAATCAAGAGAATGAAAACTGATGATGGTGGTTGTTTTTCCATAATCACTGAAGGCCTGGCTGTTCAGCATGAATCTGTGAAACGAGAAGGCAACACAAATCAAAAGAGCTGTGAACGTTCTGCCGAGATGCAAACAGCTAATAAGGAGACTGACTTAGTGAGACCAAAGGTGGTAGATGTTCATAGAACTGGAGCAAAATGTGTACCTGGAGAGCTGGATGATGCCCGAATACCTGGGCTAGGGTACCACTCTGTGGGATTATTACGAGTGAAGCCAGGTCGAGGAGACAGAACACGCTCTATGTCCTGCAGTGACAAACTGGCTCGCTGGAACGTGCTAGGGTGTCAAGGAGCTCTTCTGATGCATTTTCTGCAGTATCCAGTGTATCTGTCAGCAGTTATAGTGGGGAAGTGTCCGTATAGCCAAGAAGCTATGAGGAGAGCAGTTGTTGAAAGGTAAGTGCTCTCCTCAGATGGTGTGTATGGAGACAGTGAGTTTTGGAGGACAATGTGCGTCATACAAATACTCCAACTGCAGTAAGCTTTTGATAATGCGTCTTGTAAGATCCTGATAGAGAATCTGTTAAAGTGTGAGCTGGATGAGCAGACGCATGGATTGAAAACTCTCTGAATGACTGGGCCCGGAACGGTCTGCAACGGTAATTTAAGGTAACAAAGGTAAGGTTGTACATGGAACTGTAGGTGTATTTTCTGTGGGTTTAGGCTTTGATTATAAGCCTTTAGGTTCACAAAACAGTTGCCGATGTAATGCGGTTGACTATGTAAATACTTGATGATTTTTATTTTTCTTTGTGATTGCAGAAGTATATTGCAGGTTTTGTCCTGCATGTTTCATTGATTATAATAGCTTTTAACTAGACCTCTTTAAAAACCAGTTTGTTGTAGTTTTTTTAGGGCGGACAAGGTCTTAATAAACCATGGCTTTGTTTATTTTTTTTTAACAAATACTTTTCTGAAGGGAAAAATGCCTCCAAACCTCCTTTTCTCACCTTTATAACTCATGTTCAATTCAGTTTTAATGTAAAAGAAACGTATTTTAGATAATGAAGGGAAATCGTGCAAAATAGTCTTGTTTGGGAAGAACAGACTGAAAATCACTTGCATTTTTCCATGTTTACTCTAGGTGTCAGCACATCTCATCTTTACCAGATGGTTTTCTCACTCAGGAGGTTAAGCTGCTGCAATCAGATCTTCAATTTGAACATAGCCGTCAGGCAATTCAGGAAGTTCAGGCTAACAGCAAAACAAAACTTGTTCCTTGTAGCGCAGGTGAGTTAATTTGGGCTAGTTGCGTAACTGTGTGCAAAAGTCCAAATATAAATGAGGTGGGTTTGGTTGTTTGGAATGGAACATCATCCCTTGACAGTATACTAGCGGCAAAGTATGACAAGCAAGAAATTAATTTCAGGTCACAACTTAATTGTTAATAATTAATAATATTTGTCTCAGCCTCTGGTTTCCAGTAGAGAGTTTTCAGACTGAATAAACATTTGGTTGATGCCATTAAGAATTTATCGTCTAAACACAGACAGAACATAACCAGGGGAAACAAAAGTTGAGTACAAGAAGAAAACAGAAGACTTCTCGTTTCAGTTAGTTTTGCATTCTCCTTGGTAATGAACAAAAGACTTGCCATGCTGAGTTACGTTTGTAATTGCTTCAAAAATCTGTGAATGAAGAAAGAATACAGGGTAGTATAGTGTAAAAGTTGAATTGATAGATATTTTGGGCATGGCATTTTTTGTTGTGATGAATGAATATTTAAATCCCAGTGTGATTTAGCAACATGGTCTCATTTGGGGGGGGGGGGGGAAAAAAAGGAACTGCCACTCTGTGTGTATGGCTAAGCAGTTCCTTTAAACTTGGACATGTCTGCCTTCTGCTGTTGCATACTTTTCATTCTGAACCAGAACTGGAAGTTTTTCTATTGCAATGGAGCTAACGATAAAAAAGAATGGAGACGAAGGGTTCCTTAATGGAATTCACGTTCATTGAATTGGAGTTATTTACAAGTGCCAGGAAGGAAAATACTTAAATTTTGTGTGATAGGAAACAAGTTTCATCATTGAAAAATAGTGTCAGTTGAGTTAGCAAAAAAGGCCTGAAAGCAGCTGTGACTAAATTCAGTGTATGTCTTTCTGTACACTTCTCAGGTCATTCCATTAAATAAAGATGAATGATGCCTTAGCATGCTTTTTTAATGCCAGGTGGTTTCTTTCCTTGAAGGAGTGAAAATCAGAATAAACTCTAAATTTAGGGCTGTTACACAGAGTATTGAAAGATGCTCGATAGCAACATTTCAGCTGTTATTTTCATAAAATATGTGTTCTGTTTAATGTTTTGAAGTTTGAGATAATGATGAAAAAGTGAAAGAATGGAAAATGTTTTAATATTTAAGCAACTTTGTATCTGCTTGTCAGAATCTGATATATCCTCTAACCAGGTGATTTTTAGATATTTCACACGTGGAGGGTTTAATACTAGTCATGTGTATCTAATGTTACTTCATGTTACACAGGATTGTCATTTAGTAGAGTGATACAGCGTTGTACTTAAATCACAGTGTAAGTACAACTGGCACTTAGCAGAGTACAACAAATGCAGCATACAGCTGAATTGTAATACAAGGGTGAGTAACATAAACAGTCTTTGAGCATCTTGAATAACAAGATGGTCTTTAGAGTGAATGCATGTGCAACTGTTTTGCCTGTTAGGAAGACAGAGAAGAGGGAGAATTTAGGAAAGAGAAGTTGTCTCACGGTAGTAGAAGTTGAAGAACCTGCTGTTTTGCTATGGAGGGACAGATTGGACATGCCAGTCTCTGTTGACATGCTGCTGATGCTTTGCTCGTTACTTAGAAATTGTAAGGTATCGTATGCAGAGTTCCAGCATTAAGAAGTTTACAGTCTGGGATGATTACAAAGTTCCCAGACTTGGGGTAGAGTTTAAGGCTGTTGGCACTTGCTATCTCTTTCGACCAATTATTTTTATTTGATTACTAGCTAATAATGTTTTTCAAGTAAAGTCTACACCTATTTGATGTATGTCAGTTATCAAACATGAAACTGCTTAGAGTACGCAATAAAATAATAGCAGACAATAAATTAAGAAGGAAAACATAGAGTGACTGGTGCAAGTAGTTTAGGACAGTATTTCACAGCCTGATGTGAAAATAAGCCATTTAACTTGGAAATTTCTTCACGCTTTGTCCCGACAGGATGCACAAAAGAAAGTAGCATCCCCGTAATAAGAAATGGAGAATTACAAAGCTGGAGGCCAGATATTTAGAGGCATGGACTGTTAAGTGATCTAATTAAGATGAAAGCTCTGTGAGTGTGTGTCTGTGTGTGTTTTCATTTTTTAAAATTAAACGTTCTTTTAGATACTGGAATTCTGGCCCTAGAAAACCATGGTCCTCTTTCTAGTTTGAATTATTTTGGGAAGCAACACATGAACATACAGAATGAAAGGAACTCTTAGGTTCTGGTTTTGTGATAAGAGCATCTCCCTTGTTCATAACAATTTCTTCTACAGCTATCAGTTGGAGTGCAGTCCCTGAGCAACCTCTGGATGTCACCTCAGACGGCTTCCGCCAGGGAACAACAAAGAAGGGGATTGGGAGCCCTCAGAGCAGGTGTGAGAGTGTTGCAATATCTGGAGACATGTTTTATTTGTTAGCTTACATGCCTTTGTCAGCTCATGTGATGTTGTCAGAGCAGGAGGAAATATAGCGAGCGGTGAAGAAGGGGGAAGGTAAAGAGCAAGGGAAAAGGAAGAGTCGCGGTGTAAGGGAGAGAGGGCAGCTGGAATAATGAAAGTTAAATGAGAATTAACAAGTTTATCCTATTTCTTTGTCCCTGTTGAGAGCGTTGTAGATAATGGTGGTGAGGGACTGCGGTCAGTTTTTATTAAAAGGATGTTTACTGTTGAAGGAAACAGATTTTTTGCTTTGTATTTTCTTTGGTTGACGACTGCGAAGGAAATGTGTGCATTGCAGGTTCTCTTTCTAGAGATTTCTTTTTCTTTAATAGTCGAGCCAGCTGACGTGGATGTATGATCATTAAAAGTGTTGCTTTGAAATGTGACTTGCTGCCTTAAAGTTTGAAAATGTGTTGAAATGCTGGCAGCACATTCCTAACACGAACATGTCACCTTTCCACCTGTCATCTTGGCACTGTGCTCTTTAAGAAATCCTCTATCAACAATCATAGTTTAAAGAAATGGTTACGTGCTTTTCTTGAGGTTGACAGGAATTACTCATAAGCACCTGCAGACAAATTTCTCCATCTCTGTGTTATCTTCATTTTGGGTGAGGTGGCCAAAATTATCATTGTTCTGTGGAAATTCAGCTTGAGGATTGGGGTTTGTATTTTAGTTGTTGGCTGATTATACTACCAATTTATCAATGGTCATATTGTTCATGTTTCCTAGACTTTTTGGGAGGATGGCGACAATCCTGACAAGGGGTGAATAGCATAAGTAGTACATCTTAAGACAATTCTTGTGGAGAATTTGTTCATATGCCTGCAAGTTGCACGTTCTAAGCTTCTCAAAGTTAGGCCTGATTTGACTGAAGTTTATCCTGGTATATCCTAGTATTTCCAAATTTTCAGTGGAAAGAAAAGGACCAGGAACCTTGTGGTTTGTGACCAGTCTTGGTGTCTGGGGCGTTGCTAACACAGGTGACCTAGGTGACTTTTAAGACAGGCTCTGTGTGCACTGTAGAATATTTATTCTCAATACGTGATATGCAAGTATTCCAGAAGACATGTGAAAGATCAAACAAACCGGCTAACTCCTTTTTCTCAGTAGGCTTAAATTTGTTACGTAGTGTTTGTGCATCAGCTCTAAAACTTGAGAGCCATCTGCTAGCTGACAATTAGCACAAAAGTGTAAGAACTCAATTATTGTCAAAAGATCCTCCTCTCAACGTGCGTTTGAAATTCACTAAAACTTTCAAAAATTATTAGAGCCTACAAGACTGTATGATTACAAACGTCTTGTTTCCTTAGGAAATCAGGATTAAAAACAATGTCAAGGAACAAGTAAACTGTTTACACTTTCGAGATAAACAGTCACAAAAAAATAATGAATTTACAGCCTTATTGGGAGTGGTGGTGCTTAATAATAAACAAGACTTGTATTTCTGCATTCTTTTTCCTCTCAAGGAATCTCAGGGTGATTGCTGGGAAGTGCTGTGGGAGGTTTTCTTCCTCCTTTCAATAAGCTAGATAACACTAAATACCAAGGAAGGTAAAGCTGACTGACTAAAAGGAATTTGTAGGTAAATGTCTTGTATGTGCTTTTGTTAACGCTTAATTAACTGAACCACCAAAAACTACAATATGAACCTTTGACAGATTAACTTGAATATTAAATTTTAGAGCATCTTTGCATGCCGTCGTCACCAATGGGGTTCGGCGGGACTCTGTTTTAGGGCCAGTGCATTTCAGCATCCTAATACACGACTTGGATGCAGGACTCGAAGGTACACTAAGTAAGTTTGCTGGTGACACTAAATTGGGAGGAGCTGCTGACTCCCTTGAAAGAGGAGAGGCCCTGCAGAAAGGCCTCGACAAATTACAGGGTTGGGCAATCACCAACCATATGAAGTTTTAACAAAGACAAATGCCAGTTTCTGCACATGGCACCGGGTGACCCTGCATGTGCGGACAGACTGGGGAACAAGAGGCTGGAAAGCAGGGCCATGGAAGGGGACCTAGGGGTCCTGGTTGATGGCAAGTTGGATATGAGTCAGCAGTGCCCTGGCAACCAGGAGGGCCACTCGCATCCTGGGGGGCATCAGGCCCAGCATTGCTGGCCAGGTGAAGGAGGGGATTGTCCCGCTCTGCTCTGCACGGGTGTGGCCTCACCTCCTGGGGCCAGTTTTGGGCACAGGAATATAAGAAGAAGATAAAGCTCTAAGTGTCCAAAGGCAGGGCCATCAGGATGATGAAGGGTCTGGAGGGGAAGCCCCACAAGGAGCAGCTGAGGTCACTTGGTTTGTTCAGCCTGGAGAAGAGGAGACCGAGGGGAGACCACATAGCAGGCTACAACTTCCTTGTGAAGTGGCACACAGGAGCAGGCACTGTTCTCTGCTCTCTGGTGGCCAGTGATAGGACCCAAGGGAATGGCTGGAGCTGTGTCAGGGGAGGCTTAGGCTGAATATTAGGAAAAGGTTCTTCTCCCAGAGGATGGTCAGGTGCTGGAACAGGCTCCCCAGGGCAGTGGTCACACAGTGGTCCAAGTTCAAGGAGCATTTGGACAATGCTCTCAGGCACATGGTGGGATTATTGGGGTTTTCCTGAGCCAGGAGTTGGACTCGATGATCCTTGTGGAGATTCTATGATTCTATGCCATTTCTGATGTTCTTAAAATACGTGCTAGCAACATAGGAAGATTTTTTTTTGATTGGTGTTTTTCTCAGTGCTTCTGGAGAATCAGCTTGCACTTGTTGGAGAACTGAATCAGTCATTGTTAAGACAAGTATGCAAAGATAATTAAATAGAGGAAATAGCTGGGCTATTTAAAACCAAACTACACTTTGTAAACAATGATTCTGGTTGCCATCTCTTTGGGGAAATAGAAGGGCTCAAAGCTGGCAGATATATGTAGTATCTTCTTAAGATCTTTCAAACTGTGACTCACTTTATTTTTTGATGAGCCTCTTTGTATTTAACTACCCTGCAGCTGTTGCTGCATGTGTCCTCGTCGCCATTGTGAAAAGGACAGCATTGTTCCAGATATTTCTGCTGCTTCTTTTATTTGTTTTGAATAATACAAAATTTAACAGGGTTTTTTCCATGTCACATGGAAAGGTGACATGTTCATGTTAGGAATGTGCTGCCAGCATTTCAACACATTTTCAAGCTTTAAAGCAGAAAGTCATGTTTCAAAGGCTCCAAAAAAGCCTTTGGAGTCCTGTGCTTGTTTGATCTGTTCTGGGACTAGGCCTTTTGGCTAAACCTTACTGCAGTTGTGAGCTGATGACAGTGCAGTTTCATGCAGATAACAGCGTGATATTAAAATGTTCTTTCTGCAAACTGGTGAGTGCTGGCTGGGAGAAAGGGGCAATGCAGCTCTTTGTCAATATAACATTTAAAACTAAGGGAAAAGGCAGGCGGGCAGCTCGGATGGGATAGGAAAAGCTAAATGATAGAGAAGTTTTTACATTCTTTGAGAAGTGAACATAATGCTTTCTATCAGAAATGTTTAGCTGGGATATGCTGCTGTGAGCTGTAAGGTGGAGTGAATTTATGATTTTTTTGTTCCCATCAGAATTTCTAATTTTAAAATTTTTTTTATATCAGATCCAAGATCTGTAAAGTGGAACTCTTCCATCAATTCCTCAAGCTGGTGACAAGTATTTCACAAGAGGATCTACCAGACACTCTACGGTAAAGACATTATCATTGCATTTAGAAGAGTGAGTTTATCTTAATGAAACCGAAGAATACAGTGATGATACAGTATCTGCTCATGAATCACATTTTAGATAAGTCCATAGTTAAACCTTCATACTTGAAAAATGTGGAAAGAGACACGAGATGAGGAAGTAGTATCTTTTTTGAAAGCATGAGCTATCCGATAGCTGCCTGCAGCTCTCTACCCTTGGCGGTATTCAAACCCGGCATCCCAAAATTGTCGTGGAGTTACTGATATCTAGTTGGTGTTCAGTAATTCTATCAAATGCCACTTCTTTGATTCACAAGAAGGAAGAGTTAGAGTAAAAAAACCCTTTTTTCTTTTTTTTTTTTTTTTTTTTTTTGTTAAAGTCTAGGCTAAAATCAGTTTTCATCTTAGCGTATGGTGGAGTAAGAGCTAGTAAGGTGAGATAGTATATAGGGCTCTTTCTGCAATGCGTATGTTGCATAAACGGAGACAAAGAAAGCAGCTTTTGGCTGAGGAAGCCATAATTGGAATTTTCCTTTACATTAGTAAAAACAAGTTTGGTTTATCAGACTTGAAGTAATTACTTGCAGTAATCATCCAGTCTGGCATAGCATTAGGTGCATTATGTATTTGGTGGTATACCATAAAGTAAAGCTTAGTTTCACGTGTACAGAAACTCAGTTCTCTTTGGCTTAGAGATTCTGGGAGATGTAGGAGGTTCCAAATCCGTTGCCACAGAAGGTTTATTGTATTTTAGACTTACTTCCAGGTATAATTTCACTAGCTTTAGCATGCAGTTATCCCAACTCTTGAGCCAGTTTAATTGCTTGTAGCTGCTGATGGGGATGGTCCCACAGCAGTTTTCTGCTGCTGCTGGCTGTAGATTCCTGTTTTCTCCCTTGTATCGGTAGCACTTCTCCAATCTCATGACGAGCCAGTTCAACTAGATAATGTGGCTGAAAAGAATTTCCTTGTATTCTGTGTTTTCTCTCGGACTAATGAATGTAATTGGCTCATGGAAATCTAAAACAGATAAAACCCATGCAAAGGGAGTAGGAGGCATATGTGACTGGAAGCGGGGGAGATAGGCCATTTCAGCCTCTCATGGTACCAAGACAGTAGATGCAACAAACTTAGCCAAAGTGGGTGCACCCTGGGTCTTTAATTAATGGATCTTGCTCGCTTTTGAGTTTTGTTGAGTTAAAGATTGCAGTTACCTTCTGTGTCTGTAGAAGTGTCTCATAACTGTTTCAAAGCTTAGATGTCGACATGAACCACGCTATTGCTGAGATGCTTTCAACTGATTCTATAAGTAGAGATACACTTTGTCCTTAAATCAGTTTTAAATCTAAAATTTTTAGCCTCTTTTGGGTGGGAGTTTGTCCTCAGTTGTTTAGCCATCATCATTTCCTCAAGGCAGATTGCGAACTTGTGCATTGTTGGGTAGGTGACTCATTATGCTGATCATGTGCTGCTTACATAAAGTCACTTCACCTCAGGGCTTTTCTAGACCATTGGCTTTGTAATTTCCTTTGACTTTTTTGTCCTCTACTGTTTTTCTGTCTGGGCTTCTCCTGACAAAGTCCAGCTGATTCACAGATGTGGCATTGTTTTTATGCTGCACAAACTCTATTTGTACAGTAGAGGTGCTAGTGCACTAGTCAGCTTGTGCAGCTGATTGCCTTTGAAGTCTTTGTTTTTCCTCCTCTTCACTTAAAAAGCAAAATTTAAAACGTGTCTTTTTGTTGCTGTTTCCGTCATCTTCCCTTTTCCTTTCTGCACAGTATTCTGAGGTTTTCATTTTTCTTTCCCCCTTGGAGTCTGAGTGAACTTCAGATAAGAAATCTTACACTGTCAAATTGTTTCCTCTAAACTTCTGTGTATTTAACTGTTACCCAGTTTTGTATTTTCTTCGAATTCAAATGTATCTTGTTATCTCTTCCCAGGAATGGTTGGCTCTAAAGCTGTGCTGTCACCCAGTTTCCTTTTTCCACTTTGACCCTAAGAGACCCTGACTCTTCTAGTCCACTTTGTGTCTCTTGCCTCCCATCTTTTCTGCTCCATCAAGGAAAGCTCATTCTTGTAGTACTTTGAAATTTGCTGAACAGCTTGTTTTGTAGTTAAAGGGCATATTAGGACAAGGGTTATTCTTCATGTGACCCTGCCTTCGTCTACTGTTGTCCACTGTCAGACTTAGGAACCGGGGAATTTAAAGCTTTACATGGAACTGATTCTCATGTTCTTTTGTTTTCTTTGTGTGTGTGTGTGTGTGTGTGTGTGTATCTAAAGCTGCTTCTCCTGCTTTTTGTGACTTTCTTATTCATTCTTCATTTCTCTCCAGAGGATCAGTGTGGGTGCTGTTAAATTGGAACAGGTAGACAGCCTACTGGGGCCAGTCTACTTTGCTGGCTCTTCTAAAAGGCCAAGTTTAGGTATTTATAGCAGTATAGCTTATCTAAGATGTTAAGCATGACATTCATCAATTTGGGTTTTTTCAAGATTTAGTTTATTTGCTTTCGGATGAGACCGAGGAGGTGGTAGTGTTTGGCTGGCATTAGCTACTTCACCGAGAACCAGATACTACTGTATTATTCTGTCCCACCTTCTTTCTTCCTTTGCGATAATTTCTATGATCTGTCTTCCACGCCTTACTTAAATTCTCACTCATCTCTCTAGGTAGACTAACTCAAATGTTGTTTATTTATTACCTCTTACCGCCACCTGTCATACCTAATTTTCTTCTCTCCCTTCCCTCTCACATATTATCATTTTGAAATTACTGGTGCATAAATCCATCTCTTTTTTTTTCTTTTCATGTTTTCCATGCTTACTGCCAAGGGAATGGTGAGACACAATTGGACAGCGTCGTGCTATCGCTAATCTGAATTGTTACGTAAAATCCTCTGCAGTATTGGTTGCAGATCGCTTGATCTTTAACGTGGCAAAGGAGGTTTTTTGCGTTACTGGGGTTTTTTTTCCCTGCTGTTAGGAAAAAAACCATGCCTTAGTCATCACCTGGGGAAATGAAAACCTTCTCTTGTCGTACAGTGGCATCCACCATGGAGAGTCTCCAGGCGTTGCTGTTTGTACAAGATGTGGCTGGCTGTATGGTCCTTTGTTTGAATCTAAGGGAGACTTTGTAAAATACACCTGCCCTGACTTTCTCACTGGGCTTATTAAAGGAATGACTAATCCTCTTTTCTCTTAAATTGTAGTCAGGAGCCATCACAATTAAGATTGTGCTGTTATTCTTCCTTCCTGCTCAGTTTGCAGTATGGAGGATTCCAGTTCCAGTGACACCTAATTGGAGATGGGGTGGGCTTTTGTACAGAGGAGCGCAAGGGCTTTCAGATGGCTGAAATTGTTTTCATTTTTGTGCATTTTCTGTCAGGATGAAGACTCTAAAAACCTACTGGGACTACAAGGAAGCTGCATTAAATTACCAAGAAGCCTGGAGAGTGTTGCGTAGCCAAGCTCTGCTGGGTTGGGTCAAGAATGCTAAGGAATACCTGCACTTCACATGAGAATCCATGTGACTATGTGAATCCAGGAACAAGCTCTGGTCCACAGCAGATACCTCTGCCGTTCGAGGGCCAGAAAAAGGCGCCCTCTAGTTTATGTGCTGTAAAGAGACGGGAGTGAAAAGGAAAGCAATTTAGAGAATACCTTATTTTGGCTGGGTTGAAGCCCCCTTTTTATTGAAATATAGAAAAGGATCATTGCCGACTTAAAATTCTGAGCCGCATGAAACAACATGCCTCCAAAGGAAAGGAAGCAGTGATGTGCTATCCTGGTATCTGAGGATATGATCTACCAGCCATAGTCATTGCAGAGAAAGTAATGTCAACTGAAATCGAAGCAATCCTATGGAAAATTTTAGTGCTGCTTTTTTCTTCCACTTCTCATAATGTTGTGGTTGTTCTTCTGTTGCTGGGACAACCCTAATGTATAGTAAGTAATATTTTTATAGCTCTTGGCTCTTCTTGTCTGGTGCCTGGAAGAATTTTCTGTGTCCCCCGGCCCCATTGCTTCTAATTGGAAATACTAGTTCTGTTAAAGTGTCATTTTTTTTCTGGGAATCCTTCATATATGCTGCTATTTACTAAACATAGCCACAGATATTGCCGCAGCAGAAGCAAAAGCACCGGGTAGGAGTCTGTGTCAAATAATACCACTTATGATATCCTGTGCATCTCAATTTCAGGACTTTGCCAGATAATCTTTCAACTGCTTTGCTTCTGTAGGCAGAAAAGAGAACTCCTGAATTACTTGGTTCAAACTGGCCAATCCTGTGTAATTACACGCAAACATTTACCTACTTTTCAGTGTTTCAAGCACTGTCCATCTCCATGCCCCTCCGTGGGAAATGGTCAATTAAAAGCAGAAATGCCTCAGCCGTTTATGTCACTGTTCCGTGTGTTCCTTAATAGCCTGGCAGAGGTGGAGATGCTTTAGGGAGTACTGAAAGTAGTCTCTGGCGTGTCTCTTCTAGCCTCTTGTCATTATGCTTTATTACCAACTAACATCTGCATGGCAAGACAGTCAACGTTGTGAGCAGTTGTGGGGGAAGCGGTGTGTAATCCTCCTTAAACCTTCTGTCCCAGTTATTGCCTTGTGTGAGCAGTTTCGGGACCGTGTAACTGCTACTGAGCACATTCCCCTTTTGTATTTTTCTCTTGTAAATCACAATTCATAAAATATTTGGACAAGGCGGTGGCAGGATGAAAGAAGTGGATAATTTAGAACTTAAAAATTCTTCAGTGATTTGAATTTTTTTTTGTTCTTTGCTATCCTATAGTTTTGGATTTGAAAAATGGGCACAGCAGTTCTCCAAACAGCCTTTGCTGTCAGCCTACTGAGCTACGTATGGGACCAAACAGTACTCATCGCATTACAGTCTGAGAATTGATAGCAGCAAATCCTTTTCACTTCACACTCAGGTTGACTTGTCGAGTATGAATAGTTCTCCCGTTGAAGAAATAACAACTCGAATTCTGTGCGTATATGCCCGTTCTCTCAAATCCAGCACTAACATGCAGAAAGACCAAGTTGTATTGGTGAGGGGGAAGTCATTTTATGTGTTTGTAGAGGGCAAGGGATTATGGAGATTAGAGACTTGCAGTAGTCATCGGAAGATAAAAAATGGCCAGATGCCATTGCACATGGGCTACAGGGTGAACTGCTGAGCAAGTAGCATTCCAAGGGCAGAGTTCTGTAGTGTACCTAAAGAACTATCAGTAGATTTCCAGGTTCCTGAAATTTACCTTTGTTCTTCGCTGAAATCTTGCAGAAACTATTAACTTACCATACCTAGTTTCCCATTGTTAATCAACAATGTCTCCAGTGAACCTGCTGACCAGCCTGGAATGTTCCCATTTCCTATCCAGCTGCAATATTAAAATGGGTTACGTAAGACTAGTCCTGTAGTCTTGGCATCAGACTAGTTTTCAGATGAGCGGTTATATGGTTTAAATTCTTTTAACTCTTCTAAAATTTGAGCCTGGCTGTTAAGATTGTTCCTTGTAAGATTTTATGTGCATTTGTAAAATACTTGTGAACTGTAGACTGCTGCTGTTCTGTTACCTGTCAGGTTTAAAAGTACTTCTTGAAGTGCTGAACACTGTTTTGGATGGAGTTAAGGACATAATTAAGCCTAGAGCAAGTCAATGAATATGCGAAGAGAGGGAAGGAGCTGAAACAGAACAGCATTTAAAAGACTGAGGGGCTAAGCCTACGGGATCTCATCCTCGACTGGATGGCATTTCTGTGATGGAAAATCATTATTTAAATGCTGCATCTGTTAAGTTCCAAAATGTCAGGAAATGCTGCTGGCAATACCATGAAACTGCTCTAAAAATTGGAAGGGAAAAATGCAGAGATAGGAAAGAACAGAGTCTCTGCTTTCGTAACAGGTAGCAAACTAAATTTGGATCACTGTCAGCAGGTCTTTGGAAGAATCGCTCCTGGAGAGTAACGGTTGACATGTTCCAAGCCCGTATCGCTCCTTTGCGCTGGGATAGCTGACGCCACGAAAAAGAAAGATAGGCAAGGCACGGGGAGGACAGTAGAATGCAGAGACTCTGTCACAGGAGAGCAGAGTTAGCAGGGAGGCAAGTAGCAGGAATGTGCCCACAGTGCATGGTTAATGAGGACGAGCAAACAATTGGCAGTGGGAGCAGCAGAGCATAGGAGGGCACCAAGATTCCGACCGGACGTGTAAAATGAGCACATCTCTATTACCCAGATAGGTCCTTGCCTTTCCCAAGCTTGTTTGGGGACCAATGGCTCCTAATTGCCAGGACAAAGAAGCTGTAATCGTTGAGTGGGATATCTTTAACGGCGTCGCTATTGGAGACGTCATTCTGTTATCAATCACAGTAAGAAGGCAGGACAGACCGCTTGCTTATCTTTAAGGAAGTCAAAACCAGAGCACAGAAACAAGTGGTTTTGTCCAAGGGTAGGAGTAATCAGTTTGACCTTGAAGCTGCAGTTCCATGAGACAAGATGCTAGCATCCCACTGTCTTTGGAAAAGCCAGGTTTTGATCTTCACAGTGTGTTTCCAGTGCTCACCTTAACACAGGCTGGAAGGCTTACTGATCTCAGTACATTCCGAGTAAATTGAAGACTTATTTAAATTACTGTATTTGCAGAAAAACAAACCATGAGCCCAAAACAAGGTGTAGCCTTTCACTAGGAGTTAAATGACCTCTGCAATAAATCCATTAAGCACTAGAGGAAAGGAAGAGCTAGGGTTGTGCTGCCGAGGGCGGGAGAATTCTGTTGGCAAGGAGGAAAGAAAGGTGTTGGAGTTCTTTCTCTCAGAATATCTGGTAATGTCATAAGAGGGCTGCAGCAATGATGGGTACATAATATATACAATTAACATATATACATAATAAATACAGGGAGAAGCAAGATAATTTTTGAGGCAAGACCATCTAAATGGTCTAAATTTGGCCTGAATACTAAATATTTACTGAATACTAAATTCATCCAGTACTGGATGAATTATATTGGAGATGACATTTCAATTGAGCTTAAAGGTAAGTGACATAGAGGTGTTGCTGTAGGAATAGTGACGTATTTCTTCATTTTTTGTTCAGTGCATAAACTGAAGGGTTAACAGAAGATGAAGATCATATGGGATCAAATGCTTTTTATTATTTTACAAGAGTGTACTATCTAAAGGGATGCATTTCACCTGTGCATTTCAAAAGGAAACCTCGTGATGTTTTATCGCCATTTTAAGCGTACCTGCAGATGAAAAGTGAAGTTACTGCTGTAGAATATGTATCCTTACATTCTCTGGAATTACTTGCATGTCTGGGCTCCTAAATCTAAACTAATAAATACAGAGATGTTAAAGAGAGCAGTTATTGGGGGGGGTTTTAGGGGCTTATGAAGGGTAATCCAAAAGTTACCTCAATCATAACATCTTCCCTTGCTTTTAGATACATCTGTTTGCTAGCATGTAATTAACTTCATCTAGCATTTTTAAGTGATGTTTCTTACTCTTCTGTTAACAGCTAAGAAAAAATATTACTTGATAACCGTAGAAAAACGGTGAAGTTTCAGCATAAAGGAAACAGAACATTTTCCAGTAATAAAAGGTAATTAAAATAATGACAGATGAAACCACTTTTCTTCATTCTGAATCAAAAATTCTGTGGAGACCAACATTAATGTGTGGAAATGGAGTTACGAGTAATTCAGGACGGAAGCAGTGACAGAATGTTTCCTAAAGCACTGGTACACAATGCAGCGCTATCCTGAATAATGAAAGGCTTACTGAGATCAACAGCGCATTTTCAGATGCAGTAAGCACATGCATCACAGTTACCGTGACAAGCCTCAATAATAGGGTAGTGTCAACGTTTTCCTACCTTCACATTTTGGAGCCCTTCTGCCAATACTTGCGAATGACTGCGGCGCTAAACAATTCTAGCCATAACGTATCTTCATGGGAATTTGAGTTAGTATGAATGTAAATTTGGAAAGTGATAAATTTCTGCTGTAACTGGAAACATTTTAAAAACTAAATTCTTAGGCACCACGTAGTGTGAAAATGAATTAAAACTTTTAATAGGAATCTAAACTGTATTTAGCCTTTCCTTGCTGGTTTAGGAAGGTCGAAGTGATGCAACTTTTTCAACCCAGTGTTATCCTTTAATATCAGAGTGTGAACTCCAGCACTGTGCAATTAGGTCGATTAGGTGGTTTTTCCACCCTCTCCCACACAATCCACAGGTTTGCCTCTTTGCCTGTAAGTGTAAGTAGCTGTGTAATATAGTAGCTGTGTAATATAGTAGCTGTGAGAGACGGTAGCTCTGAAGCTATTGGTTTTGAAACCTACAGAGAGCTCCTTGTTTCTTCCTGCTATCATCAGCCACACACTAAAGTTTGTGAAGCTGTACCATGTCTAGTAAGTAATATAAGCCGCTGTGTAGCATCTAGTAAATATGATGAGTAACTTTCTGGCCAAAATGAAGGTAAAGAAATGACAGCACTGCCTGTTTGTGACAGGAATTTTTATTGTACTTGTTTGCTAATTGAGAAAGAGGAACATACTAGCTCAATTCAACACGATCAGCATCTTGCTCCTGTGGCTTTGGATAAGCTAGCAAATCCAGTGTTCCCAATACTAATTTATTGTTTTTATTTTTCTTAAACTAACATCTCAAAACAGAATAAATGTGTGTTCTTCTCTTCATGTTTTAGTAGCCCAACTACTTTGCTTTCTTATTTAATCAATGTCATCAAATGTATCCCCCCAAAGAACTGAGGCTTTGGGAATTCATAGCCATGAGAAAAAAAAAAAAAAACTCACAAAACCAACAAAACTTTCTTTTTATAATTTAACAGTCTAATAAAACAAGACCTATCAATATATTAAGAAATAAATCCAGTTACAAATGCATGTATATAGAAGGAACTTCTGTGGATGTCAGAACAGAAAATGATCAGCTATTTACAAGATACACAGCAGGATGGTACAGTAACCAAGACCCACCATTCAGAAACCAAATGTGTTCTCTCCACTGTAGGCAACATACAAGAATCCATCCTCATCCTTTTCCTTCTCATAAAGTTGTCCCATAGTTAAGCTTGAAGGGGAAAAAAAGAGAAATTATTTCTTTGGCTCATGTACCTTGCCAATGTTCACAGTTAGAACCTCATATAAACAAGGATTGGTCAAAGCTAACTTGTAAGACTGTGTATAGGTTAAAATATGAAAGATGAGGCTAAATGAAAAGCAGTTGACTCCGGAGTTAGAAAAATGATCCTGGACACTCTGCAGAGTAAATTTTTTCTATTTCTTCACAAATGCCTTTGTCAGAATGCGTCCTTATTTTGTTGGAAATTGGTCTCTATTTTGAAAACAAAAAGAAACGCTAGCAATTACTTGGCTGGTCAACTGCTCCAACCATCTCTCTACAGATGGTTGGAGCAGTTGACATCAGTCAGGTGCACAAATGATGCCTCCTCAGCTCACCTTTCTCTGACTTCCCAAAACTGAGAAAAGGCTAACGAACTGAAAGATGGAGACTGGATGTGATGACAGGGAAAACGACGATGTCATTCTGCCCAAGAGAGGAGCTGGGAAGATTTGTATGCAGTACTTGAAATGCAAGAGAATTGGTGAGTAGCAGATAGATCACCAACCCTTGACATCCTTCTCTCCTCATACAGAAGTTTATTACATAAACTCAGCCTATGAGATGAGCAGAGCCACGAACAGATTGTGGTTTTGTTTCTCTGTTAAGAAGCTACCATTTTTACATTAATATTGAATGATCAAAGCCCCGTTTTTTTAGCTGAGGTGTGATATCTCATTATGAACATGTGAGAAGAGACGACGGATCTCTCCTGCTCCTAGCAGTGCTATAGTACTGTTATGAAGATGACATATAGGCATTCTCAGTACTCTTAGAAGAAAACAAACAGAAAAGGATGGTTCTCACGGGTCCCTACTGTGTATCAGGTTACCTGGAGGGACTGTTTCTGTCACATCTAAGGCATGTAACGACATACTATTTCCTTAAATGTTAAATAAAGTATCTTGTGTAGAAAGTTGTACTAGCTGCTTCTGTTATGTTCTGTACCTAGCAGAAAGCAATGAAACTTATTCCTATATAAAAGCAGTGTGAAAAACCTTTCTATAGCAATTATTCTTTTTTTAATAGAAGAAAATAATTAAACAAAAAGAACCAGCAACTAATCTGTAATGTTATAATGTCTTTGTAAACTGTCAGGTTATTGTTTTTTTTCCGAATAATTTACGGCATTTGCTATTGAGTATTTAATGTGCAACTTTTTTGTTACACCGAGAATCATTATTTTTTTGACATTGATGATGTACGTGTTCTTGCAGTCAGCCAAGTGCAAGAACATCGTAACTACAAAGCTCACCCTTTTGCCATGGAAGTAAATCCTAGTATATTTTTCAGTCACCTTTCCTTTCGGCCTAGCTCAAGAAATAAGACATTTATCAAACTCATGAGGAAAAAAACTTTTAGTGAGATTAAGATGTGACAAACACCTCCTAAAATCACCAAATGAGCCTCGAAGAGTGGTGTTACTCACCCTCTAATATGCACAGGCTTGCTGAAATGATTCGGAATACCAAGTGAATGGCCTCTCACCTGGATTGTGGGACAGTCTTGTCTACAAAGAGGAATATCGCCTTCTCAGATGGCAGTTGAATCCTCTTCCTGATGATCCACATGAACTGGGCCACGGTGATGTCAGACGGAACTAAGTACTTCCTCTTGTCAATATCAACAATCTGAGATCCTGAGACCTTCTCCACTATGACCTGTAAAGTGCAGGTGTGAAGGTCAGGCTGTTTAGGATTGGTACGAACAGACAGCTTCGCTAGATCGCTTGCTCGTACAGGCTTACAACAGCGAGCAGAGGGGATGAACAAAAAGATTTCCTGACCGCAACCAAATCAGAGGTAGAACTGGCTCAGCACTGTAAAACCTGATTTTACAGCTGCACCGAAACCTACATTCATATACACAATGGCTCAAAAGTTCCTGAGCCTGGGTTTGGCAGTCACGGGGTAAAAAGGCGCATTACGCCTTAAAGAAACCTGTGACAGGAGAGTACGCACATCATTTAACTTTTTGTACGCCGATGATATGGAATTGTTGCAATGTGGACCCAAAGTTGAAAATGATCCAGCAGTGTGCCCTGGCTACAAGTAAGGCTAATGGTGTCCTGGACTGTATTAGGCAAAGGACTGTGAGGTGATCCTTCCCCTGTACTGGTACTGGTGAGGCTACCTTTGTATTCTGCTGAACTGACATTTAGAGTATCTTTCATCATTGCTTCGGAAATCAGAAATTGACTACAGGAAGGAAAGACAGCGAGATGGCCACGAACAAAACCAAACAAAAATAAACAAACCAAACAAAAAGCAACAGGTACAGGGTAAGGAGAATTAAATATTACTTGTGAAAAAAGACCTGATGCTTATTGTGCTACAGAGGCTGGTTCTTGAAGGAAAAATACAGCAGGTTGGGAAATACGGTTTACAAGAGGTTCCGGGGTCTCCGTTCCTTAGCTCTGCATTGCACTTAAAACATTAAGTTTGAAGAACACTTTTGACTATTAAGTCGATACCAACTATTTCGTTTCAATGATACGCGGCTCAATTTGAATCATCAAGCAGAAAACACATACCGGTCCAGACAAAGGATTGCTGCAATTTGAGATTTAATTCCTGTATCTATCTACACCTTGCTGTCCGTTCCTGATACGGCAGCATGTCATTCCGACTCACACTATGAGTTTCTATGTTTCTTTTTCCCCCTAAGGTTATCAAGGATATTTCTGAAATGGATAAATGGATACTGTGGAGATGTACGGTCATTAAGGACGCCGCAGTCTATGTATGAGGGGATAGTCAGTCAAGAGAGAACAGCAAGGATCATATCAGCTTGCCAGACTGCAACTGGAGAAAATCTTGTGACTAGGTGCAACTGAGCAGCAGAAAAAGTAAATGGGAATAAAGATTCTTCTCTGGGCTATGCTAATGGAGAAGTTACTTACCAAAAGGTGAGAGGCAGGAGTGGCACTAACTGGCATGTGGTCAGATGGGATGTGGGAAATTTTACACTCGAGCAAGTAAGTTGAGAATGTGAACATGTTGCTAGCTGTTACATAAGGATGTGAAGTGTGGTCTTTTCACAGACAAACGTGGTAAAAGGGATTGTGGAGAGAAGAAGAGAGGTCATTCGCTGTTTAGCAGATTGGTAGGTATTAATGCAGAAAGGAGAGGTCACCACTTGCATTGGCTCTTCAAACAACAGGGTTTGCATGGAGAGATTCACCACGATGACTGGTTATAGGCGTGGAATACAGGAGGCATATTATCTAACTCATTTAGCCAGGATGGAAGATAGTCAGGGTTTCGAGAATCTTCATAATCTTTCTAAGGATCAGGCACAGTCTCCAAGACAATGAAGGCGTTTGCTGGGATATAACTGCCATTAGAAGAAAGCAGGACCATGATATATCATAAAAATCCCTGGAAGGTGTTTAGAAAGCTTATTTGTCACTATGCACTGGGGCAGGGGAGAAAATGTTGCAGTAGTTAGATGTGTTTGGGGCTTCTTTAAAACATCTAAGGACACAAAAAGGAACATGAATTTACCTACTAGGAACTCATCGGAGTGGGCAGGATGGAAACAGTTTATCCACCTTTACCTCTAAGTACTCTGTTGAAGCTGGCTTGGTTACTCACCGGGACACGGTCGGGGTATTTGGCTCGGATTTTTGCCGACTCGACACATCTGTGCTCTGTGAACAAAACTCATAATTAGTCATTGCATAGTAATAATACTGCCGGTGTCCTAGGCCGAGAGGGCAGCGCCGGCAGGGCCGTGAGCCTGCGGGGATCGCGACCATATCCCCGCCTCCGAGCGGCTCTCTAGATTTGCGGGGGGATCGTCCCCGGGCATCGCACCACCCTTCGGCGAGGGCCGCCAGCGGCTGTCCGCCCACAGACAAGACGACCGCCTGGGGAAGCCGACGGGGACAGATGGCGACACGGGAGACTGAGGGCAGCGGGGCCGCTGCCAGGCAGCGCCTGGCCCGGACCCACCCTTACCCAGCGCGTGGTCCTCCTTGAACATCCACTTCATGGTGCGGGCGGGCGGAGAGCGGAGCCGGAGGCGGCGAGGCCCGTGTGCGGGGGGCGGGGGCTCGTGCCGGGCCTGTCGCCGTCACGGTCCCTGTCACAACAACAGCAGCGGCTCGGCAGGCGGGACTTCCGGCTCGCCTGTTCCCCGGCAACCGCTTGAGCAGCCGCGCTTCCGGCCGCGGATCGCGGGGCGGGGCTGTGGCATCCGGGCACGGAGTCACCTGCCGGGTGCGAGGCCGGCCGCAGCGCTCCCGAGACACTCCAAGCCGCGCCACAGAGTTCGCCGCCCGGCAGGTGTCCCCATCCGTCTGTCCCCATCCCGCTGCCAAGGCGCTATCTCGCCGGCGGCGCCGGGAGGCAGCGGTGCACGTTCATTGGCTGATGCGCCCGTCCCCTCGTCGCTGATTGGCGCGGCGTCTCGTCAGTCCGACCCTCC
>VZTA01007556.1:0-11037 GCA_013398855.1 Mohoua ochrocephala
GCCTGGCCCCTGGTCCCTGCCTGCCGCTGCGCAGTGCTGGGTTAATGAGTCATGGCTCTGCCGGCCCTCCCTGGCTGCAATGGCCTGGACTCTGCCCAGGCTGCTCCTGAATCAGCAGAATCCCTCCCCCAGCCCGGTGTCCTTAGGTTGTACTGGCTCTGCAGAGCGGAGCTGGCAGGGAGCAGGGGTGGCTTTGCTCCCAGGAGCATCCCCGCAGCCTCGGGTGGGGCTGGCACCAGGCTCCCAGCCCAGGGCTGGAGGGTGGCGGAGTCTGGGCCGTGTCTGCACAGCCATGAGCAGCTCTGGCTCAGCTGCTGGTGGAGCTGACGGTGTGAGCTCCTCAGAGACCCCCTCTAGGTGCAGCACAGGCAGAACTGGTGTTTATGGTATGGGACAAGTGACCACAGAATGTTTTGGCTTCTGCTTAAACCTTTGGGTTCAGTCTGTGTGTTTTATCTGAGTTAGATAAGATACAGGGAGGGAATGGTGTAAAGGGAAGAGAAAATGCTCTAAGTTCACGCTCTCATGTGTGAAATACATTCTGGGTGACACAAAGGTGCTCTTGGGGTCACTGGGACAGGGCTGCTTTAAAGAGCTTGCAGGCAAAGCTTGGGGTGCTGCTGCTGGACATCTCTGATCCCGTTTGGGAGAGAAGAGGGTGGGAAAAGGTGATGACAGCTCCGTTACTCGTTGTTACTGCAAGGGGAAGAACAGAGTTTCCTAGAATGTGGAAAGCAAAGGGCTTTTTTCCTTGTCTTAGTGTAAAAAGAGACATTAAACCTAAAAGAAAGGAAGAAGTTACCCTGACTCTGGCCAGGAACGAACAGTTTAACGCTGCTGTGGAAGAAGGCCCAGGTCTGGGGTGCTGCGTGAGCGTGTTTCTCCCTGCGCAGAACGTGGAGAAATTCAGTGAGTGATGTGGGGGTTGATTCTGTGGCCTCAGCTTGTTTTGATGTGGGGATTTAATATTGCTTAAGCCAGTGACATTAGCCAGGCCCAGTGGGATCCCGAATGAGGATTCACTCGGGTGCCATGAGATGGATTTTCAATGTGAGCCTTTTAAGAGGTGGGAGGATACTGTTGCTTTAGGTTTTCTTCCTAGTATCCTTAACTGTGCCATGTTTTATGGAACTTTTGTGTCTGTATTACCTGGAGCAGGGGATGGAGTGACACAACAGGGCTGTCCTGCAGATCTGGGGTATTGCAATAACCTGAATTCCTTCCCGAATGTTCCCTGTCCCATCAGAGAGCGCAGGGAAGTTTGTGGAGAGGAGCTGCTGGGAGCCTCCACCAGCAGTGTGCTCCCAGGGCCACCGAGCTGCTGCTGCCCTGTCCCTGCAGTGAGAGTGGCCGTGCCCCCCGAGCTGAGTGACCAGCTGACCATGGGTCGGGTTTGGGGTGCAGCTGTCCCACAGGCACACCTGCCGGCCGGTCTCACAGGGCTCTCCCCTTGTCGTTTTTTGCGTGATTTGTGCCCGTTTTGCCGGGCTGGCTCTGGCTGTGCCGCTCTCAGCTCTGCCCCGTTCTTTGTCCTGTGACTCGGGACAAAGGTGTTGTCCCGTTTCCCAGCCCGAGCTCGGCCCGGGAGCGGTGGCGGTGCTGGGAGGAGCCGCAGCTCCATAGCAGGGGCGGAACTGTCCGCGGTCACTGTGAGCTCTGAGCAGGTGCCTGCAGCTCCCGCAGCCTCTGCTCTGCTCCCCTGCTCGGCTCTGCCCTGCCAGCACCAAGGTGGCATCACCCGGCCCTTCAGATGGACCTCGGGGACTGCTGCCAGCTGGATCAGCTCCCACCACAGCCCTGCAGGGAACTGGTAAAGCTCTCTCCTCTCTGGGGAGTGTCAATTCATCTCTTAAGGGAAGTTTCTGCCGTGGGATTAATTGAAGAAAGGCGAACAGGAGTTGTTAAGCTGGTGTCTTGTTTTTTGGGGAATTAGGATGCTGTGGGGAGTTTGGAGGAGAAGAAAGCAATGGGAAAAATACAATAATGACAGTGATTAATGAGCACTGCCGAGAGTGAGAGCCCAGAACCGTTTCCTGGATGGCTTGGGGGGATATTGCAGGAGTTGCAGCAGAAGGTGGGCTGATACAGCACCAACCTGAAAACCTCTGGGGAGACTAACCTGAAACTCAGGACCCACGTGTTGTAGGATTTGTGTCAAAGCAAAGGCAGAATTGATCAGATGTGTTCTTAGCTTTAAAAGAGAAGCCTGTCTGTAAGGTTGAAAGTCAGAAGTGAGTGTCTGTGGAGAAGCAAGGCCCTTCCTCTCCTGCCTGAAGGGCCACAACAGGAAAGATTGATATCTTGGGGGAAAAGGAGGGAAATTGCTCTCATTCTGCCACCACCAAGAGTTGTTTGGTCTGGAATGGTGGAGTTGTTTGGGTTTAGGCTGATTTTTCTCTGGGATGGCAGTTCGTCCTGGTGGGCATAAGGGACCTGGTTTAGACATCACTTCTAATTCCACGCTTAGCACTAGAAAGGCTCCATTAGAACAGCCTGAATGAAAGGCCCTGAGCGTCCTGGTGGAGTTGTGAAGTCAGCCTGGTTTAAAACAGGCAGCTGGAGGAGCTGATTTCAACCCAAATCTTTCTGAGGTGTGAAAACTGTCGCTTTGTCTCTTTCACTCAAACCTTCTCCTCTTGCTGGGTTTCACCCAAACATTTCACAGATGAAAATTCAGCTTTGTTTTGCCTTGCAGCAGGAATTATTTGAAGCTTCCAGAGGCAGAGGATCTGTTTACATCAGGTTTTCAGTGGGAGTTGCTCAAATCTTTAGTGAAACTCTGCAATTCTTCAGTTCCCAGCTCAGGGCTTGTGACTGGGTTGGTCGGAGTGTAAAACTCCACTTGTTGACAGGAGGAGGAAGACACAAGGCTGGGAATGAGCTGAAACAAATGTGCTGAATTAAGTGAAGCTTGTGGTATCGCATATTTCTGCGCTGACAGAGCGCTTGCTGCAGATCTCACCTGACAGGACCTTTTACCTTTCTTGGAATGCAGAATTTCTGTAACAGGAGAGTATTTCCCCCTTCCACACCCCTCAGCTTGTTGTTTCACGGCGATGGTTTCTTCATAGGCTAATTCCCTGCACTGTTACACGATCTGCCAAGCAGCTTTTCCCTGCTGCTTTGTCACCCCTACAGTGAGATTTATCATGAGCTGGCATCCAGCCACCTGCCCCAGCAGCTTGGTGTGATTTGTGCAGGCTCTCTCCAGGTAAAGCACCCCAACAGTCGACGTGAAGTAAAACAGGTCATGTGTTAACTTTTCTCTAAAGGGAAAATTGCCTTTTTGGGGCAAACCGAGCCCTTAAATGGAATATTCAACTAAATGTGCGTGACCATGTAAACTTTGAGTGGCACCTCTCTAAATTGTGCTTGTGGATTTATTTGTTTCCTCCTTTCCTAAAGCACTGGGAATTCTTATAGATAGCAAGCAGCAGAGGGGAGCTAAAACGATTTGAAAAATTAAAAGCAGGATCATTATCCTGCTGTAAAGATGTTCCCCAAAACATCTGTCCCTGGCCCTGTCGTGCTTAGCTTTCAGTGGCTCAAAGGAAAGTTTTACAGTTCCCAAAACAGCAACTCTGCAGCCTCCTCTGTCCCCCAGGAGGAGGAAAGATAAAGCAGGATCTGCCTCTTCTGCACCAGATTGTTTTGCTCTCCTATGGCTGTGCTTGTCCCTGACCCGTTAATTGCCTTTGAGATAGTCTGGTTTGTCCTGATCCTGGTGGGAAATGTTGGAGGGATGATGAGGTCACCGTTTAAACAAGGCAGCTCCTTCCAGAGCGGGCCGTGTTTGCAGGACGGGCAGGTGGGTGCTGCTGCCAGGTCTTGATTCTGATGGTTTGGAACTGTTTGCTTTTTTTCCTCAGGGTGAAAAGGTTACAGTCAAGAAGCGATTTTTTAATTAAGTGGTGCAGTCTCCTGGGAGTGGAGCCCTGGTTCTGCCCTCACAGTGCCTGGTGGGTATCGCTGCTCTCTCTGTCCTGGCTGGTTGGATGGGCACTCACAGCACTTCGTGTCACCTTTGTCTGTCCCCTCTGGTGTCAGGCAAAGGGCAGGAGCTGTCCCCACCACCTGCACTGCCATCCTGCGCCAGAGAAACCACAGAACTTTGTTGTGTCTCTGGCCAGAAACCCAACAGTTTTGTCTTGGATCCCTGTTTGTCTTTTGCAAAACCTTCTGCTCCCAAATGCTGACCATGCTGGGCACTGGGTGAGAGCCAGGCGTTTGGGGCTTTAGCATCCCCCTCTTGCCTTTCAGCTGGTGCTCACCCGTTTCTCTGCAGGCTGGCAGGGTTCTGGTAACCTGTGGGAAGAGGAAATCTCATTTCACTGGGAGCAAAAGAGGGTGAGAGCGAAAAAGAACCAAAAGGCTCAGCTCACTCTGTCTTGCTATCCAAACACAAACCAAATCCTAGAGGTTTTGGAATTGGAGACCTGGTGCATTGGGAGGGGGAATGGAGGCTTAGATGTCTCAGAACCCACAGGGGGGGTGTTGCCAGTGGAGCCCTGACAGGAACCAGAGGCTGGTGAGAGCCACGGGGCTCCTCCTGTGCAGCACCTTTGCACTCAGGTGTTGCACAAGAGGCCCTCGAGCAATCCCCTGCTCCTGAGGCTGTGGGGCAAGAGCTGGGGAGTTCTTTGTCCTGAAGGTTGTCTTCTCACATGTTCATGTGTTTCCAGGAACTGAGGGCTGCAGGAATGCTGGATAACCCCATATCTTGAGTACCCCGGGCTGTTCCAGTGCATAGCAGCAAAGTCCACTGGCTTCAGCACAGGTGAGTATTGGTGCCTTTCTCCTCTGTGCTCCCGGGGAATTCTCTCTCTGTCCAGCATGTGTGACCCCCGAGCAGAGCTGTGAACACACCAACAGTTTGAACAGGTTTGTGTCTTAAACTATTCAGCATTTGGAAGCCCTTTATTTTTCCACTGTCTTGCCTGAATGGAGCTGTGGGAGACTTGGGAGCTCGTTGAGATAAATGTGGGTTACAGACAAGTCAGCTGTGTTTATCTTGTTATTATTGGTGACTTTCAGAGGCCCTAACCGAGATCTGGGGGTAAGGGACAGGATAAATGTCGATTTATGAGTTCGAGCCTCCTCTCCCTTGAAAGCTTTTTCTTCAGTACTGCTGCAGCTGCTTCCCTGACTCTCTGTTTGTCCCCAGGCTCTGACCTTCTGCGAGTGAGAAGAGAGGAGGATTCCACCCCCCTGCCCCCAGCTCCCCCCCTTGTGAGATGCCAGCTGTGAGTGTTTCTTTGGCAGTGTCTTAGCTGGTTGTTGTGAGCAATGGTCAAGGAAGCAATCAGCAAGTATACTGCCCTAGAAGTGCTGCACATTGTTGGGCTGCCTCACCTCCCTGCCCCCGGGGGATGGGGATCCCGGGGCTGGGATGCTGCCCGGGTGAGCTGGAGCTGATGTGAGGAGTGCCCCGGGATGCTGATGTCACCGCAGCACAGAGGAGAGGAAGAAAAAAGAGAAGATGAACACGGTGCTGCAAGTTTTGTTCTTTCTTTGTCCTTCCCAAAGGCCTCTGGAGGGCTCTGTTGCACCCTGTCCCTGTAGCAGAGTTGTCCTTTTGCTGCTTGGCACTTCTTCTGTTCCGAATCACTTGTGTGGAACAGCTCGAGTGAGGCTTCAGGGAAGCTGATGTGCATCGTGACTTGTTGCCAGCCGGAGGCTCTCATCAGCTTTTCTGTCTCATCTGTGCTAAAACCCCAGGCCGAGGGCAGCCCTTTCTCCTGGTCAGGGTGTTCCATTCACAGGAAAAGCTGCACCCCAAAGACCCTACAATTTGGCCTGTTTTTCAGCTACTAAATGTAAGAGGTGCAGTCCATACCTTGCTGTTACAGGTAATGAGAATATTAGAAAATCAGCACTGAAAAATTCCGTGAGGATCAGTGCACAGGCAGCGTCTCTGCATGCCGTGGAAATGCCCTTTCCAGTGCCCTTTCCCAAGGTGCCACCCTCCCTCCTGCTGGAGGGGCCTCATGATCAGGTCTTACATGTGATTTTTGGTGTTTGTTGGTGGCATGCTCTGTTTCATTATGGATGTACAACATTAATGTCTTATTTCTCTCCACACAGCCGCAGCATGAAGGAATATCCCGTATTAATCCCCCTGATTTAAATTTGAAATTAATAACTCTCACAACACTCGGGGCGTCCTTTAATCCATTGATTGTTGCTGGCTTGATTCCAGCAGTGTCACTAATTACATTCTGCCTGCAAAAAACCCCTCATTGCTCCTGGCTTTTTTTTTTTTTTTTTTTTTTTGAGAGTCACTGGCTTGAATCCTTGTGCCACCTCTGCAGCCTGACCAGAGGTTTTTGTGCTGGTGGAACTGTTTGGAATGACTGAGCATCTCTGCCTGCTGGAGGAAAAGCCCCTGGGCTGTCTGAGGGGGAGTGCTCGGGGTGGGTGATGTGAGGAGCTGCCTCCCGTGTTGGTCTGGTTAAAGGGGATTTCAGGCTCCAGAGAGCCCCGAGGGGCCGGGCTGGAGAGGAGTGCAGGTGCCAGAGTCGGTTCTCAGCCCTGGCAGCAGAGCTGGCTGCCTGGGGGGCTCCATGCTGTGTTACTGCTCCTCAGCAGAGGGCTGGGAGGCAGCAGAAGGGGGGTGTTGACCCTCAGTGGCAGCAGTGAAGTCCTGATGTTTGGTCTTGCACGATCAGGATAAAACAGGAATTAATTCATACAGCATTTGCTGGTTCCAGAGGACTTGGAGAAAGCTAAAACTAGTTTTAATTCCACTTATTTTCAGGTAGTGTATCCAGAGGACTTGGAAGAAACTAAAAGTAGCTTTGGTTCCATTTATTTCCAGTTGGTGTAGTGACATTGAGGGCACCTCGGGTGGTGCTGCCCCCACGTCGGCTTTTATCGTGTGACACATCTGGCTCCTGGAGGAGAGTGGGAGCACTTGGAATTCGGAGTGGATGGAATGTCTGCACCTCTTTAACCGCCTGCCTGCCTCGCTGCTCGTTTTCCTTGGTAGATACGTAGGGAGTGCATTTCCTTGTGGGGTTTTCACTTGAGTCTCCCGAATCTCCCTGAAGAAGGGTGTCTGGAGGGGGCAGCGGCTGAGAGATGGTTCTGAGTGATCCTTCTGGGATTTTCTGAGCAGCCCCGGATGTCCCTCGGCAGAGCTACATCAAAAGCTGTCAGTATTAGTGTGTATCCAAAAGGGAAGAGAAGGGGTTAATGAAGTCAAGGATTAGGCCCTTAATCTGTGCCAGGAGTGCAAGAAATGTGGACTTTTTTTTTGTCACATGCTGGAAAAAGCAACAAAGGACAAGCATGAGGATTTTCACCTCTCTCAGAAGCCTTCTCTTAACCACACTCCCCGGGCTTCCCTTTCAGCCGGTGCAGTGACCCCGAGGATCAGGTGATGACTTAGAAAAATGGTCCCATTCTCCTGGAAATGAAGAGCTCAGGTGCTGGTAAAACTCTTGGCTGGCTTTTTTTTTACAATGTGTTACAATTTCAGAGTTGGGTCTCCGTTCCAGGTCCGTTCACTCCTGGCTGGGGTCTCACACGAGCCCTGCGTGGGCACAGCCGGGCTGGGCTGAGGGTCCGTGCCAGGGAAACTTGTGCAGGATGCATTTAATTTGGGATTCCTCTGAGAAGGGTGGGAGTTGGGTGCCTCAATTGTTCTCAGGCTGAGCCCTGAGAAGCCAATGAATGGAAGAAGTAATTGTTCTGGCTTCCCTGATTGGAATTAGCTGCATGGGGGGTTGAGAACTAAAGCATGAGAGGGTTCTGGTTATTGCAGTACTCATCTGCTTTTCACTTCCTTTTTTTTTATGGGTTCAAGGAAACCAGACTCAACTTCTTTTCCAGGCTCCTGCTTGAAAGTGCTGTCTGATCTGTGGGAATGATGCAGGGATGGAAAAAGGTGGCCAAAGGTCCCTTGGCTGCTGTTAGAGGCAGCTGCCTCCATCAGAGAGGGAGAAGAGCTGGTTAGAGCAGGACAGTGGTGATGAGGAAAGCAACCCTTTGCCTGGACCAGCAGTGACCTCTGGTGGGTGGCGAGGCTGGCTGGGGACACTGGGCACGCTGGGGATGCTGGCAGCTGCGGCTTGGAGGCAGAGGGTGTTACTCCAGCTGTGGCCTTGGGTGAGTGTGGTAAAGGCAGCTCGGGCCCTCCTGGCTTAGATATCAGAAACAAACAGCCACAAACGCTGCCAAGTCTTTTCTTCCTCACGGGCCGTGCTCCGAAGCTGGGATGTGAGACGGTGCCTGAATGGCTCAGGAGAAGCCCAGACTCTTCTCCTCGGCGAGCCCAGAGCTGGCCTTTGAGCGTTTCAGGGGAGTGAAACAGAGCGAGAGCAGAACTTCTGCTCGTGTGCCTTTCCCACGGAGTGTCTTCATCTCTGATGAAAGCGTCTCACTGATGTGGCACTAAATCCAGGGGAGTGACAGGCCCTGTGAAGGCACTGCCTGTGATATGCAGAGGTGCTGTGGGGTCTCAGCTCCTAATCAGCGCTCAAAAACCCCAAGGCATATGACCAGGTTCCCAGTTAATGGAGAACTCTGCCTCAGCCCAGCTTCCTACCCAGCTGCAAAGGCAAAGTAAAAACTTCTTGTTGAAGCCATTTAAAAAAAAAAAATTAAAAGGCTATGTCAGTACATTCTGTCTCACAGTGGAGGTAAATTTATGTAGTTACAGCTCAACCAGTGCTTTATAAGATGCAGAGTGTAGCCTGCGTGTCAGAAAGCTCTTTTAGTAGTTGGTGGGGTGAATTCAAGTCATTAAAAAAGATTTTCTGTGTCTTTTCACCAAATACCACGTTGCTTTATCTCCCCGTGCTGCAAAAAGCATCTGAAGGTGAAATTCTGCAGGGAGAATTTCCATTGTGAGTGTTGCTGTATGACAAGCCACTTCCTTAGATTTTTACCCCTGAGCTGCAGACAATGCTGCCTTTGAACCGAGATGTGTCTTTGGGCAGTTTCCAAATATTTCTGTTCTCTGGGCAACTGCAGATTCCTTGGGGCTGGGGGGAGGAATGTGCAGGGACAGCTGCTCCCCTGCCCCGCGGTGAGGAGGTGACAGCATCAGGTGACAGGAATGCCACAGCGACGCCGAACTCTCGCACGTGGAGGTGCCCAGAAAGTGGAAGGTGATGGGAATCTTCAGTAAGGATTATTTGCCTTTCGCTGCTCAGTTTTGGAGCACAAACTCTGAGCGGGCCCTGCTGTTGAGTGGTGACTTCTGTGTGCAAACTTGCCATGCTCCTCTTTCAGAAAGCAGGGAGAGACCCGGCACAAAACCCTCTGCCTGTCCTGTTTCTGGTGCTTAAGGCAAAGATCCATTTCTTGTTTATTTCCACAATTTATGGTGACCTGACAAGCCACTTTTTTTAGAACTGAGGAGAAAGGAATATCTGAATCACAGCCACAAGTTAGTGGAAATGCAAATTCTGGATTTATCTTGATTCTCTATCCAGCAAGACTTAATTAAGCTGTGTTGTGGAGCCACATCCATCAAGCAGAATAAAAGCAGCGCTCAGCAGCCAGGGTGTTTGCTGACGTGGTGTGTCTGGATGGCTGTGATAGGTGGGCCCTGTGCTATAAAAGTGGGGAAAAGGGAAACCAGGGAACAAGGCAGAAGCCAAGAATGTGTAAGAGCAACAACTGGGAATGCAGCCTTGACAAAGCTTTGTCCTGCGGGTTTTTTTTTGAGGGGTCAGATGGTAGCTAAAGAAAGCCTGGAATAATGATAAAGTTAAAAAAACTACTGGTGTCAGATTGTGGGGGTGGGAAATGCAAGCTGCTGCAGCTTCCTTTTTCTATGAAGAACATGCAGAGGGCATCAGGCTCCAAAATAAATTCCTAATGAAGTAAAGCCTGCTTGACTGAAGTTTAACCGAGTGGTAATTAAGGTACCTTGAAAGAAGATCTTGTTTCCAAAGGAGGCGACTTCAACCAACAGGTGAAGCATCAAGGTGAGCAAGAAGCAGCACAGCAGGCCTGGGTACAGGTGAAGAATTAGTGAAGAGAGTTTTAAAAGGCTCTGAAGTTCTATCCAGCCTCTTCTAGGAAAGGTTTTGGTGTGACTTGTCCCTGGGGCTGCCTCTCTGGAGCAGCAGGAATGTCTTTGGGTGGCACAGGGAAGGCAGCTCTGAGATGCTCCATTTGTGAGGTGCTGACCCGTGGGCACCCCTTTACGTGCTGTGGCAAAACTGATTTAAATCAGCCTGATGAACAGCTCTAAAGGCTTCCTTCAGCACTGGCACCCAACCCACGGCGGCCAAGGCAGAGCTGGATGTTGGTGAAGACCTCCTTGTGAACTGGCAGAGCGATTTTAAAATGTGGAGAATCCTCTCTCCGTTTGGAAGATGGGAATGTAAAACAAAGGACGCAATGGCCAAAAGCAATATGAGAATGTGAAATCGTTGGTCGTTTTTAAAGATGTTTTTGTCAGGTGTTTTTTCAAGGGTGTGGTAGATGGCTTCAGGGTGATGGGAGAAGTTTGGGTGGGGCTAAGACACCTGGTTTTACAGGTCAGAATAAACCTTGTCAAAAGCTGAGTTCAGTGGGGATCCTTCATGGCTGGGAAATAATTAAACTGTTGGAGAGAGCAGGACACCTGAAACAACAACCCTGTCCTTGGGGAATGGAGCACATCACTCTCCACATCAGAGGTGTAAAGCACGAGTGATGCCACCGAGGGGTCAGGCAGGTTAGGAGCAAACAAGGACACGATTCCGGCTGGAGTTCTTTGAAGAGGAGGGGGAAAAGCACTCCCTGGGTGCTCGCGTGTGTCTATAAACCCCGGCAGCTCTGGCTCAGCAGGGGAGATGAGTTGTGCGCTGTCCTTGGGGACGGAGGTGTCGATAGCAAAGGAAAGGAGACGACAGCAACGCAGGCGTTTATTTCCGTCTCGCTCCCTCCTGTCACGCTGCTCTCGGCGGCCAGGGCGGGTTTTTGATTGAAAGAAAAAAAGGGGTTTTCTGGGCTGCGGGGCCGCGGTGGGTTCGCTCCGTGCGCCCTGGCGGGAGCAGCTCCGGGTCCCGGTCCTGGTCCCGGTGCCGGTGCCGGTGC
>VZTA01007556.1:11504-52736 GCA_013398855.1 Mohoua ochrocephala
GAGCGCGCCCGTCCCGCTGGGCTGCATCGCGCTGTCCCTTCGCTCCTCTCCGCTGTCCCCTCGCTCCTCTCCGCTGTCCCCTCGCTCCTCTCCGCTGTCCCCCCGCTCCTCTGCGCTGTCCCCCGGCTCGGGCCGGGCCATGGCCGCCCCGCTGCCCCCCACGCCGCTGTTCGCGGCCGAGCGCGGGGCCGTGCTGGTGTCGTGCGCGCTGTCCTGCGTGGGCTCCGCGCTGCTGCTCTGCACCCACGCGCAGTGGCCGGAGCTGCGGACGCGGCCGCGGCAGCTGCTGCTCTACCTGTCCCTGGCGGACCTGCTCTCCGCCCTCTCCTACTTCTACGGGGTGCTGCAGGACTTCGAGCGCACCTCGTGGGACTGCGTCCTGCAGGGCGCCCTGTCCACCTTCGCCAACACCAGCTCCTTCTTCTGGACCATGGCCATCGCCCTCTACCTGTACCTCACCATCGTCAGGGGCTCGCCCACGGGCACGGGCTTGCTCTGGTGCTTCCACGCCGTGAGGTGGGTGCTGTGTGCGGCTGCTGCCGGCTGGGACCCCCGGGCACCCCCACCCCTGCCGTGTGCTCCGCTCGGGATGGAGCCTCGGGTGTCGCTTGAGTCTCCGCGCGTTCCTTCTCCTCTTCTTCCTCTCAAATTCCTTTTCAACAGGGATTGTGCTGTCGTTTAACTAACCGACCCTGCTGGGTTTCCCCTTTCCCAAGTGAAGAGTTGGAGACATGGAAAAGTTAACATTTTTTTGCTCAAGGTCATTTAGGAAAATCTCTGGCAAGTTCTAACGACTGAAAATCCTGGCTTCTGCTCTCCCTCCAGTCTGCTCTGATGTCCTAGAAACAATATAACAAAACTCGTGTCTGTGATACCTGTCTGCTGCTGCCCAAGCTTCCGTGTTTGGGATCTGTTTCCATGGGTCCCCAGCTTCCCCCTGTCAGCCTGGCCTGTGGCTCCTTCCCCTCTCCCAGGCAGGTTGCTGTAACTCCATACTCATAGGAGAATGTTGTCTGCAAGTGATGAAACTGCTAGAAAAGCACTCTGAAGGTTGTTTTGGCATGTTTGATTGAAAGCAAGACAGACCAGACCACAGTGTGGCTTTATGTCTCAGTTTCTGCTATTTAGGGCGCTGATTTTCCACATCATGTTTAGCAAAAGCTTTCGTTATGCAATTGGAGCTTGTGGAATCATGTGCTACGTCCACGCTGAGCAAAACAGTGATCCTTTAGTCCTCTGTGTTGCCGAGCTTTTGCAATAAATTATAAGAGGAGTGATCTGGTTTAAAAGGGAAAAAAGCCCTCAGGACAAGCACAGAATTTTCTTTGGTTTCTTAGTCAAATATTTGTCACCTTTGAGTTTCAAACAGCATCGTTTGGCAGATGGTTGCACTGGAGCTGAGTGCAGGTGAGGATGGGCCAGAGAGAGACTTTGAGGCTGAGTGTGAACCAGGGAGGAGCTTCAATTCCTGCCCTGCCTGTCGGAGCTGCTGCTTGGTGGGGCAGGGGCTGTGTGAGGGAGCCTGAGGGGGCTGCACATGGCCCTGGGCACACCAGGGTGGCGGTGAAGCTGAGAGAAGATGTGGTGGAGGGGGGTGTTTAGGTTACTTCATGTCCAGTAAATAGAGAGTTGCACTCTGAGAGCTGCGGTGAGGTGCTGGTGAAGAGCCACGTGTTGCTTAATGGGTATAAAAACCAAGTCTGACTCCTTCGTGGGCATCCTGGCTCCGTCAGGCACATCAAAGAGCTCAGGCAAACCTGGCCCGTTTGTAATTTTCCTGTCTGCTGATTGCTTGTGTGGCTTTTGTCTGTACTTCAGTTTCTCCATCTGGTTTAATGCTCCTTAGCCTCAGCAGCTACCCAGTGTGGAAAGGAGCAGAGCCACTGAAACAGCACTGGCTGCAATCTATGCACTCTCTAACAACTGGAAACATCCTGGAAGATGGCTCTGACCCCGTGACACGGAGGGAGAGATGCTCAGACTGAGCTGCTTCTGGGTGAATTT
Organism: Mohoua ochrocephala; assembly: GCA_013398855.1. NCBI lineage: Eukaryota > Metazoa > Chordata > Aves > Passeriformes > Acanthizidae > Mohoua > Mohoua ochrocephala. The sequence continues at coordinate 13,509 of VZTA01007556.1, forward strand.
GTTAGGTTTATTTTCGGTTCTTAACAATGAAAATGAAATGCCATCTTCAGTCCTTGGAACTGACCAGCAGCATTGACAGGCTACTGAGCACCTCTGATCAGGTTCTGCTTTGTAAATGCCTCCTGAGAAATAAAATTCTGGACATGATGCTTGGAGATGGCTCCCCCTCACCCTTTCCAGCGTTTCAGGGTCCCCCTTGCAGCCCGAAGATCTGTTAGAACCAAGCAGGTGGAACTGCTTCAAGCAATGCATGGAGAGTATCTTTTTGTGTGTGCGTTGCAAGAGGCGGGTGAGGGAGAGCTGTCTAGGGCAAAAGGGAAGGAGGCAAAGGCAGATGGATTTAAGGATTTAAAGTTAAAATCCAGTATTTTAGCCTAGGCAAGAACCTGGAATGTTTTCCCCTTCCTTGCTTTGTAGGTTGCCAGTACAGCCACGCAGTGACCACGGTGTGAGAGTCATCCCCAGACACCTTTGGGAGGGACCCAGGGCAGGATGGAGTTCGTCAGGCAGGTTCCCACAAGCTCCTGAGGGCCAAGTGCTTGTAAAGATGAGCACTTGGTTAGTGTTGGCTCTAACCAGAATCTCCTGATTCTTTAGCTGAGCAGAGCTGACTAAACATATGTTGGGAGTCAGTACCCAAAATTTTCCTGAGGGAAATCAGGACGTCACAGTGGGTCAAACCCGTCAGACACGTTTGTGCCACAGGGATTCCTGTGGTAACACACCCACCAGTCCCAGGCTGGAGAGCTGCAGCCTCTGCTTTGGTTTTAAACTTGTTGATCTCAGATGAGCTTTGAAAACAAGCCTACATCAGCTTTGGAAATACTTAGGTAGCTGTAAACTGTGAGTTCTGGCATCCATGACCAGGCTGCCTCACTGGCTCTGAATTCCCAAGTGTCAGGTATCCTCTGGCTGGGTAATGTCACCTTTGTTGTGAGAGAAGTCGATCCGAACTCGGGGTGAGGAATGCACCAGGCAGGCAGAACCCACGGTGGGATTGTTCCAGGCAGGCTGAACCCACGGTGGGATTGTTCCAGGCAGGCAGAACCCACGGTGGGATTGTTCCAGGCAGGCTGAACCCACGGTGGGATTGTTCCAGGCAGGCAGAACCCACGGTGGGATTGTTTCCTGCTTGGCTTTTGCTGTCGTTCCAGTCCCCGCTCACACCCTGGGTGATGAATCCTGATCCTTCAGTTCCTCCATTCTCCCAGTTCAGTAACAGCACTGACGTTTTGCAGCCCTCCTGAATGTGTCATTTAGGAGCTCTCAAGAACAACCAGACCACCAGTCTCAGTTCTCCTTTCCAGTCTGCTGAAATGGAGCTGAAGTTCACGGAAATGTTTGATTCCTTTCTAGATCCTTTCTAATTTCACTTGGTGTTGGTAATCCTTGGTGCTCGGTGTTAGTGGTAAATATCCATCCGATCCCAGAATGCTATTCCAGTGAAAATTAACTTCTTGTTAATGCAACAGTTCCATTCTTCCTTTCACCAGTTATCTCCTGAAGGTTTTTGAGTCCCTTGCTCAGCAGTGTGTTATTTCCTCCTGTGGCCTTTCTGTCCCGCCTTGCATCCACGCGCCGAAATTCCACCTGGTTTTATCTTAATTCTCTCTCAATTTCAGGTCACTGTTGAGACCATTATTTAGGCAAATTAGTTTCTTAATCCGCTTCCTTTTTTTTTGGTGCCTGTGTGCCTTAAAATGGTTTCTCTAAGGAAGTGCCAGTTCTCTTGAATTCTTTGCCTGAGTGCTCAGCTCTTCCAGGAGTGCTGAGAATGGAATGCCTTTGCCTTTGCAGTCGTTTTCCGAGAAATCCCCGGTTTAACCAAAAAGGGCTCCTGAATTGTGTGGAAACTTTCATGGTGGTGGTGACGTTTGGGATGTTTTTAGAAAGCCTGCTCTGATAACAGAGCGGGGAGGGCTTCCTGCAGCACAACTGTCCTTAAATAACAGCGCTGGCTTGGATTAGCACTGCCTGTTCTGAGCTGAGCCTTGAAACAAAATGTTCTAAACGTGCCGAAGAGTTGACTCTGAATTTTTTTGCAGTATTACATTTACACTTGTTTCTTTTGTGAGTCAGTGAATCCAGACATTATTTAAGAGGAGGGAATGGGGTGGTTTTGGGATCTAATATCATGGGATTGTCTCTGATTCTACAGTTGGGCTTTGGAGTTTCAGAGATTCTGCTCAAGGCACCTGCTGGCTCTGGAATTTCGGAGGATCTGGTCAAGCCAACTGCTGTCTGCCCGCAGAGTCTGGTGTCTCTGAGACTGATTTTTGGGTGCGAGATCCTTTCCATGCTCCCTGCAGCTGCTCCAGGCTGTCAGTGGGAGACTGTAGGAGAGCAAGACAGTCATGAATTTGTTTTCTCTGCACCTGGGGAGACCGGGAGGGTTGTGCTGGAAGCTCAGCCTGAGCACTCTGAAGCATTTGTGTCCTTTTTTGGAGCAGTGGCCCCCGTCCCTCTCTCTAGGGTGCTCGAGGGGAGGGCAGGTGACACATTCAGCTGGATGCAGGGCACTGGTGTGGTGTAATTTCTGTTTGGGCTGGTGGGATTTTTCTGTTCTTCCTCATGGTTTCTTGTGGGCAGCCCAAGCTGCCGAGTGACTTAATTCATGTGTCACCACAGTTATTTTTCTGCTAAATGCTTCCCTGTATTTGCCTCTGCCATCAAGTGAGAAACCAGAGTCACGGCTCCAAGTTCTGGGAATGTGGCTCCCCTTTGCTTTCTTAGCTTTTTGCTGTTACTGCCAGTACTTTTCCCTGGCTCTTCGTCCTTCAGAAATTCTACTTTTGCTCCCAAAGCACTGGCTACACCTCCACTTCAAAGCAAAGCAAACAAACAAACCACTGACAGAACGAAGTTGTGGATTTCTTTGCGGGCCGAGTTTCACTTTGGAATCAGAAGGTGGGACTTGGCTGTTTGTGCTCAGCAAGCTCGGGATCAGCTGCAGGAAAATCACATTTTACAGAGCCCTGGCCTTGTCAAATCCTCAACCCCGCTGTGTCCAGGAGGGAGTGGCAGAAGGGCAGGAGGTGGGCTCGGTCCTGCTGCCCTGGCTGCGTTGTGCAGGCCAGGGGGGAGGGCAGCACATCCCTGCACCTCTGCCCTTCAGGGCTGGGGGTCACATTCCCACAGAGGGTCCCCAGGGTTTGCAGTCCTCGTTCATGCACTGCCCAATGTTTGTCACTTCCCCTCTCCTGCTGCAGCAGTGCCGATGCTCTGGGATGAGCCCTGGAATCCCGTCCGGTGGAGAATCCCCGGGTCTGCCGCCCATTTCCTGAGGTGTGGGGGGCTCGGCTGAGGATGTTCTTGGCTTAACCTCGTTCTCTGTGTCCCCCCCTCAGCTGGGGTGTCCCCCTGGGCATCACGGTGGCGGCCGTGGCTCTGAAGAAGATTGGCTACGACGCCTCCAACGTTTCCGTGGGCTGGTGCTGGGTCAACCTGGATGCCGAGGATCGGCTCCTGTGGATGCTGCTGACGGGGAAGGTCTGGGAGATCCTGGCCTATGTGACCCTGCCTGTGCTCTACATCCTCATCAAGAAGCACATCAACAGAGCAGTGAGTATTTTGCTGGGTGACTCCATCCTCCCATGCTCTGCACTTCTTGCTCCATATTCAGCAGCTGCACAGGCAGGAGCTGCTCCATGACACCGAAATGTCCCCACCCCTGGGAGAAGCAGTGCCCCTGATCCACAGCACCATCGCACAGTGACTTAGCACAAGCAGGATGTAAAGGCCCTTTGAAAACGAGCAGGGATGTGGGATGTTCATGAGGGAAATGTTCCACGCTGCAGTAAGAATTGAAACGGAATGTGAAGGACAAACTCAGCTTTAATCAGTTTGCTGCAGTTCCACTTGTACCAAGATTGGAACTCTCAAATCTCAGTCCTTTTAGTATCTTTAACGATAGTTTGTGATTATGAATTTATTTAAAGCTCCATTTGGGAGTCCAGGCACTGGGTAGATTTGGACACCATAGAGGAGACTCCCTGTCCTAGCAGGGCTTTGGAATTCAGAGGTTCAGTTGTTGCTTTTCCTTGTGAACACACAGATTCCAGGCATCTAGGACAGCATTTGCATAACAGACACATCCCGATGAGAGTGGAGGAAGGAGCTGCATCCAGAGATTCCTTTTTTCTCTGGGTCGTGTTAGGGAAAAAAGCCCCACATGTGGAGAGATGTCCTTCTGGAAATTTCTGCCTCTGCTTGCGGTGCAGCTGTGGTGGTGGTGGGGACAAACCCAGCCCTGCTCAGGGCAGGATCCCGCAGAGGAGGTGGAAGAACGAGGCAGATTCCAGCAGCCCCGAGCGTCCTGGGGAAGGAAGGGGAGCCGGGGAGGGTTTGCTGGTGCCCGCCAGCATCACCTGACGTGCAGCAGGCAGGACACACTGTCCCAGCCGTGGTCAGAGATAGCAGCGTGACCTCCTGGAAACCTGACCCGGCCGGGCTGCTGCCTGCCGGCTGTGCCAGGGATTTCTGGGCACGCCGCTGTCCCTCCCCGCTCCGCTCTGGGAGCTTGTCCCCGTTCTCTCCCCGGGGGTCTGGGGGCTCAGAGCAGCGGAGCCTCCCGGGCTGCCGCTCCTTGGCTGCAGCGGGAATGTTCGTGTTCCCAAGGGCAGAGCGTGGCTGCCGCTCACCGCTGTGTCCCTGTCACCCTCCTGCGGGACGCGGGGGTCCCTTGCTCTGGGGGAGCCCCCGGAGCTGTCCCGTGTCCCCAGGCTGTGCTCACTTGTCTCTGCCCGCTCCCGCAGCGCGCCGCGCTCTCCGAGTATCGCCCCATCCTCTCGGGAGCCCCGGCCCTCCAGCCCCGCGCCTCCATAGCGGACAAGAAGCTGATCCTCATCCCCGTCATCTTCATCTTCCTCCGCATCTGGAGCACGGTGCGGTTCATCCTGACCCTCTGCAACTCCCCCGCCGTGCAGAACTCCGTCCTGGTGGTCCTGCATGTGAGTGTTCGCCAGGAAATGCGCCCGAGGGAGGGCCTGGGAGGGGGATGAGGCTTTGGTGCTCCCAGCATCGCTTTTTTTGGCAGGATGGAGCACCCGCTGCCCACAGGCGAGCGCTGCCTGGGATGCCCAGCAGCAGCAGAGCTCCAGCGGTGACAGAAATCGCAGCAGGAGCTGCTCCAGCAGCATCTGGAGGCTGCCCAGGAGAGGGGCACGGCCAGCTGCCCGCAGGGAGAACAGCTCCGGCGGCAATGCTGGGTGTCTGTCCCCCAGCAGGGCTCACCCTGCTCCTGCCCGGCGCCAGTGCCAGCCCACAGCAGCCTCCTGGTCTGCTTTCGGGTGCTTTTTGGGAAAAAGAAAGCTCATTTTCCTGAGTTTGTTGTTCTCATTGAGGTCCAGGCCGGTGGCTGTCGGTACCGCAGCTGGTCTGAGGCGGTGTTCGCTCCTCTCCGGGGTGCCCGTGGGAGCAGCCCTGGGTGATTCCTCTCTTGCCTTTGCAGGGAATTGGGAACACGTTCCAAGGAGGAGCCAACTGCATCATGTTCGTGCTGTGCACGCGGGTGGTCCGGGCTCGGCTGCTCTCCCTCCTGTGCTGCGGTCACTGTGACGAGCTGGACTGGCCTGCGCAGGGGTCCAACAGCTCCTGGCAGCACCCACAGCCCCACAAGGACAAGGACGTGCCCAGCCCCGAGCAGACCAAGCCGCTGCTCTCCAGCACCTGAGCTGCCTCTGCTGCTGATTCCTTCGGTCATGGTAAAAACCCAGCGGGAGCCTTTCCTCCTCCCCGGCCTGTGCACAGAGCGGAGGGGTGGGAGCAGTGACAGGGGGCCTCTGCTGCTGCTCTGGGGGGTCCCAGTCTGACTCCGCAGCCCCCATCACGCTCCCAAACCATTCACGGGACTGCTCTGCTCCCTCTCCCCTGAGCTGTTCCTCGAGCCTGCAAAACGAGGAACTGAACTGCAGGGCTGTCTGGCCCACAAGGACAGGACACCAGTCAAAACCGAAGAGGAATTGGTGGCTGTTTTTAATGTGAAATGCCACGTGCACACACATTCCGTCAGTGCTGCCCAGATCAGATGTTCAGCGCCCCAAGTTTTCCCCACAAGGGAAGGCAACCCCTGCTGCCAGCATCACACAAGGGAACAGAGGGGGAGTGATTCACCCAGGCTTGCTTAGGAGGTGTCTGGGAGGAAAAATTTGACAGAAGCTCTTCATTTCAGGTGCAGGACTAGGCACTGATGTCCTTGCGTTGGTCTGGTTGTGTAAGCACCTCGTCTCCTGGAGCTTGACCTCAGGAGTGATCATGGCAGAATTTATAGGGGTGTCAAACTTAATGTGGGCTTCTGTCTGTGAATCAGATATTGATGGAGCTCTTTGCAGTCCCAGAGTGCAGCTGAAGGAGGTAAAACCCAGAGCAGCTGTCCTGGCTGCCCAGATGGATGTGCTGGGATGTGCTGGGATGTGCTGTCTCCTCAGGCAGACTGTGAAACCCTCTATGAAAGGGCACTTTTGTGCTTACCTTGCAGGTCACGCTCAGTCCAAAGGGTGAGTCTGAAGGGCAGGATGCCTGTGAGGGCCCTGGGGCACGGCAGGGATCAGAGTCCTGGGTGGGAGGCAGGCTGTTGGGAATGGCAGGGCTCTGAGCAGACCTCTCTCCGTACACCTGCTTCTCCTCCTCCCAGACCACACAGCCCAAAAAAACAAAGGACTTTTTATTTGTCATCAGTTGATGTTTTTAATTGGTAGAAGAGGTTTTTGCAGAGGGAGCAGGAGCCTGGGAGGGAGGGCAGCTGTCAGCCCCGCTGCTGCAGGCCCCCGGCTGTTCCAAAGCTGCTTTATTGGCCCATTTTAGTCACATTTACAGCAGGCAGCAGTTACGTGGTGCAGACTCCTAGGGGACTGTGGGCAGAGGTGAGTCCTGCTGTTTCCTGAAGCCTTGGCATTAACTTTATAATGATATTAGTATATTTAAGCCCTGTTGTGCACAGGCTGTGTAAACACGGGGAGCCCTCAAGAGCTCATGAGCCCATTTCGTGGGGCTGCTGAATGGCTCTGCTCTTCAGCATCCCTGGAGTCTTTGAAAGGTAGATGGAAGCATCTTATCTTTGCCACAGATGACTTCAAGAGGTTTTTTTTCTCCTTTCAAAAAGCTTTTTAAAACTTCTAAAAGCTAAGTAGCAACCTTGATAGCTCAACCTCTTGTGAATCCCACAAGGCTTGGAAAGAGGAGCTGTGTTAAACTTCTTGCAGAAAGGTGGGATAGACATTTTTAAATTTTATCAGACTTAGTATTATGCTGTGTTCAGGGGTTTTTTTGGAGCCAGCCCTGAAGAGAGAAAGTAAAAATTGTCACCGACTTGGCTTAAGGGAAAACAAAACAGCAGAAAAAACAACACAAAACATAATCAAAACAGATTCCATGTTCTCAGCCTGCCTTTTTCCATTACAGAGCTCTGAGAAATGCCTTTGGAGGAATGTGCCAGGGTTACATTTCCAGCTCCAGGGGTTCAGGGAAGCTCTGGGTTTTAAACACCAGCTCTGGGCTGCAGCACCTGCGCTGACACACGGGGAAAGTCTGGGACATCTCTGACATCCTCAGGCCAGAGAGAGAAAAACAGCCGACAGGGAAGCTCTTAGAAATGTCTGTGATTCCTGACACGGCAGCTGGGAGCAGCCCGAATAGGAACAGAGGAGGAAGAGCAGGGGAGGGGTGTGGAAGTGCCTGGCTGCTCCTGGCAGGGCCCCCTCTGTCCCTGGACCAGGTGTGAGTGCAGGGGAGCTGCCTCAGCTGGCTCTGGAGGTGTCCCTGACCTCTCCCCTCGGGCACGGGCTGGGGGATTTCAGCCGGAGGGGCTGAGGTTGGGGTGCCGGGCCGTGCCTGTTGGGCTGCTGCGAGGTGACAGCCCCGGGACCCCCGAGCCGCGGCCAGCCCCTTCCCCTGGGCCAGGGCGAGCCGTGCGGGGGCTGCGGGGCGGGGGGACAGCCCCGGAGCGTGACTGCTCCTCGTTCCGTGCAGGTGCGGGATGGAGCCGGAGCCCCACAGAGGGAGCCACAGCCCGGGGAAAGCGCCCGGGAGCGGCCGAGCGCAGGAGAGGTCCCGCTCCTCATCGCGCACCGCAGCCTCCGGTCCTCGGCATCCTCTGGGAGAGGCTGCACCCGGCTCATCTCCCCTCCTTCCCCTCACCCTCCCCTGTAAATCCCAAAACTTGTTCGTGGTTTTGCTTTTCCGCCTGGCGAGGCCGGAGCGTGGCGAGTTCCAGGGCGAACAAACACCGCGGTGGCAGGAAAACTGCGGGAGCTGCTGGACGGGCTGTCCTGGGCGTGGATTTCAGGCGTGGGGTGTGACCCTTCCCAGGAGCTCCAGCCTGGCTCCTGTTCTTCGCTCAAACGCGGACAGCGCCGTGCCAACGAGTTCCGTTCGTGTCGGTGACGGACGGTTCCTCTGGATGGTCCGTCCCTCCTCCTCGGTGGCCAGGGGCCGTCACCACCGGGGTTTGTGGGGGCACCACGGGGTCGTCTCCTGGGGGAATGGGAGCCCTGCAGGCTCCCTTGGTGCTCGGGGATTTGGGGCTGTACCCCCAGGCTCCAGCAGGGACAGCCCCTGCCAGCAGCAGGACAGAGCCTGGCTCCGAGCCCCAGAGCTGCTCTGCCTTGCCTGTGCCTCGGGGGTGTTGTGTCGGACTGGGGAGGGGATGGGGCTTTGTTTGCTGTTCGGAGATCATGGTTTGCCTTATTCACAGCTCCTCACTTGCTCGGTTTTTAAGTATTTTCTCCAACTTTTACGAAATAAAGTTCTGTTTCTTCTGCCCAGCACTGCATTTGTGCAGCAAAAATAGGATCTGGTTTGGTTCTTGGTTCCAGAGCCGCAGCTCTGCTGCTGCTCCCCGCAGAGTCCTTGTGGATCCAGCCCTTTCCTGTTGCTGGGAGTTCAGACCACCAAATCCACCTCTTCCTTGTTTGATTGGGAGCTGTCTGTACAGCTGAGAAAGCAGTGTCTGTGTATGATTTATTTTCAGGCAGATCATTTATTTCTTAAATCCTTGTTTCACCCCAAGGCCCCGTTGCAGCTCAGGGGCCCAGAGCGTTGAGTTGGCCTTGCCTGAACAGGCGATTCCTTCCCCAAATGCAGGTGAGAAGGTGCTGATGGCACCCGTGGATGTGTTCTGTGGGATGTCTCCTCAGGGTGGGCGTTGCAATGAGCACTCTGCAGCGTGGCCGGCTGCCAGCTCCTGCTCAAACATCACCTTTCAGAGCTCACCACTGACGTTCTCCAGCAGATTTACTGTCCTGGAAACTAAGCTTGCCCTCTTAATCACTTTTTTTCTCCCCAAAAGACATCAGGGTTTCATGGGATCCAGCCTTGAGCACAGACCATTAGGCTGAGAGTAAATAAATCCCTGCACACGTGCAGGGGAGCTCTTAGCATGAGGTGGGTGAGGCCAGAGGAGACACCAGAGCGGAGCTAAAGTCTCCAGGCACACACGGGCTGGGGTGAAGAGCAGATGAAAGAACCTTGATACGTGCTGCAGCTGAAATGGAAAATGTGCTTGTAAAATGCCTGTAAAATCAGGTTTTTGCTTGTTCCCGGCTTTGTCCTTTGCCCAAGTCCAACAGGATCCCAGCTGCTGAAGATGGCACACCCCTGCAATTGCTTTGGAAATCCAAGCAGCTGATTTACCATCCTGTCTCCCTTCATCGACCTCTCCCAACATCATGCCAGTGCCAATTACAACCTTACAGATGTTGTTACCAGAGTCTTGCTGTGTTTGGAAAATATTCAAACTGTTCTGCTGCCATAAGCAAATGTTTACTCTGATGAAGGGTTTTTGATGCCAAACATACGCGTTCTCTTTGATTCCTGTGTGTTTCGAGACTATTTCTCCAAGTTCAGGAACAGAGCTTAAAGACCATGGTAGGGAATTTTCCTTCCCTGTATTTACGGAGTGTCAGAGCAGCTGTCATTCTGCCAAGAGCTCCCAGGGGTTGGTACTGTCTTTAAAGAACTGGAATTCCATGGCAGAAATTTGTCCTCTCTGCATTTTCCCCACCTCTGGGGCAGAATTTTCCCTCTTGGCTGAAGATGTGTAAAGGTGAGGGCAACGGGAGTTGCTGAGTGAGCTGTGGGCTCAGCAGCCTTGACACGGGAGCGTGCTTGAGGCGTGATCCCCATCAAGACACCTTGGAACAGCGTCCTTCGGGTTGTTCCCTAAAAATAAACACAATAAAAGAGAAATGCCAATAAGTCTGGGGACTAAATTCCACCACCCTGAGAGCAGCAGGGCTCTGTTCCTCTTCCTGCTTTGGGGCACGATGCTTTCATGTGGAGGAAAGGGTGCTGCAGCCAGCCAGGGAAGGCGTGCAGGACACGTGGCAAAGAGCTGCTGCTCAAGAGGATGCCTTTCCTTTTCTTAAAGATAGACAGACCGATAAACGGGAGGTTTGGTTCCAGTTTCTCCAGCTGCTGGGGATGTCTGTGAACTTTGCATCTCTCTGATAAACCCTGGGAGTTGTAGTGGATGATTAACAAGGTCCCGGGCTGTTAAAGCAATCCCGTAGCAGAGGAGGTTAATACCGAGCCAGCAGCACGTGGTGCACCTTTTGCACGAGGAGGGAAAGGAACGCGGGTGCTCTGGAGGAGACGCTGTCACAGCCCCGGCTCTGGGGCTCGGAGCAGCGTGGGAGTGCCTGAGCCAGCCCGTCCGTGCCAGGTAGGACGGGAGCAGACGTGGGTTTGTGGCTGCAGGGGGGTCGATGGGGTTCAGCTGCCGTGCTGCGGCTCAGGGCAAACACCCTCTCTGTTGCCAGGGCTGCTCCCTGATGCTGCAGTTGCTGGGCAACATCTCCAGCTGTGCCCTCCACAGCTGCCCAGGAGCTGCAGCTCTGTAGACTCACCTCGTCCATGCAGAGATATCGGGGGAAATGGGCTCATTTTAGCAACTTTGGTGATAAGTCTGCCTCTTCTGGTTGGAGAGATGAGCCTGTGCCCCCTGGAACTGGGCAGCACCTCTGTTTGAGACAGGATCTGGTAAAAGAACATCTGACCCTGGCAGCAGACTTGAAAGAAAAATGAATTGAAGACATGGGAGAGTCAGGCAGAGGAAGGGAATGATCAGCCTCAGTGCCTTACCCCAGCTGATAGTGCCTGTCAGTGATTGGATGTGTTTGGAAGAGTCACAGAAGGGGTTTTTCTGGGCAGGGCATTTCCATTCCCTGCCGTGGCTGCCTTGGCTGGAAGAACCTGTGCTCAGCATCTGAGATTCAAACACCAAAATGAAGCTGAAAGGAGAGAAGCAGGACGGCTCCGAGGGCAGCGAAGGTGCAAAGGGGGTGAGTATGTTGGCTGCCTACTTCCAACCCGGGTCTCTTGCAGGGATACAGAATAAGCACTGGAGATCTGTAGGTGCCTGTAAAGAGAGGAAAAGACCATGATCTTTTGGGCTGAAATATCCACAGGGAGAGCAGAGATGTTTCTGTTCTTGAACCCAGTTTGTGTCTGTCCGCAGCGCAGTGTTGCACTGAGTCTCGTGATTGTCTGCAGCTCTCTCCTACCCTGTAACTTCTGAGTCACTTTTCCCTTGTGTGTGTGTTTCCTTTCCTACTTTCTAATCAGTTTTAGGCTGCAGATGCTTCTGGACGGGGCTGCCTTTCGCAGCAGTGTTTGGGGAGTCTTGCACAACGCGATGCTGGGGAATGCCAAAGGTTTTCCTGAAAGTGCTGGATGTCAATAATTAACACCAGTGGCTCTTTTGAGCTCCCGGGATTTGGTTGATGGGAACAAGGCAGCTGCTTTTCATCACCAATGGGAGAATGTCAGCAGTCTCCTCCTAGAAAATGGACCTGGAAGCCTCAGCTTCCTCCTGATCCTTTGAGATCAACTTGAATTCCGATCTCCCGTAGCACCTTACACTCTGCAGATCCCTGGAGCCGAACTGCCAGAGGTTCTGAGCCATGGAAAGAAGCACCAGCAGCTTTTCAGACGAATGTCCCATTAGGGAAATGACAGAGCCCTCGTGTGGGACCCGAGCTGAGTGCTGGGACGGAAAACCTCGCAGACATTAAGGCTGGTGACGGTGGCAGCAAACGAGACGAAAATGAAAAATGACTTTATTGATGTAGCAGCAACGGGATGCATTAGCGAGCTATAAAACCCAGCCAAACAAAACCCCAACAACCCGGCTCTGTCAACAGCCTGGGGGCTGAGCAGCAACTAAACTGTTGCGAAAAGCGAGTCGTTGGAGCTGTTTGTAGCGCTGGGAGCGTGTGCCCACAGCAGGGTGTTTGATCCCGCTCCAGATGGCCATTCCCCTCCTCTGCTCCAGTGCAAAGTGCAGTTCTTGTAACCCTCACCCGAGCCCTCCGCGAGCTGCTTGGATAAGTTTTAATTGGCTTCAGTTAGATCCATAAACAGCTCTGTCCCAAAATGCAGAGGAAGAAAAAATGAACAGGAAAGGGATTTTGCCACTTGATGCAAAAATCACTTCTTTCTAAAGCTTTCCTGTGCCAATATCCTGTGCTGTTCCACTAGCCAATTTCCGTGTTGGGAAAAGAATAATTGCATGCAACCTTTTTCCCTGCGGGGTGGTGTTTTAAGAATGATAACTTGAAAAAAAATTAATCATCCAAATGATTCATCAATACCAGCAAAGCAGAGTGAATTACTGTAATGACTGTGGGCATATCAAGCAGAACAAAATGGCTTGTAATGGAAACAACCCACTGGGCTTTTCTATGCAGTAAAATGAAGGGAAAAACACAGAAAGCAAGACTTTGGGTGTTTCTTTGTTTTTACTGAATGTTATTAATGCCTAAAAGCCAGACCCACTTCTGAGGTGGTGGTTATGTTTTTGTCTTTCCCTCCGCAGAAAATGACACTCTCCCTGGCCCTGGTAGCTCTGATTTCTGCGTTTGGATCTTCCTTCCAGTACGGCTACAACGTGTCTGTGATCAACTCTCCTGCCCCGGTGGGTTGGGCTTGGGAGCAGGGTCAGAGCAGAGCAGGGCAGGTGTAGAATTATGTACATTAAATGCACTTGGAGGGTGTTTGTGGGCAGGGGCTTGTCCCCTCTTTGTGCTCGGGACAGATGGGCTGTGGGGTGCCTCCCCCTCTGGGAACCAGGCACGTCCTGTAGGGCAGGACAGCCTGTAGGAACAGTTATCCACCCCAGGCTTCTCCATCCCTCCCTTGCATTCGTTTCCCAGCTCACCCAATCTGGTTTTTTATCAAGACAGTTGCTTAGAGCTTTATGGCGTTCGTTATCTGCCTTTTACAGCGTGGAATTGTATTCGTTGTTCTGAGCGTGCTTTGTGTTTCGTTCCAGTACATGCAAGACTTTTACAACAGAACCTACATGGACAGGACGGGAGTGCCCATGGACAGCAGCTTCCAGACGCTGCTCTGGTCCCTCACGGTGTCCATGTTCCCCCTGGGTGGCTTGTTTGGGTCCCTCATGGTGTGGCCTCTGGTCAACAACTGCGGCCGGTACGTGAGGGCCGTGCCCGAGGTCCTGCCCCGAGCTTTGGGATCAGATAAGGCTCATCCCATGGGGACTCCACCTTGCCCAGCCCTTCAGGAGCACGAAATTGCCACGCACACCTTGAGGCCAAAGCAGGCGGGATGAGGGTGAATTGCTGGGCTCAGCCACGGGCGCTGCCTCCCCGGTGTAAAGGAATTCGTGTGGTTCTGGTATGGCCGAGGGCTGGGCACCGAGCCAGGCAGAGCACGGAGGGAAGCCCTGGGATCCCAGATCAGGCCCAGCTTCTGCTGCTCAGGTTTCCTGAGAAACTCCACTTCTTTCTGGAAGCCTTCATTGCCTGCAGGACAAACGTGACAATTGCCATTTTCTCCTTGCTCAGTGTTTGGGACGAGGATTCATTTGAGTTTTGGGCAGCGTGGCACAGAGGGGATCTGTCTGCACCTTAGAAACACCCAACTGACTCTGCCTCCTTTCCTGTTACTTCGCAGAAAGGGCACTTTGCTGATAAATAACCTCTTTTCCATCGCTGCTGCAGTCCTCATGGGAACCTCGGAGCTGGCAAAAAGCTTTGAAGTAATCATCCTTTCCCGCGTCGTCATGGGAATATTTGCCGGTAAGTGGATGGTAAAGGGAGAGCAGTAAATACTCCCTGGGCTGTGTAAAGGTGTTTTATTCTGCCAGCAGATGCTCTCACAGGTAGCACGCTTCAGAATCTGCATGACAAGGCTGTGCTTTAGCAGTGGTGCAGAAGCACCGAGGATCTTTGGGAGATAATGGCCCCGGGACTGGAATTGAAGCTGCAGGGAGGAGATGTGTGCTTGTAAATGCAGCCATAAACATCTGCTGGGCGCTGCAGCCCCCACAGCCAGCAAACCTGCTGAGGACAATCTGTTTTCCCAGACAACTCAAAGCAGATAGGCTACTTTTTTTTCCCTTTTTAACATAGCCAGAATAATCCATCAAAACCATTGCCAGAACCAATAATCCAGTCCTGGAACTGACTGTTCCTCCCACAGGAGAAAAGAAATGTTAAAAGGGAGAGCAAAGGGCTCAGAGCCGCTGGATTTCCTGCAGAGATAGAGGGAAGCCAAGGATATCTGTGTGTTGCTGGGGTGAGGGGCTTTACTGGAGCCTCAGTACCAGGGGACAGACAGAACCATGCCGGCTGTCCCAGCAGAGCCAGGGCTGTCAGGGTCCTAAGAGCATTTAGGCTCAATTAACTGGCTTTGGGCTGGCGAGACTGGCACACTCCATGGTTTGTTAATGAGCTGGGATAGCCTGTAAAGACAAATTTCCTGCCTTAGCTCACCATGTAATTGCTGCATTTACAGATCAAGTTGCTTTCCCGAGCCAGTTTCTTGTTTTCCTTTTTTTTTTTTTAGCCCAACGGTTTTATTTTGGCTTTTGACTCCCTTGAACCTGGCAGCTGCTCTCAGCACTGGAGCTTGGAATAAATGCTAAGGGTCCTGTTAAATGTGATCCCTCTTTCCAGTTATTTATAACCCACAAACAAATCCAGCCTGGCTGCCCTGACTTGTCCTTCTCGGGCTGACCTCACCTGAACTGTGGATGTTGTGCCTGGGGAGGAGCTGGGAGGATCTCAGTGTCACCCTCTGGCACTGGTGGCACTTGTTTCTGTGCCTTTTACGCCTTTTAGCTTTCAAATACCAGCCTGATCACCATTGTAACCCCCGGCTCCTGAAGCCTAGGAACTCTAGAAATGTCAGATAAGAGTCTGCTGTGGTCATTTGATTCCAGGAATTTGGGGGCTGCCGGGATTTACGGCGTAAGCACAGGAGCTGGCAGCTCGCTGGGGTCACTGTGGGCAGCCCTAGAGTGTTCCTCAAAATAACTCGTGTCCCTGGTGTCCTTATTAGAGCACAAATACCTATTCCAGCAAGCCACCTGCGAGATACCTCGGCCCAGCAGAGCTCCCAGCACTGCATTACTGAGCAGGGAGTTTTTAAAAGCTGACACAAATTCATTTCCTTCCACTTTCACGTCGGCTTGTTTGGATACTGATTTCTCTTCTCGTTTTAGAGGAAGCAAAAGTTCCTCTCTTACACTTGGAGTTTGTTTCCAAACCTGAAGCAGCACAATTTTTCTTTGTGTGTCTTGTGCTGCTCCTGGCAGATGCTGCTGGGGGAAATCTGCTTTCAGGAGGATGAACACTGAGAGCCCCCAAATCATCTGCTGGCTCCGTAGGCAAGGCAGCCTCCTGCTAACCCTGTCAGACTCCAAAAATGCTTTGCTGCCCAGCAGGTGATAATCCAGGCACTCGAAGCAGAAGGGTTTGAGTGTGAAGTTTCTGCACGTCCTGTGGTTCACCAGGAACCTCTTTTGTTCCCCATGGGGAATCAGAGCTGCACGTCTAACACTGCTCTCTTAACTGCTAGGTCTGGCTTCCAATGTGGTTCCCATGTTCCTGGGAGAAATGTCCCCCAAAAACCTGCGAGGTGCCATCGGGGTGGTCCCGCAGCTCTTCATCACCATTGGCATCCTCGTAGCTCAGATCCTTGGTCTCAACAGCATCCTTGGCAATGCTGAAGGTAAAGCTCTGCCTCGGGACTTCTCCGTGGGCTCCACAGGGGGAGGATTTCTCTCAGCTGACGGCTCGTGTCCTTGCTGCAGGGTGGCCCGTGCTGCTGGGGCTCACTGGGATCCCCTCCCTGATTCAGCTCCTGACATTGCCCTTTTTCCCCGAGAGCCCCAGGTACCTGCTCATACAGAAGGGCAACGAAGAGCAGGCACGGAGAGGTACAGTGCATCCTTTCACAGACGGGGAGGTGGGGTGGGATGGATCTGACCGTGGGACGTGGCTGACAGCAAGAGAGTGTGAAATCCTCTGCTGACACGCTGCTGGGGGGTGGAATTCTTGGAATACTGCTCCTCTCCCTGTGTGTGGGGATCCCCAGGCTCCCACCACGGAAGCACTGCTGTCCGGGGTCACACATTGCTCTGCCTTGGTCTGAAGCAGGAGAGCTCCCTGCAAACCTGGGGCTCATCACTCACCTTGCTCTCCCCACCAGCTCTGCAGAGGCTGAGGGGCTGGGAGGACGTGGACGGTGAGATAGAGGAGATGTACCAAGAGGACCGGTCCGAGAAGGAGGAAGGGCAGTTCTCTGTGCTCAGCCTGTGCACCTTCAGGGGCCTGAGGTGGCAGCTCATCTCCATCATCGTCATGATGATGGGCCAGCAGCTCTCGGGGGTCAATGCGGTGAGTGGGGAAGGCCAGGGGGGTACAAACACAGGGGTGGGACTGCAGAGGGGGTGATGGGGGCAGTGCTGACACAGGAGAGAAAAACTGTGCGTGCCCCTTCACCCAGGACACACCCAGTGTCACCCTGGAGTGGGTTAACCCTGGCCAGTACCAAATCCATGGGCGAGGTACAGGGTCAAGCTGCCCTGTTAAGGGTGACTGGAATGGTTTCAGAGCAAAGTGCTCATGCCCAGACCCAAACACCAGTGCCTCCAGAAAGGGACTGATTCAGTCCTCAGGCTTCTGGGCACCAGTGCCTCCAGAAAGGGACTAACTCAGTCCTCAGGCTTGTGGGCACCAGTGCCAGGATTTCAAGCAGCCAAAAGGGGATTGTCCTGTTCTGCCTCTGGCCACGTATGGACGCAGCTGTGGTTCTGCTGCAGGTCTTCTACTACGCAGACAGGATCTTCGAGTCAGCAGGAGTGGACAGCGGCAGCATTCAGTACGTCACCGTGTCCATAGGCGCCATCAACGTCATCATGACTGGGCTTGCTGTAAGTTCGTGTTGGGGCTCTCCGAGTTCAGGCTTGTGCGGCCTCCCCTGCCCCTGTTTAAATCAGGCTGTGCTCATGGAATCCCGCAGTCACAGAATGGTTTGGGTTGGAAGGGGCCCTAAAGACCATCTCGTCCCGAAACCTTCCCCCAGAGAGTCGTTTGCACGCGCTGGGAGATGCATTCCATGGCAGACGCCCTTGGATGAAAACATCTGCAGCCAGTGCTGAGCCCCTGGTGTCACCCCTCTCCCGTCTCTTCCAGGTGTTCATCGTGGAATCCCTGGGGAGGAGGATCCTTCTCCTGGCTGGCTTTGTGCTGTGCTCTGCCTCCTGTGCAGTGTTAACTCTGGCCCTCAATCTCCAGGTGTGTCCGAGTGGCTCAGGCGGTCCCAGCCATGACTTCTGGACTTCCCAGGGGGAGCAGGCTGTTGGGATATTTGGAGGATGCTTCTGCACCCTGGGGAGGAGGGGACAATAGGAAAGGTCTCTGTACCTGTACACCTACCAAGGGTAAAGCCAGGAAAAGCTGGGATCCTGCTTGCCTGAATGCTCCCTCCAGGATGTCACGTTCATAGTCCCTGCTGCATCCCTTTGGCAGCAAGGATCATACCCAGGCTGGAATTTCTGTGTCTGATTATGGGCACGCCTGGCACTGGAGGGGCTCTCTGCCTTCAGAATGCCTTCAGATCTTACTGGGGATAGTGCCTGGAATGTGCTGGTGATGTTCAGACAGGAACCACGTCTAACCTGTGATCCAATCCTTGCAGTCCACTGTCTCCTGGATGTCCTACCTCAGCATAGCCTGCGTCATCCTCTACATCATTGGACACGCCATTGGCCCCAGTAAGTACCCAGAGCCTGCCCAGTCTCCCCCACAAGCCAGGTAAAGCCAAGGGCTGTGTTCAATTTCAACCCAAAACCTTTGTGGAGCTCATCCAGGGAGGCTGAATTTCATCTCCGTGTGGCCATGCCCCATGCAAGTCATTTAATTACCCTGCTTTTCTCTTCAAATTTAATCCTTGTTTGATTTACTGGGTGCTTCTAAACACGGATAGTTAGAAACCACTGTCTGCCACTGAAATGAGCGGTCTAATTAGGAATTCAGAGTGAAGGGGTTGCCTTTGGGATTTCCTCACCTGCAGCTGCCTTGCAGGTCCCATTCCTGCTGTGATGATCACGGAGATGTTCCTGCAGTCGTCCCGACCCGCGGCGTTCATGGTGGGGGGCTCTGTGCACTGGCTGAGCAACTTCACCGTGGGGCTGGTGTTCCTCTACATGGAGGTAAGAGCCAACCACGGCGCCAAACCTCGCCTGAAAATGGGCCTCTTCCCCCCTGTGCTCTTGCAGAGAGGCTTTGGGGAGATGTAAATGCACTTGTTGGCTCCCAGAACCTGTGTGGGACCGTGTTAAGGGCAAGAGACTGATGTTCATCAGCATTTTCTTATCACACCTGGCTGTCGCACAGGCTTTAAAAGAAAGCGGTTTGACTGCCAGGTAAATGTCTCATCCTGAGCTCAGGAGCGTGGAAAAGATGGCGAATTCCCCATCTTCCACTGCAGGATGTGCCTCGGGGGGACAATTCCAGCTTTTGAGATCTGGGTTCAGACTGCCCCCAGCAGCAGTGACCCATAAACTGCTGCAGTCCCTGCCTTTAACCTGTGCAAAGGGAGCTGCTGAGTTTAGTTTGATTTATGGAGCAGACCCTCACCCTCCTTTCTCAGCAAGTTTCCAAAAAACCTGTGGTGGTGGTTTAATCCAGAACCTAAAACCACCCCAACTCTGAGTTGTTCAAATCAAAATCTGTGGCTGCATTTTCCGTAGCCAGTGCAGGGTTCAGCGTGTCCAGAGCAGGTAATTCCCACCTGGAATGTTGTCCTGATCCCTGCTCTCTCCTGTAGGCTGGGCTGGGGCCCTACAGCTTCCTCATCTTCTGTGCCATCTGCCTCGCCACCATGATTTACATCTTCTTTGTTGTTCCTGAGACCAAGAATAAAACCTTCATGGAAATCAACAGGATCATGGCCAAGAGGAACAAAGTGGAGATCCAGGAAGACAAAGAGCTTAAAGATTCCTTCCCCCTAGGCAAGAGGGAGGAGAAGACAGCACTCTCCAGCAGTGAGATGTGACCCAGCTGAGCTTGGCCTGACAGGATCTGTTCAGCAGGAAAACAAACACAGGGATTCCTCCTTTGATGCTGATCTGAGAATCGTGGAACTGTTAAGGCTGGAAAAGACATTTAAAATCAAACCCAGCCACAAACCTGATGCTGCCAAGTCCTCCTCTTGTCCCAAGGAAAGGGAAATGTCCTCAGCCAGCTCAGTTCTGTGACCAAGCAGCCAATGGTACGAGGTGATTTGTGTCCCTGGTGTCCTGACTGACACATCCCGGGGGACACGAGCCAGCCCTCAGGCTGGGTGTGGGGCAGGTGTGTGCAAGGAGTGCACTAAATTCCTCTGAGGAACTTGTGTGTTTGAGGGTCCAGCAAGGGGAAATTAAATTTCATTTGTTGTATCAGTGTGCTGCCCTCTGTTTTGAAAAAAGCAGAATTGTTGAACAGCCCGGCACAGATTTTGTGTGGTTGATGGAGAATCCTCCACATGATTTACTTTAACCTTAGAAAATTAGTTTATATATATAAAATATCCCTGGCCACAAATTTGGGATATAAAAATGCTGGAAAAGGAGCTGTTTCTGTCTCTACATCCACTACAGAAAAGAAGGCAAAGTCGTGTCCTCAGCTGAGGCACAGGGATTGCACAGGACCTGTCCTGGGACCTGTCCTGCCAGGGCTTTACATCCCCCTTCCTGTGGGATATGACTGCAAGGGAAGGGCTGGTGAGGTGATGGTGGCAAACAGAAGGAAGGACACATGCAGGGAAGATGGAGAGAAACTGAGACTGGGTGAAGGATGGGAGAGAAGTTTTATTTGAGAAAGTGGCTCCTTTGACCAGAGAGCAGCTCTTTGGCATGAAGAAAGATCCATATATGGGGATCTAAATCAGCCCCTTGGCAGGGATGTAACAACCCAGGGTGCTGGACTGTGCCAAATTCTGCAGTTCTTTGCCTCCATCTCACTGATGGAGGCTTTGCTCTCTTGGAAAAACACCCCAGAGCACCAGCAGGTGCCCAGTGAGCCTGTACAGAGCAGGAGCAAAAACAAGCAAACAATCTCAGTTTTTCTCAGCTCTCCCAACAAACAGTTCGGGTTCTCTTGGTGCCTTAAGGAGAACAGAGGCCGGGCTCAGTGGCAGCTGGTGTCAGGCTGCAGGAGCACCCCCCCGAGGAGGGCCATGGGGGTTTGTCCCCAGGCTATGACGTCCCCCTGGAGCTGCCCCGGTTTGCACAGCGCCAGCGCCCGAACCTCGGCGGCGCCGAGGACTCGGCTCCACAGGTTCACCTGCGCCATCCACCCGGCAAAGCCGTTGGAGAACGTCCCCAGCAGAGTGTCCCTGTCCTTGCCGAGGACGAGCGTCCCCCCAGCCCGGCTCACGTACCCCTTCTGGACGCTCTTTGCTCTGCCAGCTGCTCCGTTGAGCCAGAGGTTGGCCGTGCCCGCCTGGGAGGCCCAGGTCACGCAGTGGTGCAGCCAGTCCTGCGCCTCGTGCTGCAGGGGGAAGCTGAGGAAGTGGCCCCCGATCCACAGCCCCAGCTCCGTGCCCACGGTCACCACCAGCTCGTGGTCACTCTCCCCAGTGGAGTAGGACAGGATGGTCTGGCTGCCGGCGGGCTGGGCTCTGCTCCAGAAACACAGGGTGAAGGCTTGGAGGGACACGGCACGGAGGGGATGAACCTCCACAAAGCTCTCGATGCTTTCCACGGGGAAGTAGAAAGCTGGAAAGGTGCTGGATTTCGTACCTGAGATAACCAAAAAGCCAGCAGTTACGTCTCCTGTAAATAAGCCCAAATCCTGGAGAACACACCCACAGAACTGAGGGCTGTGTAGTCTGAGCTTCCCAGTTACTGGTGTGTGTTGTGCCAGCAGGGAAGGGGCTTGAAATGATGAAAAGCTGAGCTGAGCTCCCCCACTCAAATGTTTGGGAAAATCACCTTTTTACCTCCTTCCTCCCCTTTTCCCATGTTGTGTAAAATAGAGGGGATGACTGTTTATCCCAGGGAAACTGTGAGCTGAAATGTTTCACTGTCTGTAAAAATGTGCTCCCACGTGGCAGGAGAAAGCTGCAGCTGCTGTGGGAGTAGCCGAGTTAGGGCTGGCCTTGATGATGCTGTAGGTGAAGGATTTCCATCAGCAGGCCCAGACACGGGACAAAATCCTACCTGTGAGTGTCAGTACCAAATCCATCAACGATTTAGGCCACCAAGGTCAGCAGGGCACGGGCTCCCCATCCTCACAAGGTAAGCTGGACTCAACCTGCGTCTCTCACCTGCGTGGCTCAGTCCATTCAGCAACTCTGTCCTCATGTCTTGGAGCTGCATCTGGATTTGATCCAGCCTGAGGGTGAACTCCTCTGGGTGACACTGTGCTAGAGCAATCAGACAGCTGAACTTACCGAAGGCTGGGACCTACACGTGGTACATTTTCTAGCCTGAGCAAACCCTTTGTTTCACAACGCAGCTTCTCTCCCCTGTGCGGTGCCTGGCAGCTCAGCCAGAGCTGTTCCCACATGGTCCGTGCGCCGGACACGCCTGAGCTCAGGGTCCTGACGTGGTGCCAGGCAGCACCAGCGGCCCTGGAGGGGCGTGATGCTCCAAAGGCAGGGCTGGCACATGCCTCAAACAGGGCAGGGAGGCACACGGGGCACCTGCACCCGAGCAGGGACACTGCTGCTCCTGGACAGGGCATTCCAGCACATCCAGCCGAAATGATCCAAACCCGAACTATTTAACACCTTCCCCGCGGGTGTCTGTCCCTCCCAGCTGTGCTGGCTCCTGTGGCCCTTACCCTGGGCACGGTGGGCTCGGAAGGAGGCCTCCACCACGCGGCCCTGCAGCGGCTGCACGTGCCGGTAGTCGTTGCGCAGGGTGCGGTTGTGCCAGTCCAGCAAGGAGTTCTCCAGGAGCCGGATCTGGGGACAGGACAGGGACATCACAGAGGGCACGGGGACAGCAGCTCTGCCTGGAACTGCAGTGCAGAACGGGACAGGGACATCACAGAGGGCACAGGGACAGCAGCTCTGCCTGGAGATGCAGTGCTGAATGGGACAGAGATGTCACAGAGGGCACAGGGACAGCAGCTCTGCCTGGAACTGCACATCCTGCAGCTCGGGATTAGACTGAGTAACTCGTTAGAGAGGAATCCTCAGGGTCTCTTGCTGAGTAGCAGCGAGAGAAAGGAACAGAACGTGAGGGCTCTTATCAGCTAATTCATGATAAAGGCATTTGGCCTGGAGGGAGTTCTGAACACCTGCCTGATGATATGCATGGATGGAGATTTTGCTGCTATTCTGTACCTTTCTCACAAGTGCCTTCCAGCCTTTCCTGCCAAAAGGAGTGTTTCTTTTTCAAAGAGAGCACACTGTGATCTCCCCCCACTACTGTGGTCTCAGTTTTATCTTGTTCTTCTCCTGGAAGAAAATGTTTCTGATGCTTCTTTATTATTTATTAACTTAAAAGCGTTGCTTTCAGTGTAAGTCTAGACAAGGAAAACTCCTGAAATACCTCCTAAAATCTGCCAATTACTCTGTAATTATCTTAATGTTATGAATGGCTCTTTTTAGGTTTTTTTTTTCAGGGGGACTCTCTTGCAGTAGTTTTTGCCTTGTTAATTCTCACTGGTCTCTTCCTTTTTATAGTGCTTCAGAGTGGCTGAGATTAACTGAGCAGAGAGTTTTGTTATCAGTCACCAGAGCTCGGGTCACCTGCTACACAGCCTGACCCTGCTGCGACGCAGAATCACAGCCACCTGCAATTCCGGTTGCTTAGGAATCCATCCCAAAAGCTCTGCACGAGAGATGCCCTGAGAGCTCTTCTGCTCCCAAGACCCCTGGAGGACAGAAAAGGAAACGTGTGGAGGGCAGAGAAGCTGGTGGCAGCCAGCACTGACCTGTGTGTGTGACAGGACGACCGGGGAGTGGAAGATGGTCCAGACGACGCTCTCGGAGCACGGGGGGGTGGTCAGGGAGCCCTGGTACCTGTAGAAGTGTGCCAGGTTTTCTGGCAGCATGGCTTGGACGTCCAGAGAACCGAGTGTTGTTGATTGACCTCGAAAGGAAGCAGAGAGATGATATTAGAAGTGAATGGGGAGGGAAGAGAGGGGTGGAAGTGCCCTTAGAGCTGGGGATGGCAAATCCCTCTGCCCAGAGCACTGGCTCATCAGACCTTTGGTGGAACTGGATGGAGATGGAGAGGCATGAATGGCCCTTTCTGGCTCTGTGGTTTGTCATTTGGAGATACTGGGGGTGGTGGCAGCTGCTCTCAGTGCTCTGCCAGTCCCTGGGGGTGCTCCCAGGAGGGATCAGTGGGTGTGCAGGCTGCAGGAAGCTGATATTTGGTGCTGCAGTGCATTGCACAGACCTCCAGGATGTATTTATTGCTGCCCTGAGCACCTTCCCCATGGCCCTGGGCTGGGCTGGGCTGGAGTTGTGCAGGGCTGAGGATGCTCTGCCAGCAGAGCAGCAGGAACACATCTGCTGCCAGCCCCAGTGTGCACACGCGGGCTGAGAGAGCACCAGGGACAGACAAAGGCGCTCCCAGGTCTTACCTGCAAACCTGATTCTCGCCAGTTTGGAGATGAACTCGCTGTAGTAGGTGTTCTCAAAGTGCCCATCCTAAACACAGCACAGACACTCGGTCAAAGGGTGAGTGACCTGCCTGTCCTTCTCCCTGCTAATCAGCTCAGGGGGGCTAATTGATGAACTGGGAGACAAAGAAAACAAACACCACCAGAGATCTCCTGATAGGCCAGACAGTGCAGGGCACGGCCAGGTTTGCACAGCTTGGGCAGAATAGTGAACAGGATTCTTTTTTACAACTCTTAAATCTACACCGAATCAAGCGTTCCCACTGGCAAAGCAGAGCAAGGCATGGAGGCACAGCAGGGAAACCCCAGCTGCCACACCTGATATTCTTATATCTATATGTATAAAATACTGCTTATGGGGCAGTTTTCTGGGGCTCCCAAGGGGTATTGTGAAGCCCAGATGGCCCAGAGGAAGCAGCACAGCTTCCTAAAGAGGTGTCAGACACTGTCTCTTGGGACAGCTGTCCAAACCTGGCATGGGCTGCTCGTGTCTGAGGGAGGTTTGAGCACAGCCAGTGCCCCCTGCCCCCAGCCCAGGGTCACACCTACCGTGTACAGGAAGGCCAGCACAGCCAGCCCCTGGGGCTTGTCCTTGGCTTCTTCGAAGCTCGAGTAGTTGGCGGAGTTGTAGTGGACAATGTGCAGCTGCCGGGAGAGAGAGTCTTTCACCAAAAAGCGATGAACGGCTTCTGGGTGTTCAGAGGGACAGACTGAACCCAATTCCTGCTGTTTGTGCCCCATGCCAGGCCAAGGGGACCTTGGGTTTAACAGGTTTGTGGTGGCTGTGGGGGAGCAGCTCTCAAGGACACGAGTGCTCTTGCTGGGGCTTTGCTTGGAGCCTTCTGTGGCAGCACTGTCAGGCTCAGCCCTCCCACTGCAGCACCCACCCAGTGCCCTTGTGGGAGCCCTGGTGTCCCCCCGTGCCTCTGCATTGCTTCCTGCAGGCCCTGTGGGATGGAGCTCCCAATTTCCCAACCCAGAGCCCCCTCCCTGCAGCCCCTGTGCCACACGAACCTCGGCCAAGTATCTCATCCCGTCGATGGTGTGCTCGGAGCCGCTGGTCTCCAGGTCCAGCCCGCCCCAGTGCAGGTGCATCTGGACGGCCGTGTAGACACCTGGGAGCCCTCTGGAGATGTTCATGGTGGGTGGCAGATCGATCTGGACTGAAAAACAGCGGGATTGGAGACAGCAGTGGGTGCATTGGAGACAGCAGTGCCCATCCCTGTGGCGGTTCCTACAGTGCCAGTGGCACCCCTGAAACGAGCAGGCATGGTCATGACCCCGGTATGGGAGGAGAAACACTGAAGTTCAGAGCTGGGTGCGCTTAAAACCTTTCCTGGGCTCAGGCTGGTGCAGCACACCAGGCACAAGCAGGAGCGGGCACTCACCAGGGCCTGCAGGCTCCTTCTCCCCCTGAGCAGCTCTGGGTTTGGCTTCAGGCACCAATGAAAGTGCTCAGCTCTCACCCAGCACAGCACATCTTGCACTCATTTCTGCAAGACTTCCTTTCCAAGGAGGAAAAGGGGAATAGGAATCAACACAGCGAGTGGCCTTGTCTGTTACCCCCATTCCCAGTGTTCTGGACACTGCGTTTTTGAGGCCCAGCCACACTGGGAGAGCCCTGCAGGTCTGGAAAGGCTGTGTCACTGCTCAAAGGATTTGTGGAGACAAACCTCTTTTCTTCTCCTTGCCAAGGAGTAGTCACAAACCCTTTGTCTGCTGCTAATTCACCGCCAGAAATCATAGATTATGTTAATAAATCTAGGAGTGAAAGTGGAGAATTGCCTCATCTAAATGGAAGCCCCCAGCATGTTATAAAAACTATCCTTGCAAAATGCAGCACAGCAGATTATTCATTAGTCATAGTTTGGGTTTCTGAGGAGTTTCTTTTGTTTGTGAGCTGTTTATAGACAGACAAGATGAAAGCGTGTTTCCTTGTAATATCCCAAAGGGTCTAGAGTGGGAGGGATAAAAAAAATCCACCTTTTTCATAAGTTCCCTGCTGACTGCCTTCCATAATGAGGGTTATTTACTTCAAGCACCTCACCAGGGTTTCTACTTTCTACAAAACACAGCCAGGGAACGGTATTGTGAGTTTTTAACAAGCTTAAGGCTCCTCTAAGATATTCTAAGCAAATATTTGCTGCAAGCAGGAAGGTGGGGAATGGCCTGGCTTGCTGCTACTTTTCACCCCCGTGGAGGAGAGTGGGAAGTGTGAGTGCTCTGAGCTGGCAGTGCCTCGCTCCTGCTTTGCTCTGGCTCTGCCAGACGGTGGAGAATCAGCTGGGGCTGTGCTGAGTGCAGCTGAGCCTTCCCCAGCACTCCCGCTCTGCAGGTTGGCCTCTGTCCATCCCTGCCCCGCAGGGACAGCGCTCACAGCCAGCCTGGCTGCCCACCTCCGTCCCCTGAGGAGGCTGAGTTAATGAGGGGCACGCCCGAGGTCCCAGTTAAAGCTGCTCCAGGAGGGAGATGCACACATGGATGACATTTTAGTTTTTCAGAGCTGTGCTTGTCCTCGCTGCCAGCTGGAGGAACAACCCTCTTTAAAACGAAAAGAAAGCTCCAAATGCAAAAGGCTGTGTTAACCCGAGGCTCTCTGGGTGAGTGTCTGCACCCAGACTCACAACTACAGCAAACAGGCCTTATCAGGCGGGATTTAGCCTGATAACAGCGCGTGTGATAACACAGCTACAGGGAAGATGAACCGGGTTTCTTAGGTGAGACATTTGGGGCTTGGCTCTGAGAGCCTGTAAGGAGAGTCCTGCTGATCAACCCCTCGCCTGTCCCTTTCAGATCTGCTGAGTGTTTTCCCTGAGAGGTTCTGCTGCCCTGTCCCGTCTCACTGAAGCCAGTAGAAAAACCCAGCCTGCCTCACAGGAGCTGTGAATAGGGACGGCCGTTTGTCTTTGTGCTTTAGGAAACTGCCCCGCATCAGAAAATCATTGTTGGGAAGTTAACAAAAGGACAGGAAAATACACGCATGCAGTCAAAAAAGCTAAACCTGCAAGAATTAGTGTCTAGGCAGGCAGGGCGGTAGTGCTGACACGAGAGCTTCGAGCTGAGCGCTGAGTTTGTGCCGGCCACACAAAAGGAGTTACAGCTTTCAGGAACACCATCACAACAGTCTTCCTCTGCTGGCGTTTGTCTCTCATCACTCCGCTGCCCTGCCCTCACACCGAATTTCTCTCTCTTTGTTACAGAGAGGAAGAAAGAGCTGTCGTGCAGGATTGAGGAGCCCACAGCTTTACGTCCCCAACGCCTTCCCAAAACCACTCACCCTCTCTCCGCTGCAGCCGCTGGAAAATTCTCCCATCGCTCATCTGCAGTCCAAAGGCATTATCCCAACAGTACCAGCTGATGAATTATTTAGGCAATGAATTACAGATTGCAGCAGGGGAATCTGGGATCTCCTAAATTATAAGCCTCGCCCTGAAACTGTGTAGCCAAAGGCCAGGCTTTTAACACAGTGCTGTGTTTCAGTTTCCTTTCCTGAGCCCCCAAATACCAATCCTCTGGCTGTGAGGGGGGGATCCTCCTCTGTGTTGTACTCTGGGTGACCTACATCCAACCAAACCTGGGATGCAAAGGTTTCCATTCCTGTCACTTCTTATTAATGCACAGGCCAAAAGATGCATTTTTTCTGAATGCAGAGGAGTCAGTGTGCCCCAACCACCACCCACTGCTGCAGTCCTGCTGTCTCGTAGCACATTAAAGGAAAGGGTCCATCTAGAATTCTCCAGATGCGTTTTATCCCTTTTTCATGTCCAACAGAGAAAATACCTTGCAGAAACCTAGGTGCCTTTTATTTGCCTGGTTTATTTATGTATTTCTGGAGAGCTTTCCGGTGTGACTGAGGAAAACAGCAAACCTAAGAGAGCAGAACGAAGCGAGATGGCAAAGCAAGGCGAGTTCAAGAAAAGGGCATTGTCTGTGAATGCATTGCCACAGCTAAACCAGAAAATCTGCTCCTGCAGTGCCCTGAGCCTGACACCCCCCGGCCTTACCAGAGTGGCCATTGTTGGTCATCCTGAACTGGCCCTGCAAGGGCCCATCGTAACCACCGAGCTCCAGCTGCAGCAGCAGGGGGTTGTACCTCACTTTCCTCCTCTGGATGTCGATTGGAGATTGCTGCTTGCCAGCACAGTCTGGGAAGTGCTGTGCCCAGTGCTCTTCATCCAGCTCTCCTTCTCCTGGAGGGGAGGCAAGGGAGGGGACAGGGGAAGGGCTGTTAGTCAGGAGTCAGACCACTCTCCTCGCCTGCCAGCAGGAAATGCCAATCTAATTATTGGAGCACCAGGAGCTGCAGCCATAAAAGGTTGCTTTGCCTTCCCCAGAGTGAAAATACACATTATTGTGTCTGCGGGACAGCTGTGCTGCAAAGTAAGAAACCTGCATTGCAGCAGCAGCTCGACGATCGCTGGAGACCGAACCTCCACCAAAACAGAAGCGGTGTTCATATGGAAATGGGGATTTAAACGGGTCCCGACTGCCAGAGGTGTGGAATTGGCTTCTTAGCCAGTGTGAGTGAATAGGATCAGGGCAATAGGCAGGAAGGCTCAGCTTAGGATCAGGAACTGACAGCAATTAGCTATTTTTAACTAGGGAGGGAGCAACTGCAATACTGCAGCTCTTCAACAATATCCTTTGTTTCAGCTTAGCCCAGTGAAGATGGTAAAAGGGTTAACATTTACTTCAGTGAGCTCTGCAAACAACCCCTTGACACAAATGAAATTTAGATAAAATTTCACCCAAAAAAATCTAAATACCTAAGTAAGTGCTTCTTAGTGCTCTGTGCTGCCTGGGATATGACAATAAAATAAGAGGCAGGCAGTATTTAAAGCTTTTCCTTGCAGAATCATCCAAAGGGCAGCTTTTCTTCTAACACATTCTGAAGATCTCCCCCATTGTTTGAACCTCGTTGTGCTGCCAACCCTGACAATGTGTCCTAACCACACAAAGGAGTAAAAAGAGGTGACATTGAGGAGAATCACTTTCAAGACACAGAGGCATCAATAAAGTGGAATAAATTAGCTGCTCTGTGATCTCTCACTAAGGGACAGCCAAGCTGCTTCTGCAGCACAAAAGGGAAGGGAGCCTCTTCAGCAGCAGCAACCCCAAACCAGCCCCGTTTTTCGTTACCTTTGTAGGTCCAGGGCACCTCGTGGGAGTGGCTCAGGGGCGCCAGGAGCAGGCGGAGCAGGAGCGCTGCCATCAGCATGTCTGTGTTGTACCTGCAGCCAGAGCCAAGGGCAGTGATTGCTGTAAGAAACCCCTCGGGATGCTGAGGAAACCCTCGGTAGATGCTGATTTACTCCAGGTCTGGCCTTTCCAGCAGCCCTCCTGCCCTTCTCCTCACCCATGCAAAACAATAACAGCAAACAATGCCTGCAGACAATCTGTTTGGCCAGTCAGCTCTCCTGACCCCCTTGACTAAGCTGTCCCTGCAGAGGGGACACGTTTCCCCCGATGGCCAAAGCTGATGCCCTCGGAGTCGCTGTCTGACCCCGGCTGCTGCACGGCTCTGCCCGCTTTTCCTGTCCATTCATTCCCGATGAATGGGTTGAAAAGCTTCTCGCTGCCAGTACCGGTGCGACAGTGCTCTGTAAGCAGAAATGCCCAGCCCAGACCTCAGACCTGCTTCCCTTCATGCAGAGCAAGGAGCCGAGGCAGAAGGCATTCAGAGGAGCGGGTTTCAAAAGTGCAGAGCATTCACAATCTCACTGGAAGTCAAAACTGTGGACACTTAGCTCCTCTGAAAATCACACTCCTGAGACTGGGTTTAAAAGCACTCCACACCCCCGAGCCTCAGCACTCAGCTTTCAACACCTTCCCTCATCACTGAAAATCGAGTTTTGAATGGGAGAGATTTGCAACCTTTGAAAAATTCAGAGCTCTCAAAAACCATTTAGACTTGAAAGATAGGGGCACCACACAAGAGACTGAAACCCTGACGGCTCTTCAAAAAACATACAGGAATGCAAATAAAAACTAGCAGGTGACAGGAGTCTAAATGCTCTTGTGCACTTCTTCAGACACTTGATTTCCTTAAAAATGTGTCCCAAGCAAATACCTGTCCATGGTCCAGTAAAAGTAATTTGGCAGACCAGGGCACAGACCATGGATTCTCTGCCTGCCTTTTTGTATCCTGTCACCAGGCAAATGCCATTCCCTTTGAAAAACCTCCTCCTCCCTCCAGGAACGACACACTGCTGGCAGCCCTTTCTTCCCAGCCGGGGGCTCCAGCTCCTAAACCCACCATTTCACAACAAAAGGGGAGCAGAAATCTCCCCAGGAAAGGAATTTTTACCTTCTCTGGAACAGAACTAGAGACTCCAACAAAAGCAGCATAGCTTGGCTATTGGTTTGAGGCGACAGGCAGCAATATTAAACACGAGGCAAGAAGCAGGGATCAATGATATCTCAGCACTTCTGTTCGCAGAGCCCCTGCCACTTGTGACAAAATTGGCAATTATTTCCAGGAACAAGGTGATTTTCAGTCAGTCAGCAAGGTGACTGGGGTGAGCCCAGGGGTGAGGGTCAGCTGAGCTGCACAGAAGGGTCCCAAGCCCAGACCCGGTGTGGCAGTTTGGGGCAGTTTGGTGGCAGTTTGGGGCAGTTTGGGGGGCAGTTTGGTGGCAGTTTGGGCAGGACAGGCCCTGAGATGCTGCAGCACAGGCGGCTGGGGGAAGTGAGGTGAGTGAGGAAGGGTTTTCCTGCCTCCCTGAGTATGAACCACCCTCCCTTCACTTCTTTCTTCACAATTGGTACCTGGGCACAGTTCCCCAGGTGTCCCATCCCAAGGACAGGTTGGACGGGACTTGGAACAACCTGGGGGTAATGGAAGGCGTCCCTGCCCATGGTGGGGGGTTGGAACGAGCTGCTCTTCAGGATCCCCTTCCAACCCAAACCATTCTATGATTTTATGAATAATAACAGCAATTCGACAGTAAGAGGCACAGGTGAGCTGCAGGTGCCGTGGGAACTCAGGATTCTGTGCTGAAGAACAGCCTTTGACACAAAATCTCATTCTTTGCAAGCGAATTGCCACCATTAAAAGGCCCTTCCTGGGCTGCTGTTTGTGCAGGGCATATTTAATCTTTGGGAACTGCTGCAATACCGAGCTGATTAACCAAATGTGTTTTTTCCCCTCTCTCCTCCGAAGAAGTCATTTATTCTGACGGTTGCACTGAACTGTGTAAGGACCAAACTAAGCAAACATGCCCTGCAATGCACTTCTTAATCCTTGTGTATCCAGTTGTGTAAATAGGCTTTGAAATTAGCTGAGGGTGAAATTTTGGGGGTTTGTACGTCTTTGCACTTCAGGATTCCACGCAGCAGCACGGGAGGGCGCGAAGACGAGTCAGGCACAGGAGGTCACCTCTGCACTGGAGCACCTCTCCTGTCACCTGCCCGTGAGTGCAGCAGGGGAGTGGAAACGGATGTCACACACACAGTGACAAGCTGCTTCCCTTGCCTGTGCTTTATTGATCAGCCAGCCCGGTCTGCACAAAGGACTTGAAATAAGGCCCATTTGGGAGTGTACCGGTGCCAGGAAACTGGAGATGACAGTGAATTAATTTTTAATGGAGCTTTTGCAACATTTGTGACATTTCAGTTGACATCAGCAGGAGCTGTGGGTGCTCAGCGCATCCATAAGCCACATCTCTGTTAGCTCAAGTTATTGTCTTTAAAGTCCCTTCTAACCCAAACCATTCTGTGTTTCTATGAAGAATCACAGCAATCTGTGGGAAGGATTTACTAAAGGCACAAAGCACGAATTTGTTTTGGGGTTAGGACAGAACAATAATTTTAATTGAGCGATTTAAATGCATTTGGATATTCAGCTTCTAACTACAAGCTGAATATTATGGAAGTCCCTCTCCCATATAACGTATTGCCCACATCAACCACTGGTTATGGATCTTGGAGCTTTTTTAATGGATGTGGTATTAAACCTGGCTGGCCTGAGGCTTGTCTTGGTCGGCTCTTTTGCTACCTGGATATAATTGCTAGAGAGAAATGTGGACAAAGTGCCTGGGAACTCCAGGCAGCACAGCAGCACCGTGCCTGAGGTAAACTGGGGGTGCACAGGTGAAGACTGTAACAGGACTCATCCGTGCACTGGGATTTAGGCAGTGAGAAAATCGGATGTTGTGTGTGTCAGCCATGGATATTCCTGGCATGATTTCTTCCCAAAGGCAGGGAACTTTCACACAGACTCCAGCCTTCCCCCTCCCGCCTCGACTGCAGTAGGAAATAAGCCTTTTATCCCACATCATTGGCTTCCATGCACTTCACTTTTATCTCCACAGTTTTCCCTGACTCTTTGCCATCTTTTAAATCCTGCTTCTCCCAGGCTATTCTCTCTGTCCTCGCAGGCCTAAAGCTCAGCTCAAGTCTGACATTCTGAGTATTGGTGGCCACATTAAAACCTTGACATGGCATTGAAGTAGCTGGCTCAAACCTCAGTGCTCCTTTGACCCAGAACTTGAAAGGGTTAACTCCTCTGCCTCTGAATCAGCAGGAATTCCAGCAGGGCTTGCAGTAAGAGCTGCATTACTCCCCAGACCAGCAAACATTTGACCAGGAGCAGGCTGTTTGAAGCGAGATGGACAGAGTACCTTCAGTCGGGCTATCCAGGTTTTCCTAAGTGAGTCTAAAACCTCTTCAAACAGAGCCCTCTCTGCTGAGGTTGTGCTGGATGAGTGAAAGCATCCAGAGCCTACACGAGCTTTATGAAAGACAAAGATCAGCCAGTGCTGGCAGGCCCAGACTCATGAGGAAAACTGACAATAGCTGTGCAGATTGAAACACGAGATTCTTTTGTTCAACAGTCCCTGTAATGTTTCTACATCTTATTTCCAAAACTGGCCCTCTTTTCTTTGAAATTTTACCCATGCCTTTTTTTTTTTTTTCCCTTTTTGCCCCTGGTTTTCAAGTACATACAGAGATCACAGAGGTAGAAAAGAGCTGGAATTCATTTCTCCAGCTCACACAATCCCTTTAGACCTCCTTCATCTTATATAATATTTTGATGTATTTGACTAAATTTAATCACAGAATCACAGAATGGTTTGGTTTGGAAGGGACCTTACAGAATATCTAGTCCAACCCTCTGCCATGGGCAGGGACACCTTGCCTTCTTCTGATATAAATTCAGACACCTTTATTGATTCTGCTGAAGCTTTGTGGTAGAAATGGGCTTTGAGGCAGTCAGAGACAGACACCAGAGATCTACACCAGTGCTCCTAAAGGCAGGATTTGCCCATTTGAAAGCAGAGAGGTTTCCTCTGCGAATTCCATTTCACGGTCTAACAGATCTCAGCATTAGCTACCTGCAGTTCATTGTCAACCTAAATTTTCTTTTGCTCTGTTTCAGCCAATTACTCTTAGTTACAGCTATAACCCTTGGATTATCTTAAAATAGTTTTCCCTTTTTAACGTTCACACCACTTCTGGGGTGGTTGTCACCTCGCTGTACCACGGGCAGGAGCAGCCTTTCAGTGCCATTTCCCCAAGGTGGAGGAAAGGACAATGCGATGCTATAAAAACGAGAGAACGTGGCCACATAATCCCTCTTCATTTTCATTTCCAGGAAATGTCATTACAGCTCTCGTAATGTCCCTTTAGAGCTGCTCTACAGACTTTGCTGAAAGGGATTTCGTGTTCTGGATCTCTGCTTGAGACTTTGGAAGAAATGCAAAGCGTGAAGGGGGGATTGGGAAGGGGGAGGCCAAACTTCCCACTGCATTGAGCGTGAGGAGCACTGGAACGTGGACTGAGTGCGGGGATGGAAGGAGCTGCGTTGAGGGAGGGCCTGGGAGAAATGTTTCCATCCTCCCAGGGCTCTGTGCTGTGCACTGGATGGGATAGAGAAGGAACAAGTCAGTGCCAAAGCAGCGTGGCAGCGTGTGCCAGTACCTGTTCACGGTGCTGTGAGTGATTTACACGTGGCTGCACTGCTCCCCTCAAAGGTGTTGGGTTTGCTCCTGATCTCCCAGGGAAACGGCAGGCAGAGGAAGCACAACTGCTGCTCAGTCTCTCTGAAAATCAACATCAGCAGTGCACAAACAGAGGAGAAGACCCCGAGCCCCTTAACAAACAAACACAGTGCACAGAACGAGGAAAGGCTCTGGAAATTGCTGCTGCCCGTTTCTGGGTAAGCACTTTTCCTTTCTGCTTTCAGCTGCATTGTGTGTTGAGCAGCTGTGACATCCAGTGGCCAAACACAATACGGTTGGGTCTGGTACAGACCTCTTCATACATGGTAACAATAACAGAGCCCTTCCATGGCACTTTTCATCTTCAAAAAGCTGTATAAGCACGAATTCGTTAACCCCTGCACAGCTCAGCAGGGCAGACCAATGCAGTGATCCCAAGAGTACACATGAGAGGGGGACACCGCTCTCCAAGCTCTCCAAAGGCACGGCAATCAGCCCTCCAGGGAGAGGAGAGCCTGCTGGAGGACCAGAGTGCAGGACCTTCGACCCCCAGGGCAAGGAGCAGCTGCTGAGAGATAAGGGATCAGAAAGGTGCAGCTCATTCAGCACCTGATGAAGAGGCCACACCTGAGGGATGGGTTGTGCTTGTTCTCCCAAGAGCAAAAAAATCCATGGTAAAAGAGGAGGGAAGCTGAGAGATCACAGCAGGACCAGAGAGGCTTTGGAAGACATCCTTTGTCAGAGGCCTGGCCCGAGGAAAAAAGCTTCTGCAGAGATTTTCTGAGAACATCAGAGGGCTTTGCTGATAGATGTGGAAGGTGGGGAAGGCAGCACGAATGTGGATTAGGATTACGAAATGCAGTAGCAGAATCGAAGAAGTGTGACTGCAAGGAGATGGCACCTTAAACTTCCTTTCCAGCCCACACAGAAAACCAGCCTTGCCAGAGACTGTGTTTTGTATGGGTGTCTTCCGTGCCAATCCAGACACGCCTGTTCCTTCTGGTTATAAAAGCAGGCCTCAGTGAGATGTGCTCAGAGATCCAAATGGGGACACATGCATCCAGTTTCAGTGACCAAGACACCGGTCCCTGCTTTCCTGAGCTCATCACTGCCCCGGTGTTTGCCTGCTCAGCTCTGCAGTGTTTCCTTCTGCAGGCAAGGTCATTGCAGGGACCTTCGGAAGGAGCAAAGTGCCCCCAGTCCCTCCCCTCCCAGCAGCTCATCACCACTGCACTCTTAAGGAGCTAAAAGTGATGATGGGAGCTGAGAGTGTTTCCCATGAGAATGAGGTTGATTTTCCAGGCAGGAAGACAACATGAAGGAAATTTAAATCCTGCTGTCTGTGCTGTACCTGTTCTGTGGCAAGAGAATCCTGCTTGATAACTCTTGTGCTTTACATAAGTATTTTGCACTCATTAGGGAAACAAATGACTTGTTATTGGACTACTCCTTTTTTTTTTTTCCAGGTTATCATTCCAAAAAACCCCAACCCTAAACACCAAATACAATTCCTTAATGGCTAATCAATTCCTAGCCATCGGTTCCCTTCCAAGTAACCATTCCCCACGCTGAAAATGGATGTAGTAGTTGTGCACGTAGGTTAGCATTTACAGGAGTAAAGAATGTTCTGCCTGGTCCCTGAGTGTCTCACACAGCCCTCGTGTACTCGTGAAGGCTGAGGATGGACCCCCACTACACTGCACGCAAACCTGTGTCCACACTAACCAGTATGGACCAACCAGTCCTTCTCTGAAGCCCTGGGAGAAGACAGGATGATGAAGAGACGTGCTGGAAGTTAAGAGCATTAAGCAAGCCGTGAGGTCTGTCACCTCCAGCCATTTCACTATTCATGCGCCTGAAGCCCGCGGTGCCTCATCGCAGAGCGAAGCTGTGAGACAAAGGCACGGCACAAAGTGGGATGGAAAGTGAGAGAGAAGCACGTAAAGTCTGAGGAGGTTCTGAATGCCTGGAAGAAAACATCTTAAACAGTCACTCCACAGTTCAAGAGATACCCAGAAAGAGCATTAGTCAGACTCTGCCATTACCTTTCCAATGAGCGTCCCTTAAAAACGCCAGGATCTGCAGGGTCAGTGAAGAGCAGAAATCTGAGTGACTGCGTGCTGACTTCTGCATCCAGTGGCTTCCCTCTGGAGATCCCACCTGGACTGAAGTGAGGTGCAAAGCCTGGTTCCCTGAGACGCAGAGCTGCCCTCCCAGAGGAACCTGATCCGAACACAAACAGGCTGGCACTTGCTGAGGTGTCGGATGGAGCGGGCGAGGGAGGTGCACACGCAGCCACCCAGACACATCTTCAGGTGTTCTGGGAGGCACTGGGGGGAAAGAGAAGTCCCTGGGCATTCAGGAAGTGCTTTCAAGGTGCTCCGAGAGCTCACGCCCTGCACTGCTGATGGTTATTAGCACTTTGATGCATCGCAAACAAGTCCTGATCTGCGGTGGTTCTGCTCCTGCCTTGGCACCCTCGGCTGCCTGAACCAGCGATTTCACACTCTGCAGAGCTCAGAAGGCTCCTGCCCAACTGCTCTAAACAGGCCAGGGAAAGGCTGGCCTGGTTGGCTTCTGTGCTCATCAGCGTGTTGCAAGCAATCAAACAATTTACATTTACCACACTTCCAACTTTACCTGTAAAGCACGAGGAATGCGAGGCCTCACAGCGGAGGGATTTTTGCTCCTGAGAGTCGTTCTCCATTTCTGGCTGGTGGATGCCTGTGAGGCAGGTCTGTGTCGGTGGTTCTCCCCCATCTGCTCCATCAGCAGTTCCTCTGCTGTGTTAGTGTTCCTGCGTGGGCTGTCGGATGGAGACACTGGCTTTATGCGTCCCCAAACTCTCTGTCCCCAGTGCCCACCCATCAGCCATACAGGCCCCTTCCAAACCACGAAACACTTCAAGAGTGTACTGAGTATTTGATAAACTGGTAACGAGCTTGGCTTCCCAAAGAAACTCATGCTTCCCAGATATCCCACAGCCTCGGGGATGCTCTTTAAAGGAAGAGGAAAAGCAAAATCAGGCAGGATACGTGACGGAGCAGTGGCATTTTTAATACCAGCTCTGAGTTTAATTTTAACATGTGTGGCACAGTGCAATTTTAAATCTGCTGATCCAGGAAAAAAAATTATACCAACACCTGAACAGTGCCAGACTTGTGCTCATGGATGCCTGAGCAGCGCTGCCTGCAGCTACGGCAGCCGCGGTGCGGTGCCCACAGCTGTGCCTCCTCGGGGACACGGGGCCAGCGGCGCGCACGCGGCTCCTGGCACGGCGTCCGTGGCTCCTGGCACGGTGTCCGCGGCTCCTGCCGGCACGGGGAATGCAGGCTCTCAGCTCTCGCCTCATTGCTCACGCTCCAGCCAAGGAAATCTGCTTTGTGCTGCCTCTGTGGCCGCCAGGGAAGGAGAGCCCAGGCAGGGGACGAGTCCTAAACCCTTCCTCGCGAGTTCCGAATTCTTTCTCACAAGGAGGAGTTCAGGCTGCTCTCCCACTGGCAGTTCTCCCCCACAGCTTTGGTTTGGATGAATGGGAACAGGGCAAGAGCTCAGGGCTCCCGGCAGGGGCTTTGCTTTACACCCCACTCCTGCCCCCCACCAAGCTAATCGTAATTAGCCTTTCAGAATACGTTTTGTCCCCAAAGAGCACCCCGCTGTGCTTCAGCATCAGCCTTTGCTCGGCTACTACAATGTTTAATTTCCCTCAGCCTCGGGCCTTCTTGTGCTCCATTTTCTTTAGCTCATTATAAGACCTGACACCTCTGCGTGATTTTCCTGCATGGCAATAAAGGCACTTTTACGAAGTGCAAAGATAGGGAAGCATCTCTAATCCAGCAGTTAACCAGCGTAAAAACCCAGCTTCATGATTCCCAGCATCTGGAGTGTGTTTTTGCAGGAAACGTTCCCCTCTCGTGCCCTCCCACCAGGGAGGGAAAGGCTGCAGGATGAGCCAGTGCTGCCAAGGACACGGCTATAAGGGGTACAACGCGCGGTTTTGCGGGGGCTGGCACTTCAAAGAATTATCCACCTGCAAGTGACAGTTTAATTCCAAGGGCTTTTCCTGCCCAGCGCTGCTTTATCTCAGCTGTGTGCAACCCCAGCAGCATTTTGACCCCACTCACGGCCGTGCAGCCACGCGAACGCGCAGGGAAAGCACAAACTCCACACGCTGTGGGCACGTGGGACACAGGGCACAGTCCCAAACCAGCCTGGCTTTCACAGGGAGCCTGGGTGTCTGAGGGCACCGTGGCAGCCTGGGATGCCTCGGGAAGGTCAGTCCAGCGGACTTCCTTTGCTCTTTATTAGACTTTAAGCTTGTCCCGAGGGGATGTTCTCAGGAAGGAAAGAAAAATGTGCCCAGAAGGTACATCAGTCACAGGCTGGCAGGGCGAGGCAGGGCTGGAGGAGCACAAACTGCACCGATCTGTGAGCAATAAAATGCCTTTGTTGGTGCAGCCGGGGTGAACGGGGCACTGCCACATCCTCACAGATGGAACCAGAATGGTTTGGGTTGGTGGGACCTTAAAGCTCAACCCATGGACAGGGATCCCTTCCACGATCCCAGGTGCAGATCCAGGCAGGACACTTGGAAAAGTCTGTGCTCCTGCTGGCACCCTGGCGTGGGGTGTCACAGCCCAGCAGCACATCAGTGCTCCTTCTCCACGCCAGGAAGTGTGGTGGTCACTCACTTCAAAACCAGAGCCAACATTTATTGCATTTGTAACGAACCTTTCCCTAGAACTAATGCAAACATGCGCACACACCAGTCTCAGCCTTCCTCCTCGCAGGTTTACTCGCTATTCCTGCAGCCTCTCCGTCTCCTTGGCGCTAACCAGGCCCAGCTCCCGCCGTCTCTCCTCATCGAGGAGATGCTCCACACCCCGACTCTGTGGGGTGTCCCCGCTGGACCCTCTCCAGCAGCTCCGTGTCCTTCTTGTGCTGAGGAGCTCAGAAGGGGACACAGCGTCCAGAGGGACACGACTGCGAGGAAAGGCTGAGGGGACTGGGGTTGATTGCTCTGCCTGGAGAGAGGCTTTGGGGCCACCTCAGCGTGGCCTGAAGGGAACTGAGAGATGGGGAGAGACTACTTACACGAGCACGTAGTGACAGGGCCAGGAGCAATGGGTTCAAACTGACACAGGGCAGGTTTGGGAGATGGGGAAGAAATTCCCCGTGAGGGCGGCGAGGCCCTGGCACAGGGCGTCCAGGGAACTTTGGACGGAGGATAGCTCTGAAAGTGTCCCAGGCCAGGTTGGACGGGGCTTGGAGCACCCTGGGGTAGTGGAAGGAGTCGCTGCCCAAACTTGGAACGGGCTGAGCTGCGGTATCCGTTCCAACCCAAGCCCTTCCAACCCAAGCCGCTCCACCGCGCCCGTCCCTCGCGGCTCCCCCCGCGCTCCGCTCCGCATGGT